>CM055104.1:18334022-18756937 GCA_029204225.1 Diphasiastrum complanatum | reverse complement strand
AAGGCTTTCCAAAAGCTTAAGGATGCATTGGTTTCAGCACCAATCTTACATCCACCAATTGGTCCATTGAGTTTCACGTGCATACGGATGCATCAAAGTATGCAGTTGGAGCAGTCGTAACCCATCCTGGTGAACACAAAAAGGATTTTCCAATCCGGTTTGCAAGCCGACAGCTCAGTGATACCAAAATAAACTATTCAACCATAGAGCGGGAAGCAATGGCAATGATCTATGCGGTTAAAAAATTTGACATTACTTGATGGCCACACATTTTGCTTTTATACGGACCATCAACCTTGCTCTATCTCGTTAATAGAACTTGCAACACCAGAAGAATCACCAAATGGCTACTTCTATTATTGAGTTTGATTTTCGGATAGTAGTTCGCAAGGGAAAACAACACTACATGGCAAATCATGTGTCAGAATCAAGGAAAAGGAGATTGCAATCCAACCCGACGATGAGTTGGCAGATGCTGTCTTATTTTACGTGGACATAGTACCAGAATGGGCTACCAACATTGTTGAATATCTAATGTGGGCCAACCAGACAAATCACTACCAAAGGCGGAACAGCAGAAATTGATCTTGAAGGCTAGACCTTATCAGCTGATTGCCGGCCAGTTGTACCGAAGAGGTCTTGATGGAATTCTTTGGCGGTGTATTCTTCCTCATGAGACCACCCATATCATCTCGCTTTCACAGGAAGGCATGGGTGGGGGTCATTTTGCTTCTGACATTACAGTTCACAAGATCCTGCAATCAGGGTGTTGGTGGCCAACGATTCATAAATATACGGAGGAATACTTGAAAAAGTGCGACGTGTGCCAAAGGGCAAGGAGACCAACGAGATTGAACTATGATCTACTACACCCAGCCTTAGCCAAAACATTCAAAAAATGGGGATTGATTATATTGGTCCAATTCACCCTGCAACAAGGAGTTCTCAGGCTTGATACATAATCGTAGCCACAGACTACCTCACCAAATGGGTCGAAGCCAAGGCAGTAAGAATAGCTGATGCTAGGACCACTGCCAAGTTCCTCTATGAAAATATCATTGTGCGCTTTGGATGCCTCGTGGAGCTAGTCATGATCGTGGAAGCCATTTCATCAACGAGACCATCAAGGTCATGTTGGAGGAATTCTTCGTGATCCACAGAACCAGTACGCCTTATTATCCTCGTGGTAATGGGCAAGCAGAGTCATCCAATAAGATCCTGTGTAGCATGCTCACGAAAACAGTTGAAGCTAGCAGATCAGATTGGGAACACAAGTTGCATGCTGCACTGTGGGTATTCAGGATAGCATATGAAGGAAGCACTAATCAAACACCCTTCCAATTGGTATATGGTCAGGATGCTCTGATGCCATACAGTTTGTAGTTCCTTTATTAAGGATTGCCACCACGCAACATCTTAATGAGTCCAAATCTCTACAGCTATGTCACGAAGCTCTACATAAACTATGTGAAACACACTTACTAGTTGTGCATGCATAGGCAGCTGAAAAGGAAAGACGCAAAGCTTGGCATGATCGTAGATTACAAAAGAAGGATCTTCGTTCAGGAAATATGGTTCTGATGTATAAAACCAAGGCGATCAAAGGAAGTTAAAATTCACTGGCGAAGGTCCTTATAGGATCAAGGAAATTCTTAATCATGGAGCCATGAACTTAGAAAAGCTAGATGGGACGCCATTCGACACACCCATCAACGGTAGCCGGTTGCACAAGTATTGGCCACCATAGTGAGACAGATCCAGATTGGGGGTGACACGTTACAAAAAGCTAATTTGCTAAGCCATCACCACTAGATCTAAGAAGATCAAGCCAAATCAAGCTAGATCCATCGAGATTCAGCCAGATCTGGCAAGATTGGAGAAATCCATCAGAATCCAAGGAGGATCCAGATCTAGATAGGATAAAAAAAGGAAGCAGATCATCAGATTGACTGATGGATCTACCACCAAGAATTCATCAAAACTTTCAGAGAACCACCAACAGTCAGATCAAGCCTGGATGAAGCTGATTACCAGTTTACAAAAGTTAAAATGAAGCTGAATTTTCAGAACCCTCACAGAGCATCAAGATCATCTTACCAACTCTCGCAAGGTGCCTAAATGAAATCAGAGCAATGAAATTAGCCTGCCTACATGGTCTGATCTTGAAAATCAATCACAGAAACAAGTTGTGCGAGAGATCACTTCCTATGAGAGTTGAACCCTCGCAGACAACCTGAACCCTCGCAGAACCTTCGCATAGCAGTCAAATCACCTTCTGAACTCTCGCAGACTTCCCTGAGGTCTTAGAATTTTGTGAAGAAGGTGCCTACCAAAATTTGGGTGGAACTGAACAAGGGAAAGTGGATTTCACCTAATACGCACTCTAGATTCCGCTATATAAGGGCTGAATTCGAGTCATTTGTCACCTTTGCTAGCAAAGCTCTGCCGAAATTTACTCTGAAACTACCAAGTTTTCTGTTTGCAACCAAACTTCCTACCAGCTGTCATCTAATACTACTGAACATCGATCTGTGTTTTGAACTACACTCCTTATCATCCAACACTTGTTATTCACAGTTTTCTGTCGTTTCCACACCCTTTTTCATTTTCCACCATTTTTTCTATTTTTTCGACCACTAATCATCACTGCTAACATGGACTCTTCATCCTCTGAAGACTCTGGCGCCAAACAGGTGATCCAGCGTGGCATCCCCGAGGCCATACAGATTTGGCCTCTACCCTCTGACGCTCTGATCCAACCATGGCTACAGACAGCCGGTCCACTTCTATTGGCAATGGATTTTTACCCGGCGCTCTTCCATTCTAAGATTAACATGGGCCTCGTCCTTCACGCTTACGCCACCTAGGATGAGAACAAGGCTCGTACAAGGTCAGGATTAATGCTGAGTCGATGGTCACCATTGGCATTATGTCTGGTGATCGTCAACCATATCCCATCGCTATGCCAAAGTTTTGATCAAACCGTTCGTCACCCAAACCACACAAGAAATTCTCATCCAGACTAACAATGGTTACTTGATAGAAGCTATCACGGAATTCGTCATTCAGGCGGCTGCGCATCTGTTGAATAACTTTCTGATTATTTCAACATTTCGCAAGGACAGAATCCAGTTTACGTTACTGAGTCAGATAGTGGAATCCTTTCTGGAATTCTCTGGTCCCTCCTTTGTGCCATACGACTGGCATAGCTTCCTTATTCGAGAACTAACCAACTCCATCAAACCCAACAACCGTGAGCGAATCACAGCAGGCCCCCTGTTGTGTAACTTTGCCTGAGCACATGGCGTACCAAACTCTGGGGAAATACATCCTGGATGCGGTAGCGACCAAAGCTATTCTGGAAGCAATTGAAGACAACAAGAGCAATAGCGAGCATTGAATTGCAAATGAGGATGCTTCTCTTCCAAAATTGGTAGAGTTTCCTCCTCCTCATTAGAGGCATGAAAATAGTGTACAATGGTGGCCTTTTATAAATGAGGAAGGCCCTTGCCCCTCAATCCTATTGGCTAAGATTTACAATGATCCTATCCATTCATCTTGGAACCAACTTGACAAGGGTCCACAAAAAGTACATTAGAAATCACAAGATTCATGTGAGTCCCAAATTTGGACCCAACTCTAAAAAGTAATCTCTAAGTTTAAAAATGACATTGGGCCTCTAGTTTTATTTTGATTCCAATGCCCAAGTCATGTTTATTTTTATTTACAGGCTTTATTTGCGTGCTCATGGGCCATGGGTCTTATACACGCAGGATGCCATGCCCTCGCAACACAATTTATTGGATTGATTTTATTTATTACACTTTGTTGGGAATACCCCAACAGGACCCACGACCTAAAGTAGTGTCGGTTCCTCGGCACTCTGCCGGTTTAGTAGAGATGTTTTTTTCGCTTCGCCTTTGCTGGATGAGGTAGGTGGTGACGTCCTCCATAAAGTTGAGGCGGTCCAATTTTTTCAAGTCCTTTGGCGTGTGAAGAGACTTGTGGACTCCCCGCAGCCAGTCTTGGTCGACCCATGTTCGGAATCGGCGTGTCCATGGATCACCCAAAAGCGTAGCTAGGTAATATACATGAGCTATTGGAAGCTGATCTTTGACTTTGTTTGAAGGTAGTGCCTTATTAACATCAAAGAATATGGATGGGAGGAAAATTGTACAGGTGATCCAGCGTGACTCCCCGAGGCACACAGATTTGGCCTCTACCCTCTGACGCTCTGATCCAACCATGGCTACAGATAGCCGGTCCACTTCTAGCGCAATGGGTTTTTCTCCACCGGCGCTCTTCCATTTTGAGATTAACATGGGCCTCGCCCTTCACGCTTACGCCACTTGGGACGAGGACAAGGCCCTAAAAGACGAAAAGCTCGTCTGGTTAGCTCAACTGCACCGAACTCAAGGCCGCTTTTTTAACCAAGAGATGAATCTTCTACGGCGTCAGGTGCAGGGTTTATAGCCAAACCTTAAACAGCTACCAAGTAGAATTCAAACAAGTATCGGACAAGCGCAACTTATGAGCTCGCCCAAGCCAAGCAAGCCCTCAAGGCATGCCAAAAATTCATGGACTCGAAGGCCCAGCCCACCCCATGGTAGTTTCACCGCACCTAATTTTGATGCTACACAGGCTAGTACCAGCCAAGATCAGAACCAGCAGGCAGCAGGGGGATCTCAACTAGATCAAGGGTCCGAAGGCCAAGACCAAGGGCAGACAGATGCGGCTGCTGAGAAGCGAGACCAGGGCCAAGGTGCAACCACCAGCCAAAGCCAAGCAACATCATCTAGAGGTTCGCGTATGATATCTGCCAACCGGGCCTTCCGAAGACCAAAGTCTGTGGAGGAGAATATTAATGAATTTTTATCAAAGTATCCCCACGAGTCATCAAGAGACGGTTGGCAGATATCGTTCTCAGCTCAAACCATAAAGGGAAATGAACTGCAAGCATTGCCCGCCCTCCAACCCCAACCAGAGTGGGCGTCAGCAGTTATTCGAAAGAGACCCTGCAGCCATCAGGGCCTACATGACGAGTCCACAACAATTACGGGTGAACGCGCACTTCCTACCATGTCCATGGAGATCCAAATGGGCAAAATTTGGCACCCCTCTGGACAAGATCACACTTCAGAATTTCAATTGGCCGGTCGTACAATCAGAATATGGGTGGACTACGGATGTAGATGCCAGAAGGGCTCTCACCGCATTCACCAACCAATACATCAATTGCCCTGATCCAACAGTCCGCGCGGCAGCTACTTACGTCCGAGATTTAGAACATCTGATGGGGGATCATGCTAGAGTCTTCAAAGGATGAGGAGGCCATGTTAGCAGTGAATGATCGATTTTTATTTTTTGTTTCATTATTATAGAAGATAAAAGATGCTATATGAGAGATGATATAGGTGTAAAAAAGGGTGGAGGTTAGCTCAAATGCACATTATACTTGTTAAAGGAGAAACAAAAACTACTGAAACCAAAAAGCATGAACTTGAAAGCAATTGAAGACAACAAGAGCAATAGCAAGCATTGAATTGCAAATGAGGATGCTTCTCTTCCAAAATTGGTAGAGTTTCCTCCTTCTCATTAAGCATGAAAATAGTGTACAAATGGTGCCTTTTTATAAAATAGAAAAGGCCCTTGCCCTCAATCCTATTGGCTAATATTCACAATGATCCTATCCATTCATCTTGGACCCAACTTGATCCAAGGGTCCACAAAAAGTACATTAGAAATCACAAGATTCATGTGAGTCCCAATTTGGACCCAACTCTAAAAAGTAATCTCTAAGTTTAAAAATGACATTGGGCCTCTAGTTTTATTTTAATTCCAAGGCCCAAGTCATGTTTATTTTATTTACAACTTAATTTGCGTGCTCATTGGGCCATGGGCTTATACACGCAGGATGCCATGCCCTCGCAACACATTTTATTGGATGATTTTATTTATTTACACTTTGTTAGGAATACCCCCAACAAGGCTGAGCCAATTTAATCAGAACCCAAGATCGTTACATTGGAAGTTAGCAAAGAGAGTAGTACAATATCTCCAGAAAACGAAAGACTATGGATTGTGTTATTCGAAAAAAAGCTAGATTTCGGATCGAATCTTACAGTGACGCAAGCTGGGCATCCATGAAAGATGAGAGCAAAAGTATTTCAGGAGGTTGTACTCTAGCATCTGGCGCAACCATACTCTGGATAAGCAAGAAGGCAACAACAGTAGCTCAATCTTCCTGTGAGGTCGAATATGTAGCAACAACTAAAATGGCAAACGAGTTGATATGGATCAAACAAATGTTGGAAGGATTTGATGATACTATTTCTGAATCTTATGTCTTGTTAATGGATAACACTTCAGCAATCTATCTTACAAAAGATTCTGTATTTCATTCAAAAACGAAGCATATAGCCATCAAGTATCATGTTATTCAGGACTTAGTTGAAAAGAAGATACTGAAGACAGTCTTCATACCTACAGAGAAAATGACAGCTGATATCTTTACAAAGCCACTCAGTATAGCTTTGTTCGAGAAGCAATGAAGAAGATTGGGGTTAATCCAACTGTCCACTTTGAGAGGGAGCTGTAGAACACCTGATCAGACAGATCTCGATTCTACTAACAAAGTGCACAGTTTACTTAACAAAGGATGAGAAACGAATTTGAACTCGAAACATTTCTATTCGTGAACAACCTCGAAAGATTCACAAAATTTATCTTGCTTGAAACTCGAAAGAATCACGAAAGATTCGTGAAACAGTTTTTTGTTGAAGCTCAAAAGATTTGCGAATAGTATCTTGTCACGAAATATTTTGTTTCTTATTTCGAACCTCACCTATCGAGAAACTGTCGCGAAATATTCTTGATTTTTCTTCAAGTTCAAAACTGTCAACTGTTGCGAACAATTTGTGAAACACGAAGATGTCGCGAAAAGACAAAGTGTCGCAAACAATTCATGAAACATGAAGCATAGACAAAGAGATAAACTGTCGCAAACAATTTGCAAATAGAGATTATTCGAGCCTGAAAACAGAGCGTTTATTTGAATATCAACCATCGTAACGGTTAGATCTATTGTTACAGAATTAAAATGCCAAAGGACATGTCTTGTAACAATATAAATACATGTGCACTACTCGCTGTAACTAGACTCTCTACTCACTCAATCAGAGACACAACAGTGAATCAAGACAACAAGAGATGTATACTAATGACTCAGATTCAGAATTATAAAATTCATTTTTGAACAAAGTTTCTCAATTTTTGACTGACTAAAATTGACTCTTAATTCCGCATGCTTATTCAGTCAAGCCAAAAACTGTTCTATTAGTACATAGATCAGAAATAGACCCGATTGAAGATGCTGATACTAGTTTGATTTATTAAAACTTTCATCATGTGCTCTGAGGAAGAATTATTACTATTCTCTCTCTCTCTCTCTCTCTCTCTCTCTCTCTCTCTCTCTCTCTCTCTCACACACACACACACACACACACACACACACACACACACACACACACACACACACACACACACACACACACACACAAAGATAGATTGAGCTCTTTGTGTGTGTTTCTCTCTCTCTCTCTCTCATACTTTACTGATATTGGCAACATATGAAAAAACAAAACGTTTCTATTTACAAAGCTTTGCTAGCTTTCAGCCTTTGCTTGACGAAGATGTTCACGAACACGAAAGTCAAGAGACATGAAGCACGAAAGTTTTGAGAACACCTGACGAGAAGACACGAACACAAAAGATTCGTGAACGAGAATCTTTGCGGTCCAACACGAGAAAGTCAGTCGACGAAAACAAAACCAACGACATGACACGAAAAACGTCGCGAAACCTTTTTCTGCCCTCACGCTCCAAAGAGTACCAGCAAAGATCATGCGAGTATCCAAAAGTACAGATATCTGATCTGATGGCATGGTCATGGCTAATCTACCACTCTTGTAATTTCTTGATTAGTTGTAGATGCTTAATCACTCTAATCTTAAAGTTACATAGAGCGACTATTTACTTACTAGATGATACTTGACACATATACGAACATACAGATAGATGTATAACGCTCTGCTCTTTCACTATGTTTTGCTCGTTGGCAAACTTTCACGCACAACTATTTCGTTTCTATTCTTTTTTCTTTATGCTCTGATACCATGTCACGAACGGGTTTAGTTTGTATCACGAACATATTTGTTTCTTTTGAATTTTCTTATGCAGAAGCTTATAGGACCCTAGACACGTGACTACAAATCACGGAACAGATATCATTCTGGTAGTCAAGGCAGCGGAAGACAAGGAGATGCATGAGATAGAGCAAGATGATCAGTGTCTCGCTCGTTGGCGGCCTGATGCTCTGCTCTTTCGTTGTGTTTCGCTCGTTGGCAGACTTTCATGCACAACTATTTCATTTCTATTTTTTTTCTTTTCTGCTCGAATATCATGCACATTCTCTGTGTGTTCTTTTGATCCAGAAAATAATCTATATCTCCACTGTGTAGAGTTTACAAGATAGCTAAATAGAGAATTACAAGAGTAGTTAACGCTAATCAACTAATCAGTTACTCTCCGTTGTTGCTAATTGTTTCAACTGGACGTGAAGTTTAAGACTCCAAGCCTGTTGGGCTGCCAGCTAATAGCACAAAAGATTTTCTTTCGTTTCTTTTTGCTTCGCGTCTTAGGATTTTTGAGGTATGTTGACTTTCGTGAATTGTTCGCCATTCGACCTTCGCTTCGTGTCGCTTCGCTTCACGTCACGACAAAGTTGCAAGAGTTCACCATTTCTGACAAACTATAGGATCCTTGATTGTATTTAATTAAAGGACAAGAGGACTTCTATCAGTGATCCAATGATAGAGTCTGGTCTTCCACTCCTACAATTTAAAATTGCAAGGGACTCAAGAAGAGAAGTTATCTTTGTTCACGGATTCTATCACTGATAAAATCTGTGAAGCAATCTGTACTTCTTGGTTTTCCATGTGTTTCTTTATCTCTGGATACCGGGTGTTTCTGTCCATTCCAGGCGGTTGGCTCTCTTAATGTTATCTTCTCATTAAAAATCCCGATCAAGTAGAAGATGTGGGTTCATTGTAGTATATTTTCCATCCTGTCAGTGGGTTACTCGGATTACGTTTATTCCAGTAGCACTTACACAATCAAACCATGCAAGCCAAAATCATTCATCTACAGATCTGCATGCAGTACTGACGAATTCCATTCGGTTCTTACTTCTATCTACTTGTAAAACATAAGGAAAACAACTAGATTCTCAGTTTAAACTATGGATCAACAGAACTAAACACAAGAAACAAGAAACTAGATATTAAACAACATATCGAAAGTCCAAGGATCAAGAAGCACTCATTTCTTAATTCTTGGACAGCCCAAGTGAAGAAACAAAGTGTTTCTGATTACAAATCCTTGCTAGCTTTCAGCCCTTCACTTGACAAAGATGTTCGCAAACTCAAACATCTGGAGAATCAAAACACAAAGAGTTTTGTGAACATGAAAGTCAACGGAGACAAAGACGAACGGTTTGCGAACACGAAGGATCCACGAACGAGAATCATTTGCGGTCCAGCAAGAGGGCAGACGAGGTAAACGAAACCAACGGTGGAAACGAAACCCATTCTGTCCTCACGCTCCAAGGAGTACCACCAAAGATCACGCAAGTACCCAGAAGTACAGAGATCTGACCTGATGGCATGACGTCAGTAGATACTTTCTAGGTCGTGGCTAATCTGCCACTCTTGTAATTCTCTGATTAGTTGTAGATGTATAATCACTCTAATCTTAGGTTGAAATAGAGAGACCATACTTACTGGATAATACTTGACATATATCAGAACAGGATACATCGAGTGTAACTAAGAGAAGAGACATTGAAGAAGTCTGATGCTAGCAAGCAATCAAGATGAACACAAACAGCAGTTCCGCCTGCATGCGAGATCAGAAGATCCAATTGTCCACTAGTGAAGTGAGACTACTACTCGTGAGAGAACCACGCTTCTCTCACACCAACGCACTGCGTGGATTCGCATGCAGTGCCTTGAAGAAATAAGAGAAAATCAATATAGAATACTTTCTAGTTGTGTCTGATCTTGGATGTTGAATGCTTATGTTGTTTATTTCATATGTCTGAGTTTTATTGTTCCCTTTGAATTCTGCACCTTGGTTGAAATTAAGTCGAATGCTATATTAATTTATGAACGTAGTTCAGTAATAACTGACTACTCTCTGGAGGATTGTAGGAGTGTTTCAGTTGGTAGTGCCCAGCGAATGCATCTGAACTCTATCCGAATCTTGAAAGAGAGTCGCGGCTGTTTCGTGAGTTTTCTCCCCTAGACTCATTAGTGGTATCAAAGCATCTCACGATTCTCATCAGTGGTATCAGAGCATCTCATGATTCTCAATAGTGGTATCAAAGCCACCCTGCCATATTCTGACATAGCCAAGAAGCTAGCAGATCTAGGAGGCCAAGCATTCAGACAATCAACCATCAACAAGAAAACAGAGTTCAAGAAGCAATGGCTTCAATCAGCAGCATGCAGAGCAAGATCTGCACTATACTTAATTCTTCAGGATCTAACTTTCTAGCCTGAAAAGTTAAGACATCTTTGATACTCAAGGGCGAAGGAATCTCCCTTTGGGTGGATGGCTTAGAAGAAATGCCTACGACAACAAGCAAGGAGCTACGCGAATGGAGGGAGAAAAATGACAAGGCAGTAGCCTTGCTATCATCTTCCATCGAAGATAGCCTTACACTTGACCTGGCTACACTCTCCAAAGCTAAGGAGATGTGGGATGCACTGCTCACAAGATTTCAGACGAAATCAAAAAGTCAGATTATGATGCTGGAAGATTAGCTGACGAATCTGTAGTGGGATGGAAAAGACCTCACCTCTTTTGTGAGAAAGATGAAGGATCTGTTTCTATCACTACACAACTCAGGAGAAGAGAATGTAGTATCAGCTGAGAAGTAGCTCACATATCTGTTGAGAGCCTTACCCAAATCTTTTTAGATGACACGAACCCTGCTCGCGAAAGTTCCTACCATGAACCTCGAAAAGGCGATTGTCGAGATTCGAGAGGAAGTCGAGGCTAGAGAGCATCTTGATCACAAAGATGGTTCTGACTAGGCACTCTACGACAATAGAGAAAAATAAAAAAAATAGTTCAAGCCTAAGAGGAAGTTGAATCAGAGGCAGGATCATGACCAGCAAGCAGAGGGGACTAGCAAAAGCAACTGGAAGACCAAAGGGAGGTCGAAATGACAAGATGCAGACAAGAAGACCTGCACAAAATGCAGAAGAGACGGGCATACAGTAGATACCTGCTGGCTCAATCCCAAGATTGAGTGTATTCATTGCCATAAGAAGGGTCATGCAGCCATGGATTGCCGCCAGAACCCAGGAAACAAATCAGCACAGAACAGACATAAGAACAATAATAGTTCTTCCTATGTCGAGGAGCCCGAGAGCTCAAGGATAGGTGAAAAAAGAACGAACAAAAATTGTTCGATCGCCTACATATGTGAAGATGTGTGTGCAGCATCAACGTCTGACACACATGAGGTGATCCTGGATTCATGAGCCATCTCGCACTTCGTGACATCAAGACGAATCATGTTTGATTTCAGAAGTGCATATCCCTCAAGATTCATAGTTCTTGGAGATGGATCCAGACATCAAGTGAATGGTATTGGTTCACTCTGGCTCAACACCAATGGCAGAGACAGACGACTCGAAGACAATCTGTTCGTGCCAACTCTGCAGCAAGAATTGCTCTCTGTAGCAAGAATAGCAGATGCAGGGATGCGTGTGATGTTTTCTAATGAAGCACACAACATGATTGATGTCAGCACCAGCACTCTCATTGCTCAAGGCAGAAGAAAGGACAACCTATATCATCTAAAGGTGCACCTACCTGAAGATCAAATGCATCCGACCCATGACGACTCGCCAGACACACTATGGCACAGAAGACTCTGCCACATGAACTCAATGGCACTCTACCAGACAAGTCATCATGGAGCAATAACAGGGGTCAGCATCTCAAATGCAACCAGTTTGACCACCTGTGATGCATGTTTGAAAGGCAAGATGTCACGCACACCATTTGTCAAAGACTCCTATAGAACGACAAAGATTCTGGAGTTGGTGCACTCTGACATCTGCGGTCCATTCAAACGTGATCTCAATAGGAGGTCCAAAATATTATATAACCTTCATTGATGATTATAGCAAGTTTGCCAGAGTGTATTTTATTCAGAATAAATCTGAAGCACTCGATAAATTCACAAAATATGTGAATTGGACTGAGAGATGCACAGGCAACAAGGTGAAGCAGATCAAAAAAGATTGAGGGTGGCGAATATATCTCGAATCGCTTCACTGACTTCTGCAATGATCGTGGCATCATTCACAGAAGAACTGCAGCCTACACACCGCAGCACAATGGTGTTGCTGAACGAAAGAACAGGACCTTGATGGAAGCAGCCAAATGCATGATGGCATACTCGAAGGCTCCAAGGGCACTGTGGGCTGAAGCAGTAGCTACAACCGCATACATCTAGAATAGGGCAGGTAAATCTGGTGTTCCTCACATGACACCACAGGAGCTATGGTAGGGTAGAAAACCCAACCTGTCTCACGTCAGAATATTTGGCTGTGCAGCATATGCACATATTCCTAATAAGCTTCACAAGAAGCTTGATGAGAAAGCCGAGCAAGGATTTTTGGTAGGTTATGGCAATAATTCGTCACACTACAAAATCTACATGCCAGACATGAACACTGTGAAAACAATGAGGGATGTAAAACTCGACGAGAGCAGGACAATGGCCAACGAAGACCATGTTAGCTATGAAGTTCTGGAATGACAGTCCTATGACTTGCTGCCAACGTCAGAGGGAGCAGAGGACGAACATGAAAACAAAGATTTTTGAGTCGTCTCCCATTCGAGCGACGAATCAGACGAAGTAAGATTCGAGAGGCAACTTGCCGCCATAGTTCTTGTAAACCAAGATGGTTCCAGACCGAGCAGAGCAGACAAGGGAAAAGGCATAGCTGTTCTTGGAGGATCTCCCAGAAGGTCAACAAGACCACAAAGAGCACCAGCAAGATTTGTGCCAGGCAGCTCAGCTTCCACATCAGAAGAATTTTGCGAGTTCAGTGACGAACCACAAACATTCGAGGAGGCGATTGAAGGTCCAAAAAAGGACAAATGGATCCAAGCCATGAACGAAGAGATGGAGTCCATGAAGAAGAACCAGGTATGGATGTTGGAGCCATTACCTCATAAGCACAAGACTGTCAAATGCAAATGGGTTTTCAAATTCAAATATGGATCAGATGGGAGTGTGATGAAATACAAGGCAAGACCGGTAGCGAAGGGTTTCTCTCAGAGATACGGTATTGACTACTCTAAAACCTTCTCTCCTGTTGTCAAACATTCATCCCTACGTCTGTTGTTTGTATATGCAGCAACTTATGACCTCAGGATCCACATTGTGGACGAGAAGACAGCCTTCTTGCATGGCGAATTAGACGAAGAGGTCTACATGGATCAACCCCCAGGATTTGTCTCGAATTCACTTCCTGACTATGTATGTAGAATGCATAGAAGCATCTACAGTCTGAAGCAATCGACCCGACAATGGTACAAGAAGAAGGATCAGGCCCTGAAATCATTGGGATTCAAGCCTCTGTTCCAATGTGTATGTCAGAGTTATAGATGGGCAGATCATCATAGTGCCTGTTTATGTGGACGACACTCTGATACTTTGCAGGAGTGAGCAGCTAATTGCTGAAGTAAAGACAGACATCTCGAAGCATTTCGAGATAGTGGATCTGGGAGTAACATAAAAAAAAGACAATGCTTTAGGGAAAGACGATACATCAACATTGAAATTATGAGTAACAAAGGCATCCATGTATGATTCATCTTTCAGATAACATAAATATGAATGATACTCAGAATCGAAAATGCATTAATTAGCCACATGAGTAGTTACAAAAGGTAGATCAGGCTCATCGCCTTTAAGACAAACCAAAGAGCCATTATGCAAGAAAGATATACTATGAGAAACATAATCTTTCTTTAATGACTCATTCCTCGCATAAAACCATTCTTTGCCAAGGATTAAATCTACCTTATCAAGATTCATAACATGAAAAGACAAACTATCTATATAGTTCTGAATCTTCAATGACACGTGGGGATAAAATGATCACAGAGCTGCTACTCCCCACTAGCTGCCATCATAACCACATACTTGTGGTCACTTGGTGCGGTTGCCAACTATAGCTCTTGCACCAACTTAGCATTAATAAAATTATGAGTAGAACCGTCGTCAAACAAAATAATCACAGGTTGGTTGCCTACAAACCCACACATATGAATGAGGTCATGAGGTCATTGCAATATTCAAACAACAATTGCTACAAATTGTTTCATCCGAAAAGGATACCTCTATACAAGAAATGGAAGAATTACCTAGAGCCTTGAAAGAGCGGCCTCCCTTCTTTCGTTTTTTTAGGCAGTTCTTTAATAGGTGCCCGTTCTCCATGCAAGAGAAACACAACCCGTCACTTTTGGCCTTGTCAAAGTCAGCTCTCTCCAACCGAGGGTGCATCTTTTTCTTTCCCGAAGTGGAAGCTTCGTCAACAACTCTCTTTTTGCCCTTTTTGAAAGGAGGCTCGAAGAGGGTTTGTCTTTGGATTCAGGCTTATGCTGCTCTTTGCGGGTCATAATGTGCGTATCGTCAAAAATTCGAACGAAATGCATGGCATCCTCAAGGGGTTGTGGCTGAGACCTCCAACTGATATTCTTTGGACAAGCCCAAAATGAAATGCAGCTTAAGGAGCACTCCGTCAATACGGTTAACAAACCCCAAAGCAGCTTCTTGAAAGTCTTGTAGATAGACATCCAAGGGCTTTGTCCCCATTTGCAATGTGGCAAAACCGATGACAATACTCAAAATCGTCAAGGACTGGCATAAAGGTGGCCTTAAAGGCTACCTGGAAGTCTTCCCAAGTAGATGGGACTGTAGCACACTCCTTAAGATCCTGCCACCATGAGTACACCTTTCCACGTAAAAGCATAATGGCAGTTGCAATCCGGGAGCTATCAAAGCAGATCGTGCATGAAAAAATGAGATGTCCACCGATCAAGCCATGCCAATACCACATCCTGGTGTCTGTCCTTTTTCTCCCCATTGCTCATGTCAAAGGTATTGGAAAGGTATAATTTGATTTCATCAATTAAGCCCATATTACTTCCTGTAATAATCAAATCATGCCTACGTAATGGTGTTGGAAGGGTTGATTACTGCAGCTGGCAGATGCACAGATTTTCTTCTAATTTTTGATGTTTTTTTGCGTCTCTCCTCTCTAGTTCCTACCAAACCCTTGCCTGCTTCAAGCTTGACCTCCTCGGGATGCGAACAAAAACAAATGGCATCTGTACTAGGCCTAAATGACTTATTTTTGCAGCCTGTACACCTTATGGCAGAAGAAAGTGGAGATAATAAATGTTATCTACTATATTCCCAGACTTGAAAGTTTACCAAACCCAGGACTTTTGATAGTCAAGCCCCTTCCAAAGCTCAACGTCTTTTGAGAAGGCCTTGTTCTTGTTTCCATTACCACTAGTCCATCCATGGCGGTCACATCCAAATTTCCAGCCACAGGTTAGACTTTGGCTAAGATTAATCATATACAAAAGGAATTTTTACAGAGTTTTCTCAAGAGCTATTAAAATTAGTTCACATGAATGCTATCTTTGCTATAAAATACTTAAATGGTTGCATCAACTGTGACAACTGAATAGCATCAAACAAGTAGATGGAAGTAATCCAACATCCGCAAATAAGCACTGATGTAGCACCAAAAAGGTGATTGTGAAATACACGAGAGGGCCGCAGGCCCTAAGCAGAGAGGGCAAGGGTCGCGTCTCGTATGAGGACATCTACAACATGCAGTCTTTCTTCGAACCTCACTCGCTAATCAGGCGACTGACTGGGTAAGCTGTTAATGCTATTATAGTAGCAATATAGGGCTGTGAATGAGGAAACAATAGGATACTAGCAACGAAATGATCAAGAGAAAACTGCATGTTCTCTCATTTCGGGCAATTCAAGAGGAGCGTGAATCAAGAAACCAAACAACCATCAAGCAATCGGATTGAACTGCTGCAATCTGGGAAATGGATAATGAACTACAAATTAAGTGCTAGGGAATATAAAAAAAACACATTTACCCATGTCATTTGAATTAAAACCAAAACACAAGCAGGTCAATGTTTGAAATGAATGCTAAGTCCTCCTTGCAAGCAAGGCAGGGCCAAAAAGTAAAAGTTGAAGGAAAAGTGAGGATATTAAAGAGCCAGAGCCGGTTACCTGTTGAAGAGATTAACATGTGGACGGGCCCTTGAAACTTAAGGCAGTAAAATGTATTGAGGTAAAAATTCTTACCATCACTAACTTCACACCTTGTTTTAAGTATTTGATGATACATACAAAAAATGACGGTTCTAAAATCAAATATAACTTTTTTTTAAAGGCCTGGTATATGGTAATTACTATGAATGAAACATTATAAAAATAAGTCAACATAGTCACTTATTACCATGGTAAAATTTGGCCTTCTATTTTATAGTCTATAGTTAATTCACAATTTTACAGTCTGCAGTAAGTTATAGTACACTTTAGATTCTGTTTTCATAACAAAATATTCTATATGCTTGGAAAGGGATAAAATCACTATGAATATTTAAATGACTATAACTTTCAATCCGTAACTCGGATTTTAATGATCCAAAAAGATAAAGTAATCCCCATAACTCATAGACTTTATTGGAACTGAGAAAAAGTGCTTTCTAGAATGACTTGCAATGCCTAATGAATATCCTTGAGAATTAAAAGCATAATAATCAAACTATCACGAACCCATTGCAAATCCTGGAAAGGCTATTGCTCAAAGTGGTTGAAAAATACCATCAGAGCTATATATACATATCCCAAGAAAAAACCACATATTATAGCATGACAAGACCATAAAAAGATATATGGTCAGGATTTTGTAGATAGATAATGACAATTGCATCAATGATTGAATCAAATTAAGTGTAAATGTTCATGTTCTCTTGTGAATAATGAAAGTCATGAAAATAATTTATGGAATTGTGAATTTATGGTATTTAATGATGTGTAAATGGAGATCATATTAAATATTTCATATTGAAATGTAATGGAAATGATTTCATACAATTCACCAATTAATTGAAATCCAATTGAAATGATATTGCTAAAAGACAATATTTGAAAAAAACACATGAACTCATCTCAAGAGTAGTACCTTATTGATTCACGAATTATCACGAACTAATTGTGATCTATCAACTTCTAAGGCAATATCATGACTAGAAACCCAATGGCTGGCTTCATAACCACTAAAATCCCGCTATAGGGTTGTGAGCACTATTAAGCAACATACAAAACGTACCACAAATTACAAGTGTAATAAAGATATACTTAGCATGTGTCAAAAGAATTAAAATTAGGTCAAATCTAAAATACAAAAATCTTGATCAAACGATATATAGAGAATTTTCAAACTATTTAAGACTAGCATCACCACATGCAAGATATGAAAGAGATCAGTTCACAAACCACCTTTGATTTCTATGAATGAAAGAATCTTGATGATCTTTTGTTGCTCTATGGTTGCCATTGTGTTTTTCAATGCCCTTTTCGTTGTTGATGTTGTTGCCCTTATATGCAAAAAATAAGGGACTATCTCTCTATTATGATCCTCATAAATGATCTATAAAAATTATCAAATCACCTTGAGGATTTCTAATAGTCATTTCTTTTGCATGTTGACAACAACATCATCCTTTCTAATCTTGTTTTGCAATTGGTTATAACTCACAAGTCAACTCATAATCACAAGAGCTTGTATGAAACTATAAGAGTACTATAGAAGCACTTGTAGACGTTAGAGCTCATAAGTGATCAGAGCTCATTAAAGCACTCATAATCGGAAGGGCTCCTAGGGCCGCTTGTAGAAATGAGAGCTCATACTCATAGAGTATTGTAATGGATGATAAGTTATGTCATAGAAGGTCATAGTGGCTCATAAGCCAAGCTATGGAGGCTTGTAACACAACTCATTAAGAATTCTTGAGACAAAACATTAAGAGGAATTGTATAGGACTCATAATCATTAGAGAAATTCTAAACTATAAAACAACCGTAAAGATGTTTTTTTTTTCCTGAATTGCGTCTGACATGTGGCCTGATCATAATGCATATATTTGAGATCCAATAACATAACACATTTAGATTAGGAAATAGAAATAAACTTTCAAAAAATTTCAAATTGTCGTCGGACAGTATGGAATTATTCTATTGGTTGATTGTGCCTAACCTGAACATGCTAATTTGACAGTATCTCAATTTAAAATACTTAACCGTACTAGTTAGTATAGTGCAAGACTTTTACCTACTCTAGTTCAGGTCATAGTCACAATAGTAACCATATGTTGTTACTATGATCCTATCACCTGGCTACATTTGAAAAGACTAACTCTAGCTTTGAATCGAAAACTAATGTCACACATTTGAGAATTTGGTGCTCAACTTGTGGCAATCACTATGGTAAGGAGACCAAGATCCAAATTGAATTTGTGTTTCTTCACAATGAGAAAAATGAGGCTGGCTTTTGGAAACCAACAAGACACATGGAAAATTCATGGGTTATGTTGCATCTGTCCTCAAAAGACATGTTTTGACTAAAGAAGAAGGGAAAAATGACATTTAAATATTATTGAAAAACAAAGATCCTTGAGTTTAGGACTTCTCCAGGAGTGCAATCAATCTCAGAAGTGTTGGTCAACATATTTATATGCATTCAGAATTAAACCTACAAGATTTCAATATTCATGATCATCGATAATATACTTGTAAGTTGATCACATTGCTTGTATTTTTATGCTTTGATTTATGTTTTCTAGTTGGAAAACTTATAAAAGTCATATCGTTTATCATACAAGTATCTCATTCTTTCATACTTATTTCCATCAAGCATAAGTGAATGGGAGCCAATACAAACACACATTGCCAAACGTGTGAAAAAATTGAGTAAGGAGTGATATATATAGCCATATATCAATTCTGTGTGCATCTTTTGTCATACCTTTGAGACAATAAGCAATTACTCACACAAAATCGATATCAAAATAATGTGAGAAATTGCCAAAAATTGGCAAATCTAGCTTGACCAAAAATCATGCAAATCTAGCTTGACCAAAAATCATGTAAAATGTACATAAGTGGGTCCCACACGTGTGAGGCCATGGAGACACATGAGAAACCTATCCTAGTGTAGGTTAGATCAATTCTAAAGTGTAGGTCAAGTCAATTTGGTAGTGATTCCTAGTTTATAGGACCTAAATCCTAGATTTGTGGTGGAGATTGACCAACTAGCCACCTACTTGGCATGACTCTTGGAATGAGGCTAGGTTGGCAAATTAGGGCAAGAAGGCCAAGATAAATTCATTATTACATGCTGGAAATTTAATTTAACTTTACAAAGAAAGAGACTTTTGGTATGTATTCCATCATCCCATAGTGAGGAGATAGATTATTTTTTAGAGCTCATTGGCAAGACTAGAGTTTCTACTTTATGTACTTGCTGTTTTTTGGATCCAAGCAAGATCAAAGTCATTTGTACTTTGTTTTTAGTCTATAGGATGTACTATGTACTGTTCCCCACATGTGTGGGCTATACTTTGTTTTTGATTTGTGATTAAAGGTTGCTCTTGATTGATAGATGCTAATTTGTTGATCTAGATCTCAAAATCTACTGTCTTGTTTGCATTGTTTTTATGATAAATCAATCAATCACTCTTGTGAGGCATTTAATGCACTCATTTAAGGTCCAAAATACTGTACTTTCACATAATATTAGAACGAGGTACAAGAGTTAATCATTAATCTTGTGTACAATCCCAAAATAGCAAGTTTATGATCTAAAAAGCTAGTATTGGAGGCCAAGTAGAAATTAGATGATTGGATGAAAATTTGTGGATCAAACTTGATCAGGGCCTAGTTAGGTACTATTCACACGTGTGGACAGGTCTGAACCCAAAAATCATTTCCTCTTTCGCTAAGATCCATAAAAATTCATTGTAATAGACCTTGATGAGTTTTTTGATGCTAGATATAAAGATCGCCAAGTGAAGATTGCATGCAACCAAAAGGACACATGTGGAGCAAAACCATCGAACCAAGAGGAAATGGCTAGTCAATACCCTAACCACTTCACCTGTCATGTACTTTTAGTACATCCATGCTTATGCATGCAAGATAATATCCAATGTAAGCTTTGTAGGCCCAAAAAGAGCTGTTAGTAAGAACAAGTGGTTTTTTCTTTAGGCCCTCCAAAGTAATGAATAAGGATAATAGGCCAATAAGGGCCCAATGTAGTTTAAATAATACCTAAAAAGGGCTAACTATCCCTCAAGATAGTTAAGTGAGAGCATTGTCTATAACTAGGCAAGAGACATCAATTTGTGAATCTTTTGGCTCATTTTCAAGTGAGAGCTTCTAGCTTCCTTGTGAATGCCATAGAAATCTCCATTGCTAGATCTCATGTGCCCTATCCACATGAATCAATGCTCCATTTTTATTGATTGTACTCTTTCTTTCTTTGTTAATGCAATTCCGATCTCATTGTTACTAGATTTCTATTGATATGCTATCTTGAATGTCTTGTTATCTTCTTGCTTCTAGCTTTACTTCATTGCTATTTCTATTAGTTTGGGATTTGGCACATGACATCACCCCCAAGCCATGGTGAATGAATTCAAGAGAGGAGGGGATCCTGGCTTCATTGTTGAAATGTCACTTCTAACTTGTAGATCAAATATGTTGATCTCATGGTTAATGTTCACATTTTGATCCCACATGTGTGGAGCCTGTTTCCATTTGTGAATGGAAGCCAAAAGAGTACTTGTATATAGTTGGATGTAAGTGTCGAAAATGTTGGAAAAAGAGGGTGTGAGAGTGTGAGAAACGAAAAATTAGCTAAAAAATTAATGAAAGGGCTCTACACATGATCAAGATGAATGTTACCAATGAGCTTCTCTAGGAAGTTGGTAAGAGTACATCTAAGGATGATGAAGATTGAAATCGATTAGTCAATTAGTAAGAAGGAGAATAATCCAACACTCTCCCTTAATCTGAATCCTTGAATGCCTTGACCTTCAAACTTAGTTCTACATAGAATCAAGGTTGACGATCTTCGTGTCAAATTTCAGAGTTTATGGACTGAAATTGATCTACAAATGATCACAAAGAGTGATTGGTAGCTTGGGATCTTGATCTATATCAAGACTAGCTTCCAAATCTAGCTTCTACTTGACAATCTTTGTGTATTCTCAATAGTAACCCATAGCGAAAGCACAAAGACATGGCACATGTAGAGCTATATGTTGTCTTGAGTTGTTTACCAAATGGAGATGCATGTCCCACAAACCCATCCCTTCATCCCTTGTGAACTGTGAGCATGAGTGTGCTTGTAAGGTGTTAACATCTAAGTTTGAGAATTGTGGGAGGCTTTGAAGGTCAGCTCCAATAGGCTTTCAACTAAACCCACATGCCACATAAGAGGCCAACTATGTGATTAAGCAATTAAGGCACACCGCACAATGATGCCTCTTATATACAATATTATCTTCATGATAGGGAAGAAGTGTGTAAACATTTATAATCAAGTTGGTAACTAAATTACCTCAAATAGGTAGGTTTATGACTAAACTAAAATACCTCAAGCATTTAGGTTGATGCCTAGTCATGGACAATGGCCAATCATTTGCATACAATTATCTGAAGCTATTTATAATGCCATGGCATACATGTGAAATTTTTAGCACGTGTGAACTTCACCACACACCCTGTAGGATCTTACTGAGGTGTTGTGATTGCACAAGATTGATCAAAGAACAGTATGCTTGAAAAATCTAAGGCAAGAGCACAATGGCATACATCTGATGAAAAAATCTAACTCTTCACTATGAGAAATGAATGTCAAAAATAATTCTAAGTGTTCAGTATGGGAAAAAAAGGCTGCTCTTGGGTAGAGAGAGAAAATCATACATAGAAAACTCGGGTAGAGAATGAGTCCAAAACACCAAAATCTCAATATTCACAATATGGCAAAACATGCCTAGCTTTCCCTACATGAGAGAGACTCGAGTTCCTACAGTGGAGTTGCATGGAAAGTCCATTTAATTGAACTAATTCACCTACCAGAGATCCAGATGTGTAACTACATGCATGTATGGTGCATGTACTGCATGTCAACTCATAAAATTGCCTAGACATGTGTAGATCACAAAAACTACTTTGCATATTGCATGCACTGATTGCATGTGGCTTGCATGCATACAGTAAGTCTTTGCATGCTATCAAAACATATGCATGTCATTACAATTGAACTTATCTAACTCAAATCCGAGCTACACTAGAAGGATATGTGCTCAATTGACACTCCTTATATGTACAACATGAAATCTTTTGGAAATTATCATGGACATGACCCCAAACTCGAGATAGGAAGATAATATTTTAATAATCTTCACACTCCTCCTTAAAATTTATGTTCCTATCAACATATAATTCAAAATTAGGCCAAGGTTTGACCTCATCTTCATAAAACACATTCTTGAGTAGAGGCTTGGTGAGAAGATCTGCAACACAATATGAAGATGAAACATGCTCCAATTAGATATCTCCTCCAATGAATTTTTCTCTTACAAAATGATGAGCCACTTCAATATGCTTGCTCCTTGCATGAAAGACTAGATTATTTGCAAGAGCCCGAGCAGAAATGTTATCATTCTCGATAATTGGTAAATCTTCATCTGCATAACACTTAAGCTCCAAAAGTAGCCTTTTGATCCATAAAATCTCCTTTGTTGCGTTTGTAAGAGATTTGTATTCAGCTTCACAAGATGATAAGGAAATAGTTGCCTGCTTCTTTGACAGCCAAGAAACCAAATTTCCTCCAAGAAATATAGTGTAAGCACTTGTGGATTTCCTATCCAACCTGTCTCCTGCAAAATCTGAATATGAAAAAGCAATCAAAGTCAGATCTTCTCCTTCATAGTATAGTCCATAATCCAAGGTAGAAGATATATACCTCAAGACTCTTTTAGCCAACTTCCAATGATATAACTTTGGATCCCGCATGTGTTGACGCAGCTTATGAACACAAAAGCTTAGACAAGGCCTAGTCACTGTTAACCAAATTAGTGAGCCAATAAGACTCCTATAAAGAGTGATGTCCTTAAAGGATTTTTCATCATCTTTAATAGGAACTTTTACAATGTGCCCCATAGGTGTATCTATGCCTTTACAGTTCTCCATATGAAATTTCCTGAGCATGGAAAGTGCATATCTACTTTGGCTCATAAATGCATGACCTTTCCAAAAATCTATTTCAAGGCCTAGAATATAGTGAAGAACTTCTAAGTCCTGCATTTTAAACTTAGTACCAAGTGCACGCTTAGTTTCTTCAACTAACATCTCACTGTTTCCACAAAGAATGATATCATCTACATAGATGAGAAGAATAATTACAAAGTTATCTACAAACTTATAATACAGAGAAGGGTCATATTCACTTAGACAAAATCCGAGTGATATGAGATAAGAATTGAGCCTTGCATACCAAGACCTTGGTGCCTGTTTTAGTCCATACAGACTTTTGAACAAAAGATAAACTTTTGATTCATCACCTTCCTTCACAAAACCTGGAGGTTGCTCCATATAAATCTCCTCCTCAAGGTAACCATTGAGAAATGCATTAGAAACATCAAACTGGAACATACTCCATTTGTTAAAACATGCAAGAGAGATGAGTATTCGAATTGTTACCATCTTTGCAACTGGTGCAAAGGTATCTTCATAATCAAGACCTTTAATCTGAGAGTAGCCTTTAGCGCAAAGTCTTGCTTTACTTATTGATAGATCCATCATGATTATACTTGATTCTGAATACCCACTTACGTCCGATCACATGCATGTTGTTTGGTGGCTCCACAAGCTCCCATGTGTTGTTTGACATAAAGGCTTCAAAATCTTGGGTCATTGCTTCAACCCACTTCTTGGATTGAAAAGCTTCCTGGACATCCTTAGGCTCTTCATCTGATATAAAAAGTGCATGATAGGAAGTTTCACCTTCCACTTGCCTTCCTTCTTCATCATATGTGAGCCTCCTTGGCTCAGATCTTGCTCGTGTAGGTCTTCTTGGTGTGATAGCTTGAATCTGCTCCTCCTCAAGCCTCGGCCTCACCTCTTCTTGCACAACATCACTAACAACATTTTTATCAGTAGAGGGCAAATAAATCTTGTATGCTTTTTTAGTAGATGCATAACCTACACAAATTCCTTTCACTACACTAGGATCTTCCCTCTTCCTAGTTTCTATAGGTACATGCTCAAAGCATACACAGCCAAAAATCCTAAGATGATCTACCTTAGGCTTTTTCTTATACCACATCTCAAATGGTGTTTCTCCTCCTATTGCAAGATTTGGAAGCCTATTAGAAAGATAGTTTGCACATGAAACTGCCTCTCCCCAAAATTCTTTAGGCAGAGAAGCTTCCAGCCTAATGGCTTTTGCACATTCACACAAAGTTCTATTTTTCCTCTCAACAATTCAATTTTGCTGAGGAGTATATGAACAAGAAAACTCTCTTTGAATACCCTATTTCTCACAAAAGTCTTTAAACTTATTGGAAGTGTATTTCCCTCTACTATCACTTCTTAAAGCTTTTATCTTGAAAGGAAACTACTTCTCTACATAAGCTTTAAAAGTAAGAAAAACATCATAAACCATGGCTTTTGAAGACAACATATAGATCCAAGAATGTCTTGTATAATCATCTACAAAAGAGACAAAGCAGTTGGCTCCTCCTTTGCTCTTAGTTGATGAGAAATGAACATATGAGTCTTTCCACAGAAAAAACACTTGATCTTTGACAACTTCTTCTTGCCACTGGATGTTGCACCTTGTGAGGACTGATCCTCACCACCTTCTTTGGCTTTGTCCTTCTTGAAGTGTTGTTGTCCTTTGCCCTTGCATCTTGACTTGTCTCTGATGAAGAGTGCTTTGTCATCTCCACCATCTTTCAATGAAAGTTTGTTGATCCTCAGCATCTTGTTCTCTTGCCTGCTTTCTTCAGCAATGAGAACACCTTGCAGTGTCTCCAAGGATGGAAGATCCTCTCTGACAACATAAGTCTGCACAATATTGTCATACTCATATCTAAGTCCATTTAGGACTACTTGAATAAGTTCAGTGTTCTTAAGAGCATCACTAATACCAGCTAACTCTTGATGAAGATCCTTAACTCTCATGACATATGATGAAGCACTCCCATCTACTCTCTGATAACTTAGAGATATTTGGTTTCTAAGTGTAAGCAATCTAGAAGTATTTTTGATTTCATAGATTGTTTTTTGAGTATCCCAAGTTTCCTTGGTAGTGGTGCATGTACTGATCTCTCTTAACACTTCATTGGTAACATCCATTTTTATAAAATGAAGGGCAATTCTGGTTCTTTTGTGGAATGTTGCAGCTTCATTAGGTGCAGCAGGTTCTTCTTCAACTCCACTCACAATATCCATTACATCCTGTAGAATCAACAATGATTCCATTTTGATCTTCCACATTGCATAATTGGAAGATGTTAATCTCTCACTGTGCTCTAAGAAATGTGAACCAGATGAAGACATCTTCTTGGTGAGAAATTATAGTAATGATAAAAAAAATGGAGTTGAAAGGATGTTGCTTGCTATCTCAATCTAGGATCTAACACAGATGTTAATCCACCCTATGAAATCTAGCAACAGATGTGAGAACAAATTTTCAATACAGAAAATCAATCTATCTTGAATTCGGATCTTGCTTCAGTCACAAAAGAAGAAGCACATGCAAGCAAGAAGTCTATCTCTCCCACGCGTTTCAATGTACTGAAAAACTCTATAGGAACTTATTTTCAACTCAAACACAGTAATATGTGTGAAATGAAAAGTCTAAGACCTCAGAACACTCACTTCTATCCAATCCTACTTGATTGACAATGAAAATTGATGAAAAATGGTGAAAAAGACAGATGTGTGCTCACTTTGGCATATCCCATGAGTTGAGTACCCTCTCAAACTCTCTGATCATCTAAAACTCTTCTAAAAACAAATCAAATTGATTTAGAAACAAGAGCAACACATTCTACTCTCCAATACCTATCCAACAAGCTATAGAACATCAAATTTGGATCATTCCTTGAGAAGTAGCACTCATTAATGAGGGCTGATTTCACACGTGTGAGCTCTATGTCCGTACAGAGCTTCGCTGGATCAGATTAGCCTTGATTTGATCCACTTATGATCCACAAATTGCTTGTTTCTCAGCGAGTTTCTCCAAAATCCGAGTTCCTACAAGCAAAAACACTAATGATCTGATGTATACACCCTCACCTCTTCAAAGCATGAAGCTCTGATACCATGTGAAGTTTTTAGCACGTGTGAACTTCACCACACACCCTACAGGATCTTACTGAGGTGTTGTGATTGCACAAGATTGATCAAAGAACAATATGCTTGAAAAATCTAAGGCAAGAGCACAATGACATACATCTAATGAAAAAATCTAACTCTTCACTATGAGAAATGAATGTCAAAAATAATTCTAAGTGTAATTGCATGGAAAGTCCACTTAACTGAACTAATTCACCTACCAGAGATCCACATGTGTAATTGCATGCATGTATGGTGCATGTACTGCATGTCAACTAATAAAATTGCCTATACATGTGTAGATCACAGAAACTACTTTGCATGTTGCATGCACTGATTGCATGTGGCTTGCATACATACAATAAGACTTTGCATGCTATCAAAACATCTGCATGTCATTACAATTGAACCTATCTAACTCAAATCCGAGCTACACTAGAAGGATATGTGCTCAATTCACACTCCTCATATGTACAACATGAAATCTAGTGGAAATTATCATGGACATGACCCCAAACTCAAGATAGGAAGATAATATTTTAATAATCTTCACAATACAATCATGACACATACTACTTACCAAGCTAACAACTAAACCAACAGTTTCCAAGGGGGGACTCTAACTTGAGATAAAAAAGCTTTAGATGCCAAGCTAAGCGACTAAGGCAACCCCACCTTGGCCAAAGCTAAAAAAACGCTTCCTGGTTTCCAAGGGGAGGCTCTAAGTTGGGACCAAAGAAACTTTGGGTTCCAAGCTAACCAACTGAGCCAACCGTGTTGGGATAATGCTAAATATTGCATTCTGCTTTCGAAGGGGAGACTGTAACTTGAGACTAAAGAAACTTTGGATGTCAAGCTAACCAACTGAGCCAACCCCCTTGGGTAAAGCGAAAAATGCTTCTTGGCTTCCAAGCGAAGGCTTCAACTTGGACCAAAGAAACTCTAGATGTCAATGTGTACTAAAGAAACTCTAGATGTCAAGCTAACAAGGTGAGCCAACCCCATTGAGTAAAGCTTAAAATGTGAATCAAATTGTAATAAAAAGAAAAAACAAAATGCATTAAAAAGAGTGTATCACAAAATTAATACAATAAAGTTGATATGCACTTAAGTGTTTAAAGCATTGGGGGCCTGAAGTTTGAACGATATACATTGCTTCTTCCTTGGAGGCTCTTTCTTTCTTCTCTCCTTCGACCTCTCTCGACCTATCTGCCTACTACTTCTTGTTGACGTAATTGCGATTGTTCAAGAAGTTCGCTTGTTCGCTGAAGCGCCTGCTCTTTCCTGGCTTCTGAGGTTGCTAGCCTCCTCAGTTATACCTTCTTCTTCATCAATTCTTTATACAATTTGACCAATTCTTTTCTCACTTGCTTGTTCCTCTCTCTTCATTGGAAATTTTTTGGATCGTCAAACTTACAGCGCGTTTTAATGCTCGACTGATAATGAAGATGAATGCCGGTCATAAGTTCTGAGACGCATGTATGTGATACTAAAGTCGAAAAGCCCGATTGTGTAGAGAATTGGTCATTTGTAATGATTGAAGTATTCAATCCGGACTTTAGCTTGGCAGTGCTAAAGGTATAGAAGGATTATTGGGATAAAAGATTTGGAACTCTGGCAGAGCGGGATGAAAGAAAATGCCGTTGGTGTAGAATTGGAGCCTTTTGGGTTCGAGAGTGAGGCAGACAACATGGACACTGTGCCGCTTCTGCAGCCTCCACTATTGCAGCCTCCGCTAGTGCAGCCTCCGGTATTACAGTCTGTGGAATCATCAGTTGGCCAGATCCAAGACGAAGAACAGGGTAAAGGAGTCCCAAGTTGCCGGATTTGCCTCGAACCAGATTCTGGAGAATCAGGTGAAGGTTCATTTTTTGATTCCATTGTGGCCATTCAAATGCACTTCTTGAATAATGAGTAGTTTGCTTTACTTTGTTTTTTGCATTCGTCGGAAAAGAACTGAGATCAGATGGCATTGCTACTGTGCTTAAGGTTCAAAGTCTTTAATTTTCTATTACTTTTATCAACAGATGAAATATGATTTATATCGAGTCCCCTAACTAATTTGTTGTGGCTTAAGCAATTTCAAGCTTTAAATAATCAGTAGCTGGTAAATTCTCACCGCTTATCACGTTCATCCTTGATCGTTGTGGACTGCTGAAGTCACAGGTTAGATCTACCATTGGCCTCAATGCCCTAATTTTAACTCATAAGAATTGCTTAGAGCATTTGTTGTCTTCTTCGCAGAAGAAGAAAATTGATAATTTGTTGGTCAAAGTATCAATGCTACTTTTCTTAACTCGATGCACCAATCAAACTTTACATATTTCAAATGAAACCTGGATTGAAATTGTAGCATGAATCTCATCTCATAAATTATTGCTGTAGCTTGACATGGACTATGCATGAGTTTTTTTTTGAATTATCCCATGATGCTGATTTAAGCTGTAGGATTGATCATTAGCTCAAACCTGAAAAGCTTTTACCACAAAGTTGGGATACAAGATATAGAGTGGGGAAATTTTATTTAGTGATCAAAATTGGCATAGATCTATGTTAAAGAAGAAATGCAAGCTCTATATGTGCCAAATTCTTGGGATGAAGTATCCTAGATATTGCATTTGTGGCCACATTTTCCTTCCCTCTTTGGAAGTGACTTTCCAAATGAAATTCCTTCATCAGCTCGGCCCTTCAAATCTGGCTGAGTGCAGAAGTATTTCAAAGTATGGTGGTCAGTATACACGTAAAATTCGGTGCCATACCGATAGCATCGTCACACCTTGAGCACATGTATAATTGCATACAACTCTTGCTCATGTGTGGGCTATCTTTGCTACGCTGGCATCAGTTTCTTACTTTCAAATGGAGCTGTCGCAACAGCCTCCTTCAAGCTTTCAAAACCATGCTGAGACTTAGTATCCCAGGAGACCACAATGTTGTTATTCTATAATTGATCCGTTAAAGGAGCAACTACCCTAAAATAGTTCGTAATGAACCGTCGATAGAACTTGCAAAAGCCCAAGGAAAGACTGTAATTTACGAATATCAGCCGGTCTTGGCCACATCTTGACTACAACCACCTTGGCGAGGTCAACATAAATACCCTCTGCCATCACCACGTGACCCAAATACTCAACACGAGTCTTACACAACTCGGTCTTCTGATCATTGGCATACAAGACAGTCTCTTGCAGCTTGCGAAAGATGGTCGGGAGATGACCCTCATGCTTCACTACCGACTTACTGAACACTAGTACGTCGTCAATAAAATTGACAACAAACTTGCCCATATAGTCACGCAAGACATCGTTCGTGAGCATCATGAATGTGGCGGGTGCATGGGTTAACCCAAACGACACAACGAAGAACTCATAATGTCCAAAACGAGTTCGGAAGGCTGTCTTGTGAATATCTTCCTCACAAATATGTATTTGATCTTTTGAGATCTATCTTGCTGAAATTGGTTGCTCCCTGCAACGCTTCTAGTAGATCATCAATCCTGGGCATCAGATATTTGTGCTTTATAGTGATTTTATTCAATCCCCTGTAATCCATGCACATCCGGAAACTAACATCCTTTATTTTAACTAACAAGATGGGGGAGGCGAAATGTGAGTAACCAGGATGGACATACCCCAAACCTGAGATATTCCTCAATTATCTTCAGTACTTTCTCCTCCTCCTTCAGGCTCATCCGATAAGGAGGCCTACATACCGGACTTGCCCTTGGAACGAGCTCAATACGATGCTCAATGTTCCGTCTAGGCGACAACCCCTCTGGCATGTTATCAATCAACAAATGTTTAAACTCAGCTCGGATGGACTTTTCCAGCTGACTTGTTGGATCAGATTTGAGCTGCTGAGCTAAAGCATAATTAACATAAGAAGTTCAATAAGATGAAATTGCATCAAAATTATTAACTTGTGGGTTTATTGGTAAACTACAAAAATTGGAATCAACATTCACATTTACCAAATAACACAACCACACATACTCCAAGTCCATCTTCTTTATTTGCATAGAGGTAATAAGAGGGCCCTGTACAAATGGCCTCTCCCCCTGCAGGACATGAGACAAACAACGGGAATTGATACCTGTCTTGTGCCCTGGTGGAAAGGAAACAAACTGGTGCATTTGGAATAATTTTTTGCACCGAAATGGTCATGACATGCTTTGTGTCCTCTTCACTGCTACCCAGTAAATCATCCGAAACATCCTCATCCTTGCCCCCTTCTTCGCACGACTGTAAAGTATGGGTTTTTTTGCCCGTGCGCCGAGGACAATCTTTGAACAAGTGTTTGCCAAGGTAGAAAAAACACAGTCCTTCTTTCTTGGCCTTTTCTTTTTGTTCCGCTGTGAGGGGAGATTATTGTAGGAGCGTTTTGGCATAGAGAGTGCTGGCTTACGCTTCAGAACCTGCTGCATCTGGATAAAGTGTCCCTACAGGAGATTTTTGTGGCTCTACTGACCAACCTTCCGCGGCCCCTTCTTCCGGTACATAAAAGGCACTCCAGAATTAGGCTTGCTTTTGACATTGCCTTCGTAGTTGAGAGCCGTAGCATTTACCTCTTCCAAGGTCTTACAACGTTCATTCAGAACATGTGGCCTCAACTCTTCCTGACGACCAAACACGATTTATGTACAGCCAACCACTCAGGAATCTCTTTCAGAATCTTGATGAGCACTTCCCTGTACTTATCAACATACTCTTGCACACCGTAGTGTTTCTGACGGTGCAAAAACCATGCATGCGTCGCACGTACATGCTTGTGTGGAGGAATGAACCGAGCCCTAAAGGCCCGCTTGAATTCAACCCAGGTTGTTGGTAAACAACTTTTTGAATTCTCCAACCTTTATTATTTGGAGCTCTTTTAAGAACAAAATACTCTTGCCATTTATGCAACCACTAATCCACCACATCAGTGGTTCTCTGCGGAGAATTTTCAGAAAACTTAGTGGGTTTGACATCTTTATTTTGGGTATGGAATTGGAGAATCATATATAGGTCACCCTGAGGGTGACAAGTGAGAAGGAAACTGCGGTGGAGGGCATTGGGACGAAGACGCGTAGTTACCAGCAATGGAAGATAACATAGCACACATCTCTGCCATGGTCCTCTCCATATTGTCCATGCGAACCTGCATGGATGGAAAAACACCCGCAAGCGGACTCGTCATCACCGTACTGAGTTTACGGTCAAGGGTAAATACGATACGTTCAAGACTAACTGGCTCCAAGAAACAGCTAGAAACCCCTGCTATGGAGCTGGAAAAATGCGCTGAGACAGCTGTTGGAGGTGCGGAGGACTGCCTGCCTAGCTGTTTTTTTTTTTTTTGAGCACAATCCGCGATTTCAAACTTTTTTCTCAGATTTTCAGCTTCCCTAGCAGCGATCCAACACCCCCAATAACCTGCTGAAACTTAATAGCAATCTGATAACTGCTTAATGAAAGAATCCAGAAGATGAAAGACAAATCACCAGGTTGCAAACAAGCTGTGCCATGATATCTCTATGTAAATGACAGCCTATATCCATAAACAGTTTTATCGTATTGCTGCTGGTTTAATATTTTTGTGACATCAGAACACCAAGTACAATAGGTACCGTAACTCACAATAACCTGCAATAGATGCAAAAAGCGAGCCAACAATCAATGACAAAGCAACATTAGAACCCAAAAAATTTGAAATTTAGATCTTAAAATATAACAACAACGAGTTTTTTAATTTCACAAGGCATGTTAACGAGGCATTCAACAATGCCTTTGTGAAGAAAAACAAGAACTGACTAATTTTGGCTTTTTTTTGGCAAGGAAAGTGGGCATATAGTGACCAAATGAAAGTAAAAAAATAGAGATCATCTTACTCTAGGAGAACTCAAGACCCGAACATAAAACTCTGCTGTACCAAAATGAAAATTTTCTCTATTTTGACGTGACACTCGATTGTGTGATAACTTTACAATCTGTGAAGCGCTGTAAAATTGTCTGACAACTAGGAATTTTGAGTATCCCTTTTGACCAAACAATAATTTTGAAATACAATTTCGATTGTTGTTCCGTCTGTTGCATCAGGAGTGTCCTAGTTCAACTTGCTTAGAGATCTTATTGTTTTTTGATTTTGTCATCAAAACAAAAAAAATGATTGCTCTTGCAAAAACCAAAAAAATTGGGGTTTCTTGAAACCCTCATTTCATTGAACAATTTTGACTGAAGATCACTCCTCCAGCTATCGATGTAAGGAAGCAAAGGAGACTGATAGACTGAAATCTGATCATGAGAAAGTTAGAGCCAAAAATTGAGAATCAGGATTTCTCTGCAAAGCTAAAAACTTCTGATTTTGTTGCTTTCACTATGAGGAAGGATTTGATCACTGTAAAATGTGGTGTCCACTGTCATTCGCCTTATAAAATGCTCTGATACCAAGTTAAAAGCAAAACAACACAAAGTGGACAGCTGCAAGAGAATCTAAAGTTGCTGGTTAAATCAATGGAAAATATTGTCAATCTGATTTTGAATCATAAAATATGACATTATCAAGCTGATATTCCCTGGAAGTAGAAGTATGCTAGCTCTGATCTCATTCACACTGCTCTATGCTAAGTAGTCTAACTCATGGTATAAACTTCAGATAATCATGGAGTTCTTGCTCTAGTTTAGATGTATAGGAATACTACATGAAATTTCCAAGATTGTCAATCCACGAAAACTGACTGGGTTATCTAAACTATCCTTATTTTCAAAGAAGAAGAGTCATGGTGACTCTAGGAGTGGTCTTTGACCAACGAACAATGATGGCATTTCTCATTTCTACAGATAAACAGTAAGGGCATTTGAGCTAGATGTTAGTTTTGGGGAAATCCTCTTATGCTTTCAAGAAATTTGACACATGATTGTGAGCGATTGATGCCTCCGGGAAATTTCAGTACATGTTTGCCATTCTAAACTGAATCTAGCAGATGATGTAGAATTAAAACCAGGTGAAGTAAATGAGTATGTAATGCCTTTGCCTCAACTTTTGATTCAAGTAACAGCCTAACAGGTTAGCATGTTCAAAAGAGTAATGGCTTTGTCTGTCTTCAGGTTTCGTCTTTTTTACCCCTTTGTTGTGATCAAAGCGCATGCTTCAAATACCAAGAAGGTTATTAACCTGATGGGCTTTGAGTTTCTTCAAATGCACTAGGAAAAAATTGAAGGTTCTTTTCTAGGTTGTCTTGAGAGAATACTACAAAAGAGTCTTAGATCACTGGGTCCTAGACAAGGGCCGTGAAATGTGAGCAGAGCTGGAAAGCAAACTTAAAGTTGAGAATGGTTGGAAACACAAAACTAAGTACTCATGTTTCATGGCCAATTTTTTTTTTTTATGTAGGAGATCAGTTGATATCTCCGTGCAAGTGTAAAGGCACTCAACAATTTGTTCATCGATCTTGCCTGGATCATTGGCGCTCTGTGAAGGTATCTGAGCTTAAAGTCTACAACTTTGATGCATCTAGTTTTTGTTTACTAGTCGTTCAGCTTTTTAGATTTTGACTGGCATTATATTTAGATATTTACATTCTCATAGGTGAAAGAAGCAGGCTATTTGTATATCTAGTTTTGGATATCCACCTGGTGCTCTGGTTGAATGTTTCAAAACATTTAGGCTGCAGCTTGAAAGTTATCTTTTTTATTTATGCCTCAATCCATGTTCAGCCAGCCACTTCTACCATCATGCAAATCTACGTGTAGTTCCAGTCTGCAAGTCAAGCCCGAGATACTGCTTCTTTTAGCTGTATTCATTCATGAAAAAAAGTAGTTGAGGTCTCGGTTGACATTGCAGATTCTTTTGAAGTATTTTGATTGTTCTTTCTTATTATTCGTAGACCTGTGTGCCCCATCAATACAAAGGTGGTAGGATATTTAGGATTTGAAGCGATATATGTGAGTTGTGAGGTTTGCTTGTGAGTAGAATGCTTGGATGATACTTTACTAAAGTTGGGTAAATGGCATTTTTTAGGAACATGCAAAATATGTTCAAATTTGAGGTCTTAGAGCTAAAGTTATAATTTGCCGCTAGAAACAAGAATTATGGAGAAAATGTAGAGATTGGAAGTTTTCTGGAGTTTGAAATAGAAAAAAATTGTTACATGCAAAAAACTTGGTAAGACTTAATGCAGATCTCAATGCTTTGAACAAGCAAAGAGTAGAACTAAGCATCTAAGCAAGTTTGCAGCAAGAGGATGTGAAAATAGGGCAAGCTGCAAACTGGAGTCAAAGCAAGCACCTCAAGATCTTCCATGCCATGTTGTCCTCATGTTCAAGAGTTATTCTCTTACTTTCTTATTAAGAAATTTCATTTCTCCCATGATAAATGTGATCTAGTACCATGGATATTAAATTGAAGCAATAGCATAAAAATTTGTATGACAACAGATGGGCATTAGCTTGCAATGCATAAAGATGTCTCTTAAGGAGCCTATGATAGAAAATATTGTTTCAGTCAGGACATGTTTGGCTCAGCATATATGCCCGAAAAAGAAGCCTAATCTAATGTTGACTTCACAAGGATGCGTTCATGACCAAGATTAGATGGCTATTTATTGAGCTGAGTGTCAAGTTTGACTAACTGGGGTTTAAATGTTTAGCTATCAAAAATTTGCAAGAGGAGTACTTAATGATCGGCAGATGCTTAAAGTTCCAGCCTTGGATTGCACCTGTTTGTCCATTACCTCTTATCCTATCTCTATTGTTGTTACTCACAACTGTATTTTGCTACGACTGCAGGTTGGGTGTTGTTTCTTCCATTGTGTAGCATGGCTGGAAGTCTACTATGTTACACAGTTAAAACTCCCTGTAAATTTTTGTTACATTTAGCCAATTTTACTTCTTTTGTTTTCAGGAAGGATTTGCTTTTTCACACTGCACGACCTGCAAAGCTCAGTTTCATTTACGGCCTGAAGTACCAGAGGATTACTCGTGGAGAAAGATCAAATTCAAGCTTTTTGTTGCGCGAGATGTCCTGCTTGTGTTCTTGGTTGTGCAAACAGTAAGTAATTCATATATTCAGCTAGCAAGAGCTGGATGGCCTTGCTTGGTCTTCTTCTTGCACGTGACTTGTGCATTTGTAGTGTTTATAATTTGCTGCCAATAAAAATACTAGGCCCTACATAGGCCATGAACGCTGCTTGCTTTCAAGTTTCTCAACAGATTGTTGCTTTTTCCTTGATAGTCCTGAGTGTTTCTATGCCAAAATTTCAGCTAGCTACTGATTCTCTTTGTACGTGGCTTCTGGATCATGTCATTCATCCCATCATTTTGAAAGCTGCAAACTTAGCTTAGTTGAATGCAGAGTTTGAGCAAGTACCATCTTGCATTATGTGAATCACCTTCGTACAAGTTTGATAGCATTGATGGCCACCTTGACCTTTTATACAGCTTCCACTAAGTTGCTTTTGTTTGCACACTTGTAACTGTCATGATGAAAAGAATGTCGTTCCTTGAACATTGTTGCTCAACTTACGTATTCCACTGTAAAATGTACAAACTTTTTTAGCAGATTTTTTAAAAATGTTCTAGAAAAGGTGTACTATGCTGGGTAAGTCGGTTTGCTGATGCCATGCCTTTCATCTTTGTAAGACAAACTGTTTTTCAATTTAAGCTATGTAAACAGCCTGTATCGGTGTGCAAGGATGTTCAGACAGCACTGATGTAACTCACAAAGGTAGTGTCATTTATGCTACAAGGTGCCATCAACTCTTGAAACTACAAAGCCACACAATGCTGGTCTGTGCATTGAAAAGCGGGTAAGGGGTCATTCTTCCTTTAGAGATAGAATGCATCTGGAGGAGCTTATCTTCTCCACTGTCCAATGAAATTAGCTTCTCAATCTCAATTTGGTGGTGCAAAGAGAGTCCAGGCTAGCCCATAGACAAGTAGACTGTGATCTTTGGACCTTGAGATTCTGGTAGCTGTTTAGTTCCCTTCACCATACCATGCCAAATGTCCTTGGTTAACCCCAATTAACCAGGCCTTGACCATGGGTAATGAGAATACCCCATTAAATGGTTAAGGCTCTCATGTGGTCCAAAATATAGTAATAGCTGATATTATCATCTGTAATGACTAATATTGATATTGGAGGCTAGGGTTAGGTTTTGGAGGTGGCAATCTATGTTTGGGCATAGGAGGTGGCAATTACTAGAAATTTACAATGTAGGAGGGCATGGTATATGCCTATATACATGGTTGCATTCAAACGCGTTTGAATGCTGATTCAAACGCGTTTGAGACGTGGACTTTTCAAAGGCAAATTTTTTTTGGGCCCTACCCCTCCAAATGGGGTCCTGGGGCCCATCTACCAAAAAAACGACCTACTCTAGGCTACCACGAGGCTGGGACAGCTCAACCATGGCTCATGACTCCATCAGTAACTGCTCCTCCATCGTGGAGAAGAAATGTGCCCTCTTCCATTTCAGAAAAGTGATAGAAGCTTGCTCTCCACTCGATAGTTTGCCAAGATTTCTTGTAGGCAGGGGTTTTGGACCATGCTGGAGTGATTAAGAGCATCAGATCAGAGTTTTGAAGCTTGGTTGAGGAGATACAAGCAGCAGGTGCAAAAAAATTGGTTTTGAGGCCACTTCAAAGAATCAATCAGTTCTCTTTGGTTACTGATCAGATTCAGCTGAGATTTGGAGGCAGTCTTCTAGACTGTAGGGCTCCCCATCCTAGCCATTCACATCACCATCTGCTTGGCCAGATTTGTTGTGAAGAGCAGTTGCAGGTTTTGGGCTTTTTGCACTATTTTCAGATCAAAACCTCACAATTTTGTCAATTTTCAGAATGCCTAAGCCAAAGTCTAATGTGTGGGAGCATGTTCTGATCATTGGGGAAGCTGGTAAGCAAGGGAAGGGTGGTGGAGGCATGAAACGGATGAAATGTCGTTATTGTGAACATCATTATCAAGGGGGGCCTCAACGAATTGTGTCACATTTGCTTGGGACAGGGGGATGTGGAGTGGATAAATGTGAGAAAGCACCTGTCAATGTGGTGCAAGCATTGAGATTGCAATATCCAGATGCCAGTAGCAATGAGGACCAAGTTCATGAGATGGAGAATAGTCAATCCGTGGATGCTTCTACAGGGCCTACACGTAGGAGAGGTCGAGCTGCAAATAGTGCTGATTTGACAGCTGCATGGGCCTTAGAAAAGAGAAACAAATTTTGGATTGCTTGCAGGAAATTTTTTTATGCAAATGCAATTCCTTTCAATGTAGTCAAGAGCAGATATTTTCAAGATATGTTGAGAACTGCAGGAGAGGTTGGTGCTTCGGTGAAAGCCCCTTCTTATGAGGCTATTAGGGTGAAAGAGCTGCGAGAGGAGACCAAATTGCTTACGAGGGAGCTGCAAATGGTAAAGGATAAGTGGGTAAAATATGGGTGCACGATTGTGTGTGATGGTTGGTCTGACACACGTAGACGACCTATCATTAACTTTGTTGCTACTAGTATCTATGGTTCCATCTTTTTATGCAGTGTGGATGCTAGTGGTTTGGAAAAATCAGGCTTGTATATCTATGAACATTTAAAAGAAATCATTGGCAAGGTAGGAGAGCACAATGTGGTACAAGTTGTAATGGATAATGCCAGCAATTGTTTGTGTGCTGGTGAGATGCTAGAGGAGGAGTATCCGAAGATTTTTTTCACACGTTGCACTTGCCATTGTTTGGATTTGCTGTTTGAGGACATTGGAGCACTAGATTGGGTAGCTCCTGTTTTGCAAAAGGCACGGAAAATAGTGACTTTCATCACAGGTCATCAGAGGGTGCTAGGTGTTTTTCGAAAAGTGAGCAAACGTGAGCTTTTGAAGCCGGCTCAAACACGCTTTGGCTACATCTACATTGTGCTTGCAAATCTCTTGCGGGTAAAAGTTGCCCTTAGGTGGTTGGTGGTCCATGAGGAGTGGCATAACTTGAAGTCCACATCAACTGAGGTAGGGAGAGACATTGAGCATACAATACTTGGTCCCTTATTTGGGAGGAGGCAGAGAATATTGTGAAACTATGCAAGCCCATCCTTAAGTTGTTACGAGTTGTTGATAGAGAGGGAGCCACCATGGGATTTGTCTATGAGCTGATGGACCGGATGGTTGAGGGAATACGGTCATGTACCTCTTTTGATGCCGATCGAATACGTGTGATAGAGAGCCTTTGCCTTGAGAGATGGGACATGATGCATTCTCCTTTACATGCTGCAGCATTCGCTTTGCATCCACAGTGGTTGGATATGGGGCAAGAGTCCGATGTCGAGGTTGACAAGGGATGGAAATTAGTTGTTGATAGATACTCGAGTGGAAATTCAGCATATGAAGAAACATTGTTAAATCAAATGGACATGTACAGGAATGGGCAAGGGACATTTGGTCGGTCAATGGCACACTTGGCATCTCAGAGGCAGACGGGTGTGCGTTGGTGGGAGTCCTTTGGAGCCTCCACACCTGAGTTGCAAAGGTTGGCAATCAAGATACTTAGCCAGGGAAGTATGGCCTCTCCTTGTGAGAGAAATTGGAGTACCTTCTCCTTGATTCATACCAAGAGGAGAAATAGGTTGAAGCCATCCACCCTTGACATGTTGGTCTTTGTGCATTTCAATCTTCGTGTCCTTGATAAGATCAAGGCACGAGGGTTTGAGAAGATGGATCTAACTTTGCAACAAATCGAGGAGGAGCAAGAAGAGGACAGATTGCTGGTGGTGGAGGCTGAGAGAGCCGACATAGAAGAGGGCTTGGAGATACAGGGTATTACCCAGGCTGCTAGGGATATTGAGACGGGCATGGCTTCCACTTCCTCTCATGCTTCGTCATCTGTTCTTGTTGACCCAGAGGATCTTGATGAGGATGAGGAAGATGTTGATTTACAGGATGATGTTGACATTGTTGAGGATGCTGATGTTGTCATACCACTTGACGACGTTTGATTTACTACATGTTTTATTATGTTATCATACTTAGTTTGGTAGTTGCTAGCCACTAGCGAGTGGCCATTTTCAAGTAGAATGTAACCAGTTGACTTGATTTTCATTTTGAGCCAAAACTTTTTTGAGGATGGATGGTTTTTATGCACTTGTTGATGATGGTGCACTCTTGTTATTCCTTCATATATCCAACTAAATTTCATTGTAATTTGTACATGTTGTTTAATGTCTACATTGAATGCTTTTAATTGTTAAACATGCTTATTCAACTACTTTTATATTATGTTTAAGGTTCCAACACTTAAATTAGCATTAGTTGCTTAAAAGCTTGCAAAAAAATCAGAAAAAAATATAGGATTTCGTTTCAAACGTTTGAAACTTTCATTCAAACGTTTCAAACGCGTTTCAAACGTGGACGTTTGATACGTTTGAATTGTTTGAATGCAACCTTGCCTATATAAAGACCTGTCCTCTGCCCTCTCGATTCATTCCGTGATTGCTAAAACATGAGATAACTGCTGCTAGCAGTTGTCCTTTGTCTACGCATAGTTGGCTTACTCTGACGGGTGGTTATGGTAGTATGAGAGGCCATAGCTATGAGCCTAGTAGTAGATTGTATTGTGATTCCATAGCTTTGGGGTGATTGTATTGATAGAATCTACATCTCTATATGGTTTGGATTGGATTGTCCTATGTCTAAGCTCTCCTTCATATTGTGTTGTGTAATTCATTCTTGGGAGACTTACCGTGGTATTTGAGCAGGAATTACATTGTGCTATCAACAATGAGCTAAAGGGATCGTTCGGCAAGATCAAAAGGACTATATGCTAGAATGATTGCATGCATTAAAGTTTTGATATTTTTTGGTGCAAGAAAGCAATGTTTTTTGCTTGTGTGGTTTGTTTTACTAAACAATTGTGATTTAATCCCATGCACGGTTGTAGGGAGATTATACCTTCTGTTTGGTAAAAACAACTGATTTTTAACCTTTGTTTAGTGCTATATCTATCAAAGAGAGATGCTTTGGAAGAAACGATAGTTTTGAAGAGAAACAAGCAGTGCTTTTCTCCAAAATTTTGGCAGTGGTTAGCTTATTGTAGGGCAAATTTAGTCAGCCCATGTGCTTGCGGCCATGAAGTAGCTTCAACAAGCTTTTCCCATTTGTTAACAACGGTTTTTCTACTTGAATACATGTGATTTTCCACATTTTTTGCTCTTTGTTGGATTGTGACTTTCTCAGTGATTCAGAGGCTATTGTGAACTCTGGAAGGTGTCCATTGATGCAGTAGAAGTGAAATTTATGAGCAAAGGTCGTTTTTGCTTGAGAACATGCATGGTAGTTGTTGGAGGTATTGTGGCTTTGGTCTCACCCAGTCGTGTAGGGTAATTTCTTGATAATGATAGACAACCCTTGTCAGCTCTGGAAGGTGTCCATTGATGCAGTAGAAGTGAAATTTATGATCCAAAGTCTTTTTTGGAGACATGCATGCATGACAACTGATCTGTATTAAGCAAATGGTAGAGAAAGCAATTTCTATTGGTTTTTCCTAGCTATATTGCAAAAGTAAAAAATTGGGCATCGTGGTTCCTCTATTTAGTGCTACTTTTGCCTTTTGCATGTTGTATGGTGTGTTTTGAAGCCATTTTACTAGATAATAGCCGTTTTACTAGACAATAGCCGTTTTACTAGTACATATAATTTCTTTGTAAAACTAGAATTTCATACAATTTTTTTTGGACACTGTATATATCTATGCTAGTCATTTTTATAGGGCACTCATATCGGTTTTTTTTTTGTTATGGCTGACAATCAAGCGTGTGATAGCTCCTCAAACTATGCTATATTACTGTAGTAGATGCAACTTACTGGATTTGTAGAATCAAAACAAAATGTGGTAATCTCAAGTCCAACAATTATTTTAACAGTGGCAGCCGATTAAGACTGGTAATTTGTCTTACCAATTTGAATTTTTTCCAACAAGCATAAGGACAAGAAATCGTAAGTGGTGGACGATTGGCTTAATTGGTTGTCCAGCTACTTTGAACTCTAGGGTACGTTGGAAGATCAACTAATTGCGACTAAAGACAAAGCTTCTTCATGATGGCTGCATGTCCTAGTGCCAATGACGTGGCTTGAATTCTAGTATGTACTTTATAAAGCGTTTGTAATGGTTGATGATTCTAACAAGTACAAGAGGCTCGTTTCTTGCCAATTGGATAACCTTAGTTTGGACAATTATATCCAAGGATCTATGCTTTGTTAATTGAAGTTTTGACGATGGATCCCACTCTCACAAAGTTGCAGTTTGTCCTAGGGTTACCTGCAGACTATCAAAACCAGCGTCAGTGCAATGTGTTGTTGTCACTTCTGGATGCAATCCAGATTGCTAAAGTTTACGACTCTACTATGGTAGCTAAAGGAAGCAAAACTAGCAACCAAAGCAAAATTTCTCTTGGAAGGAAAAAATCTGGAAAAAGAGGATGAAAGTACTTTGATGAGTTGGATGAAGCTCCATCGAAGAAACATAATTTTCTTAGTTGATAGCATGGAAAGAGAATTTCCGTTTCTTTGCAAGAAGCTAGGACATACGATGAAGCAATGTCTTGAAAGGAAAAAGAAATTGTCATCACATGCGAAGATGGTAGAACTTTCTAGTGGGTGTATACCCTTTTTTGTTGAATTTTCTTGTTAGAAAATTGTAGTTGTGACTGTTGCTTTAGCATTGCGTCAGTTGGACCAAATAATTTGAGGATGGTGTGGCTTGGCAGAAAGAGGAATATCTTACAATAGAGCATAAGTCACCATGGGGTGCACCTGTCATTTCGAAAAACAGAAAAAGATGGTAATATTCACATGTGCATCGATTACAAGGGGTTAAATAAGTAAAACATAAATATTTGTTATCTAGAATGGAAGATCTTGTCGACCATTTTGCTGCTTTGCTGCAGCTCAATGCTTTACTAAGATTGACATGATAGATAAAATCATCCCAGTGATGTAGCCAAAACAGAGTCCAGAACCCGCTTTGGCCATTCTTGATTTTTAGTTTTACCATTTGGTTTAACTACTTCCTGCTGCATTCAACAAATGTTGAACTATTTATGTCATCCTATATGGGGAAATTTGTAGTGGTGTTCTTAGATGATATATATAGATATTTTCATTTACAAAAAGCATGTGAAGCATCTGTGTATCGTGCTAAGTATTATGTAGTAGTTCTTGGATTTTTCTATCTCTTTTAAGTAACTTATTGAGGATCATGATAATGTCATAGCTGCTCTCAATGCTTGTTCAAAGGGGTTGAGAAAGAAAGGCTACTCTACCTATTATATGGGATGATCTGTTAGACAAAAGCTTTTGAGCTCTCAAGGGTTTAATTGTTTCAGATCCCGTTTTTGTGATTGTAGATCCAGATAAACCTTATGTCGTGAAAATCGAACCAAGTGATTTTGCAATTGGAGTGGTCTTTAATAAGGGGGTATACTAATGGCTTTTGAGAGCATGAATTTAACTAATCCTCAGACGAGAGATACACTTAAAGAAAAGGAACTTTTTACTATTATTCATACACTTAAAACTTGGCGACACTATTTTTATGCTAGCGAGTTTATATTACCAGCTTGTAAAATACTTTTGTAATAAGCAGGATTTCAAGAGTTGAAAGGCCAAATGGGTTGAGCTGAGGCAAGAATTGATTTAAGGAATCCAATATATAAAGGTTGCAACAAATCAGGTGGTTGATGCTCTTAGTCAAATAGGTGAAGTTAAATCAATTTTCCTTCGTAGGATTTTGACGGTTTTCACCTTCCATCAAAAAGACTATGTAAAACAAATTCATACTCCGTTGGAGGCCTAAATCTCAAGATAGTGGATTTGTATGGGTCTAACAGTGACTCGTAGGAGAAGTGGATAAGGTGGCCCAAATTAGGATGCTGATGTGTCCAGTGAGGTGTCACAGTGCACTACTAGTGGTGCATGGGCCTTGGAGGGTATACGTATACCCATAGGGCTCTCACTAGTGTTTGCTTGATTTTGGTGATTGTAGATACGTGCTATAGGTGAGATTCCTCTCTCCTATTGAGTGTAATTGATCCATAGCTTGGGGGCTAGAGTCGATTGATCTAGGTTTTGTTGGGTTGGTTTATCCTCCATCCGATTCCCTATTGTTTCCTTGTTACAGTTGCCTAGTCTTGGATCCTTGGTGTTGGACTTGAAATTGACCTTGGATACCGGAGATACCCCAAGTAACGGTTAAGGGTTTCATGTAGTCCTAATCATTGTAATAGCCGATACTATTAGCCGTAATGACTAATAATGATTTTGGAGGCTAGAGCTAGGGGTTCTAAAGGTGGCAGTCTAAGTTTGGGCACATGAGGTGGGAACTACTATAAATACATAGTGTAGGAAAGTCTTACAGGCCTGTAGACAGCAGACCTGTCGTCTCCCTTTTTGATTCATTATGTGATTGTTAGGCTATCATGGGACACTTGTTGCTAGCGATTGTCCTTTTGTTACTCTCATGGGTGATTATGGTAGTATGGGATGCCATAGCTAGGGGCCTAATAATAGACGGTATTGTAATTTCCAAAACTTTGGGGGTGAGTATATTGATTGTTTCTCTATTCTATACCTAACCTCCTTCGTGTTGTTCTTGTCTAGTTCATTCTTGGGAATCTTTACGCCTATAATGCAATCTCTAATATAAGGTAGGTAGTTGGAACATTCCATCTTTTTGATGAGGGGAGTGTAGTAGACTAAATCTTGGCATCATTCATCATTGTGGGTGCGACTAATGTATCAAAGAGACTATTGCATAGTGTATCTGAAGTCTCTCTCTCAAGACATTGGGAAATAATAGAACATGTGGCTCTCTCTCTCTCTCTATACATCGGGTTTTGGGCCGAGATCTTGCTTTACCCTATGCTAAGAATATGTGGTGATGTAAGCTATAAGTTTTTTGAATGACATGTATAGGGACTCCAATTCCTTCCATTCTTTGCCACAATTTGCACCTAGAACCGCATCAAACGCTTTAGGAGAATCTATTTTTCTATATACTGTCTTCATTAGTAGCTTCCAGAGATCAAAAAGATAGGTCAATGAGGTTTCAAGAGGCAAAGAAGTGTGGCTTGGTATAGGCTAGGAATTAGGGGGTGAGACTTGTAAAGTTACTATAGCTCGATAATGATTCTTAGGTGAAGTTCTACATTGAACTACACTAGAAGCCTCCAATTTTTTTTCTTTCTTGAAATGACATAGACTTTGATGAGGCCTATAAGGGAGATCATAAAGAAAATGTGCTTATTTAGAAAATTGGAACATAATGGAAGTCTTTGAAGAAAAATTATAAGCCGAAAAACTGCCTCAACCTAGAGTGGAGGAATCGCAAACTTTGCCAATATAATCTGATGTGGCACCAAGGGTTTCACTTTGATCATCCGCAAAAGCATAGTGATCTGTAGACGAGATATATTGATCCACTTTGAGGAAGTGAGGCCCGTACACCAAATCTCATTCGCATACATGGCCGTCAGAGTGACCATAGGTTGAGAGAGAGAGAGAAAGAAAGAAAGAAAGCTTTATTAATGTCTTTTTCATGCCAAAAGGCATATAAGACCAAAAGGAGTACATGCCAAGTATGTGAAACCATGGGAGCGTATATAAACGTCTCCAAGAAAAAACTATGCATAAAAGAGAAATGAGTAATTTAACTGCAAACTATAAACTGCCAATTGCCAACTGTCCATGAGTGGGAGCAAAATAGCTGGGGAGTAAGTAATATCATATAGTGTTGCTGCTGAAAAAAGATGTGATACGAGTGACAAACTCCGCAAGGATGATCTCATGTGGAACTGAGGGCTTCGCTCGGATCATGTGAGCTAACATGGTGGTCTGTAAGCGTGAAATGCTAGACCAGTGTGAAGATAATAGTCTTGTACACCATTTCTCTGCCGCATACAAGGCTGAAGGGGTGACGATGGTGTCAAACAGTCTGCACTTACTCGAAGCATCCCGAATAAACTTACGGAAGCAGAATCTCTCCAGCTGGACTAAAGAAGAGTGTCTCTTCCCAAGTCTAGAAGTAGCCGCATGCCTCATACTGAAGGTAGGACCAGAGAAGAGCACACCCAGGTAAGTGTATGAAAAGACCACCTCTAGGGATTGTCCATCAAAGGTAAGCTCCTGGCGTTGCATCAAAGCCCGAGAGTTATTGAAGACCATAACTTTGGTCTTCAAGAGGTTCACCCCTAAACCCCACTGAGTACAAAAGGTGTGTAGACAATCCAACTTTCTCTGTAATCCCTCTGTGGTACAGGACTAGTACCACATCATCTGCAAGGAGAAGGATGGCAATCAGAATGTCTCCAAGCCGAAAACTGTCCCCACCACACTGAGAGATGACCTGCTCTAGCTCATCAATATATAATCCAAAGCATAGATGCACTGTGATTCAGAATCGTGGTTCAGAATCGCGATTCGGAAAAATTCTAGAATCGTTTTTTTTTATTTGAATTTTTTTTTGGGCAATATAGGTATCAGATGAAAGCTCTAATTAAGAGCATTACTACTGTGTAGTTTGCCGAATGTTTCGGGTGCAGGATGGTCCAGTTTAGGTGCATCAACTCCCAGGTTTACGCCATAGCTCCTTTTAATATAAAAAATCAACAAAAAAAGAGAATGCCCCAATGTGTTCATAATAGGATTCTCCCTCCCTCCCTCTCTCTCTCTCTCTCACTCTCTCTCTCTCTCTCTCTCTCTCTCTCTCTCTCTCAGATCACAACAAACCGAACAAAAACCATGTTGAATCATGCTGAACAAAAACCATGCTCAATCATTCTGAACCATACTGAACCTTAAATGACACATTTTGCAACCATATAGAATCGTTTTTCAACCATACTCTCTCTCTCTCTCTCTCTCTCTCTCTCTCTCTCTCTCTCTCTCTCTCTCTCTCTCTCTCGCGTGCCCAGATTTGGGTGGCAGCAGATCTCCATGGCCTAGCAATGGCTGTCCTCCATCGCGCTTCCTCGATCGCACCTGCTCCATCTGCTGGCGGATCTGCTGTCCATCACATTTCTGCATTTTTGCACCTGTCCTCCGCTGATCTACTGGCTCCCTGATTTGCTGGCTCCATCTTTGTCTTCCATCGCACCTGCTGTCCCTCATCACTGATCTGCTGGATTCCTCATAATGCCACATCGCAAAGGAGTCGTTGCCACCACTTTTGAGCCATCCTCCGTTTCCAACAATGCTTCAACATCTTCCTTACAGCCAAATCCACCTACCCCTCCTCCTCCTATGCCTGTTGCGGTTCCTATCTCTCCATCAAACCCTATTCTTGACAATAATGAAACTACTGTAGCTATTCCCTTGACTCCAAACACTCCAGAAGCACGTGTTTCTTTCCCTCCATATGCATTGGTCAAACTTTTTCGGGATGATCAACTCCGTCTATTTGAATACCTCAATAATCACAGAGAGCAACTGGCTTCTCATGATTCCCTGCTTCTAGTGGTGCAATCGCATCTTCAGAAGTTGGATACTTCCATTCAAGAACTCAAGAACGAAGTTGCAGTTATAAAAAGTGAAGCTTCTTCCCAAATCGCTACTTCGGCAAAAATCCAGCAGCTCGAAAATCAGGTGGAACAACACCATATGGCTAGGCAAGAAGCTCCATGTTTTACAACAGCGTCAAGAGGAGGGCAAGGATGAATCTATCCTGGATGATCTGTTGGTCAGTGATGATGATGACGCTAGGCGTGTCATGACTATTTCGGTGCGGAAGCTTGTTCCAGAGGCACCAGTTTGTTTTCTTTCCATCAAGGCGCGACAGGCCTATCAGTTTCTAGATAGTACGGATGAGAGGGAAGCTGGAAGGTCATGATGTGCTTGTCCTATTTGACACCGGCTCTTCCCATAATATTATCAACCCTCGTGTGGTGAAGAAGTTGCACTTGGCTACTGTTCCTTCAGATTACCGATATATAGTTGAGATGCCAGATGGTAAGGGAACAGAGGTTTGGGATAGGAGAGTCTCTCAGGCATTGTTGTCCATTCAGACCTATGCTGAGAAGTTAGACTTTGAGATCACCAAATTAGCTAAGTTTGATATTGTGCTTGGTAAGCGGTGGCATGTAGCGCTACAGACTTTAAGACTCATGTATATAAGTTCGGGCATGAGGGTTTGTCTCATGTTCTGAAAGGGGAGCGACCTACTGTTGAAGGTCCTCTTGTTACCTTGATGCAAATAAAGAAAATGGAGTTGCAGTATGTGTGGTTGTGTTATCTTGCAAATATGAATGTTGATTCCAGTTTTAGTTGTTTGCAAATAAACCCACTCGCAACTTCATCTAATTTAATAACTTTGGTTAATGCTAATTTGATACAGCAGCAACGATGTGATTCAGCTAGTCAGCTAGAGCAATCCATCCGAGCTGAGTTTGAACATTTATTAATTGACCACATGCCAGAGGGATTGCCGCCTAGACGAAATGTGGAGCATCATATTGAGATCATTCCAGGGGCAAGTCCGGTATGTAGACCTCCTTACAGGATGAGTTTGAAAGAAGAGGAGGAAGTCCGAAAGATGTTGGAGGAATATCTCAAGTTGGGGTATATCCGTCCTAGTTTCTCTCCTTTCGCCTCCCCTATTTTATTGGTTAAGAAAAAAGATGGTACTTTTTGGATGTGCGTAGACTACAGGGGATTGAATAAAATCACTGTAAAGCACAGATATCCGATGCCAAGGATTGATGATCTACTGGATGCATTGCAAGGGGCAGTCATTTTCAGTAAGATAGATCTCAAGAGTGGCTACCATCAAATTTTGATTGGTTCGGAAGATGTTTCAGAAACGGTCTTCCGAACACGCTTTGGACATTATGAGTTCTTGGTTATGCCATTTGGGTTAACAAATGCACCGGCCACATTCATGATGCTCATGAATGATGTCCTACGTGATTTTATGGGCAAGTTTGTAGTCAATTTTATTGACGACATACTAGTTTATAGTAAGTCGGTGGACGAGCATGAGGTTCATCTCCGTACTGTGTTTGGCAGGTTACAAGAAGTGGTCTTGTATGCCAATGCTCATAAAACAGAGTTATGTAAGACTCGTGTCGAGTATTTGGGTCACGTAGTGACGACAGAGGGTATTTCAGTTGACCCTGCCAAGGTGGCTGTGGTCAAGCAGTGGCCAAGACCAGCCGATATTCGTCAGTTGCAGTCTTTCTTAGGTTTTTGTAAGTTCTACCAACGGTTTGTTAGGAACTACTCCTAGTTAGCTGCTCCTTTGACAGACCAGTTACGGGGGTTTAACACTGTGGTTGTTTGGGATGCTGAAGCACAACATAGTTTTGACCACTTGAAGGAGGCTGTGGCCACAGCTCCAGTGCTCAAGATTGTTGATCCCAACAAGCCCTTTGACCTAGAGACGGATGCAAGTGTGTTACGAGCACGTGACCAATGCCAAACCCTAGAGAGCACAGAAGGTCAGATACCACAGTCAGGGTCGTGTCCATCGTACACGACCAACACGGCAAGACAGTGTGAGTAGTGTGCCCCAGCACGGTCCATAGCCATGGCGGGCCTAACACAGTCTAGGGACCCTGTCAGCAGGATAGGGCCCCCAGTTGGGTCCCGACGTGCAGTCAGCCACGTCAGTGCCACGTGGCCGACACTTGGCAGTATGCATGCTACCAGTCCTCACACTGGGCTAGGAGGGGCTTACTCTATATCAGGGAGTAGGCAAGGTTGGGTGGATCAGTTAGTGTTTGCCCTACTGTGGTGTTAGGATCTATTACACTGGTATTAGAGCCATCTCCATCTTTGGGAGTTTAGTTTTCAGCAGTGGAGAAAGTAGCTAGATTGCTCAGAACTTCTTCAAATTTTCAGAAATCTACAAGGCAGGGCCAGCGCTGGAAAGTCAGTAGTATACTGAGAAAATCTTGGTGCAAACTTCTGTTTTCCACATAGGATTTGAGTCAAAATAGAGGAGCAGGTCCAGCGCTGCCAGATCAGGCTTCAATTCTGATTTTCAAGTGGAAATTTAGTAAGTTTTCAACGGTTCCAGGGTAGGAAGCTTGGTATAGGTCCAGCGCTCCTAGAGCTGTAGGAAAATCAGACATTGAGATACTTTTTGGGCCCCAAATCAGAAGAAATCGGGCCAGTCAGGTTGCTTCCCAATCAGCGAGGGTAGGAACTGGATTTTTCCGGAGTTTTCTTGCATCCTTTCCGGATTTTACTCGATTTTTGGGGAGTTCCAGGGCTGCCATAGATCAGCAAGTAGGGAGCCATCAAAAATCCATAATTTGGAATTCTTTTTTGGCTTCAAACTTGGTTTTTTGGAACCAACTCAGATGCTGTCAGATCAGCGAGGGTAGGCAGCTATCAACTTTAGAAAGTTTTGCACTTTTTTGGGTCCTATGCCTCGTTTTTTGGAGCCCCATGTCTGCAATCAGATCAGCGAGCAACTCTACTCAAGAAACCGGAAATTTTGGTACCATTCTGGAGCCACAAACTGGGATTTTCCGGGACAGCAGGTCTGAAATTTTGGGTGGAAGAATTGAGAGGGTTCCTCTTCGTATTTTCTTTGGAAGTACAGTCCTCAGAAATAGCTAAGTCTTCTTTCCCTCTTTGTACAGTTATAAATTAGTCTTTTGACTTTTTTTGAAAGGAAACGTCAGGCAATCTTTTTCTAGCTTTGAAAATGACCACTTCTCCGGGATCTAATCAACCCTTGACAAGAGGCATTGATGAATTAGAAACGGAATCCCTGAGGTTCAGTAAAGGGAAAGAACCAATGGAAGTTGAAGAACAGGAACAATTCGCCGAAGAACTCGACGAATTAGTTACCAAGGAGCCGTTTCTCCACTTGGTAACATAAGTGGATGAACTGATGTTGGCATTAGCCAATTTCAAGTCCATTTTGAGTTCCGCGAAAGGAAGCCTTCCCTCCACTTCTCAATTGTCCCCTTCTCCACTTCCATCAGTTTCGGGTGAGCCTATGCGGTCTCACCCCAGTGTCTTTAAAGATTTAAAGCCTTCTACTTTTATTGGAGAAGAGAAGGATAGAAATGCAGATATTCTACAAACCTTCCTCAGCAAATGGAAGAACATTCATGCTCTTAAACAGACACCTGACCAAGCTATTGAGGCCAGTCTTTCCTTAGGGCCCATGGCCTATAAGTGGTGGTTAAATCTCCAGGAGATTGGGCAGACTCCCGGGTCATGGAAGGCCTTTGAAGAAGCCTTCCTAAGAGAATTTCTACCTGAAAATGAACTTGATAGAGCCTGGGAAGCGTGGGAGAAAACAGTAATGGACAAGTTCCTAATCCAATATATCTCGCAGTATCGAGAAGCAATTTTAAAAATTTGTTCAGACCGTAAGTTTCCCCAGTGACTCGGCAACTTCCGAGATCAAAGTGTATCATGAAGACCATGAACACTGTTGCCAGCTGACCTCTGCAATGCTAGCGAGACCCTTTAGCTTTGGGCCGCATGACCTAGTACGTATGCATGGGAAAGTTGGTAACCAGTCAGTTAAAGTTATGGTTGATGATGGGGCAACCCATAATTTTATCAACTACACCCTGGTTAAAAAACTTAAACTTCCAGAAGTACCTAGTCAGCATAGGTACATAGTTTCATTAGCTAAGGGTGAAGATAAGAAAATTTGGGAAACTATGGTGAGTAACTTAAATCTTGGTATTCAGGGGTACCAAGATGAAATAAACTCTCAGATAATGCACCTGGATCGCACAGACATTGTTCTCGGGAGAGATTGGCTCTACAATCTAGGACCTTCCCTCCACAGAAACTATCAGGAGAACACCCTCAGCTTTCAGCATAAAGGCCGAGAGATCCAGTTGCATGGGGAGCATGATGTTCCCAACAGTCCTATGGTCTGCAGTAAAGAGCTCTGTCAGCTAATCAGAGACGAGGTATTCTTATGTGACTTTCAGTTTATTCCTGAAGTTTCTATTTCTAGTTCTTTACAACAGAAAATTAGTAAATTAGAAACTTTATTGTCTAAATTTAAAGATGTTTTTCCTGAAGATTTGCCACATGGTTTGCCACCTAGCAGAGAGGTAGATCATGTAATAAACCTAGTATTAGGTACAGCACCTGTTTCTAAACCTCCGTATCGGGTCAGCCGAATAGAGGATGAAGAAATAACTAGGCAGTTAACAGATTATCTTGGGAAAGGCCAAATGCAGACCAGTAGTTCACCATGGGCCTCACCAGTCCTTTTGGTGAAAAAGAAAGAGGGGTCTATTCGTCTTTGCGTAGATCACAGAGCCCTCAATAAAGTCACAAGTAAGAATAAATACCCTATGCCTCGGGCAGACGAGTTGTTTGATCAACTCGACGGGGCTAAGTTTTTTAGTAAAATAGACCTCAGATCGGGATATCATCAAGTCCGTATAAATTCGGAAGATGTCCCGAAAACAGCTTTTAGGACTCGTCATGGTCATTATGAGTTTAAGGTGATGCCATTTGGGCTCACAAATGCTCCAGCTACCTTTATGACCTTGATGAACAGTGTCCTCAGACCATACTTGGGCAAGTTTGTAGTCGTATTTTTAGATGACATCCTCGTCTACAGCAAAACGAGGAAGGAGCATCTAAAACACCTCAGAAAGGTGTTTCGACTGCTTAGAAAGCATAAGCTTTATGCTAAAGAATCCAAGTGTGAATTCTTCGTTGAAGAAGTAGCTTATTTGGGTCACATTATCTTGGCAGATGGCATTAAGATGGACCCCAATAAGGTTAAAGCCATACTCAGTTGGCTGAGACCTCAAAATATTTTAGAACTTCAGATCTTTCTTGGTTTGGCGGGATATTACAGACGATTTGTCAAGGAATATGCTCAGATAGCAGTTCCCATGACAAATCTTTTTAAGGGGAAGGGAAAGGAGTTCATTTGGGAGTCCGCACAGTAGAAGAGCTTTGATAATATCAAAACAGCCTTAGCTACAGCACTAGTTTTAAAAGTCGTCGACCCCAATCAGCCATTTGTGGTCGAAACAGATGCTAGCAACTTTGCAGTTGGTGCTGTACTAACTTAGGGTGGACGACCAGTTGCGTTCGAGAGTAAAAAACTCGAGCCAGCTCAGACTAGGTACAGTGCCAATGAAAAGGAACTCTTTTCTATAGTCCATGCCCTTAAGACTTGGAGGCATTATTTGTATGGTGCCAACTTTGAGGTCCTGACAGACCATGAGAGTCTCAGATACCTTTGCAATCAACCTGAGCTTAGAGGTCAGAAAGCTTGTTGGGCAGAGTCGATGCAAGAGTTTGATATGTCTATCAGATATAGACGGGGGAAATTCAATACAGTAGCAGATGCCCTTAGCAGAATGCCTATGATGAACGAGCTGAGTTTTACTCAGATTCGTAATAAGTTACTCGAGTCCTTGAGAGGGAAGTGCCAACATGATGCATTCTTTTCTACTATCTGGAACTCAGTCTAGAGCAGACAGTTACAGACTCCAGAACCAATTCCCGGGGCTGGTGCCAGTTCATCCAAGAACACGGCAGCTTTCGTTGAGGATGATGATGAGTCCGAGTATACGTCAGATGACGTTGAGGATTCTGAGCCTGTATTACCCAAGCAAACCCTAGTGGTTGAGGGTCAGTTGGCTCAAGGATTCAAATGGAAACAGTATTCCATTCAGGATGAGTACTTGCTCTATGGAGATAGAGTATGTGTCCCCAATTCAGAGGATTATAGGCAGCAGGTCCTATATGAGTGTCATGACAATCCTAGTGCGGGGCACCCAGGCATACAGAAGACCTATGAGCTTCTTCGTAGGCAATTTTTCTGGCCCAGTATGAAAAAGGACGTCCAACAATATCTAACCAGTTGCCATAAATGTCAAGTAAATAAAGTAGAGCGTTTAAAGGCAAGAGGGTTGTTACAGCCCTTAGATATACCAGCTGGTAAATGGGAGAGTATCTCCATGGATTTTATAGTAGGCCTGCCTAAAACCCAAAAGGGTAATGACGCAATATGGGTCACAGTTGACCGTCTGACCAAAATGGCTCATTTTATTCCGACCAAAACAATCGTTAGAGCTCCAGAGTTAGCGAGGTTGTTTGTAGACGGGCTATTTAAATTGTACGGTCTACCTTCCGGCATAGTCAGCGACCGGGACAATAAGTTTAATGGAAAATTTTGGAGGAGTATTCCATCATCTCCATACTAAACTTAATATGAGTACCATCGACCATCCACAAACGGACGGTCAAACAGAGAGGGTAAATCAGGTGCTAGAGAATATGCTTCGAGCATACGTCAGCAAGAAGCAGACTAATTGGGAGGAATATCTCTCGATATTAGAGTTTGCTTATAACAGCACCAAACATTCAGCTACGGGATACAACCCATTTATGCTGATGTACGGTTTTCAGCCACGCTCACCCACAGCTGTAGGGTTTAAACAAGAAAAAGTTGAAGCAGCTAGAAACTTTTTAGAAGACCTAAACCAGATGATAGAACATGCTAAGCGTAGCATTAGGCAGTCCCAGGATTGAGCCAGGCATTATGCAGATCCACACAGACGGGATGTGCAGTTCTCCGCTGGTGAGAAAGTCTACTTGAGAGTCCCAGTTGACTCTAAAACCCTCAAATCAGGAGTGTGTGCTAAGTTGTCTCCTAGGTATTGTGGTCCCTTTACCATCAGTAGGAGACTAGGCGAAGTCACCTATGAACTAGAACTCCCACACAGTAGTAAGGTTTTTCCAGTGTTTCATGTAAGTCAGTTATGAAAAGCCTTAACCAGATCAGAAAATTTGGTAGGGGACAGTGTTCTAGTTCTCCCATTGGATTCTCAGCAACCTCCACATGAGCCAGAAGAGATTCTTGATAGTAGAGAGACGCAGGTAAAGTGGAATGATCAGCCTGTTGAGAATGCCACTTGGGAAAGAGGCAGCGTCCTTCGCAAGATTTTTCCAGACTTTGTCTTAGAGGACCAAGACGGTTCTTAAGAGGGAGGGAGTGTTACGAGCACGTGACCAGTGCCGAACCCTAGAGAGCACAGAAGGTCAGATACCACAGTCAGGGTCGTGTCCAGCGTACACGACCAACACGACAAGACAGTGTGAGTAGTGTGCCCCAGCACGGTCCATAGCCATGGCGGGCCTAACACAGTCTAGGGACCTTGTCAGCAGGATAGGGCCCCCAGTTGGGTCCCGACGTGCAGTCGGCCACGTCAGTGCCACGTGGCCGACACTTGGCAGTATGCATGCTACCAGTCCTCACACTGGGCTAGGAGGGGCTTACTCTATATCAGGGAGTAGGCAAGGTTGGGTGGCTCAATTAGTGTTTGCCCTACTGTGGTGTTAGGATCTATTACAAAGTGGCATTGCCGTAGGTGCAGTGTTAAGTCAAGAGGGTAGACCTGTTGCCTTTGAAAGTAGGAAATTGACGCCAGCACAGCAGAGATTTCCCACGCACGAGCAGGAGCTGTATGCGATCATACATGCGCTCAAGGTGTGGCGACATTACTTGTATGGCGCCGAATTTTACGTGTATACTGACCATCATACTTTGAAGTATTTTTGCACTCAGCCAGATTTGAGAGGCCGCCAAGCTCGGTGGGCCGAGCTGATGCAGGAATTTCATTTGGAAATTCGCTTCCGATGAGGGAAGGAAAATGTGGTCGCCGATGCACTATCTCGGATACTGCATCAGATGAGCTTTACTGTAGTTGACAGTGATCTCATGGAGGAGATCAAGAAGGCTCAACAGGACGATCCACATTGTCAACGTGTGTGGCCTGAGGCGCGCTAGGTTTTTGATCATGCGTAAGAGTCAGCCGAGGCTGTCGCTCCCGTAGAGACACACACTGGGACATATTTAACATACACCGTGAAGGAAGGTATGTTATTGAGAAATGGAAAAGTTTTCGTGCCAGACTTGAAGGACCTACGTCGTAGGATTCTTCATGAATGCCATGATAGTCCCTGCGCAGGGCACCCGGGTATTGATAGGACTACTGAGGTAGTCAGATGACATTATTTCTGGCCACGATTGTAGCGAGACGTCAGGGAGTACGTCCAGCGTTGCACGACGTGATCAAGGCTGAGAGAGTAAGTCCTCCGGGCTTGCTCCACCCTTTAGAGATACCTACAGGAAGGTGGGAAAGCATCTCTATGGACTTTATTGTTGGTCTACCCAAGACGCAGAAGGGATTTAATTCCATTATGGTAGTGGTAGACAGGTTCTCTAAGATGGCTCACTTCATCGCAACGACCACTAAGGTCACAGCTCCGATGGTCAGGTTACATGGTCTTCCTAGGTCCATTGTCTCTGACAGGGATCCCAAGTTTACGGGAAATTTCTGGACTGAGGTGTTCGCCAAGCTGGCACAGTTGCAGATGAGTAGTACTGAGCATCCTCAGACGGATGGCCAGACGGAGAGAGTGAACCAGATCTTAGAGGATATGCTTAGAGCATATGTAAGTGGTACACAAACAGACTGGGTAAAGCATTTACCACTATTGGAGTTTGCGTATAATGATAAGAGACATGCGTCCACGGGATTGAGTCCATTTGAGCTCAATTATGGTTTTAGGCCATTGAGTCCTGCTACCATAGGCATTCCACAGAAGGTACCTAGCGCCGCAGAGTTTTTGACTCAGATGCGGCAGAGACTAGAGATGGCACGGGACAACTTGTCCAGGGCTATGGCCAGGGCAGAGAGTTATGCTCGTGAGAACCGTACCTACAGGGAATTTGAGGTAGGAGATTGGGTATATTTACTAGTCCCTCCGAAGTCGAAGGTGCTACGCACAGGAAGGTGTGCCAAGATATCTCCTAGGTCTTGTGGACCATGGTTGATTATCAAGAAGGTTAGTGGTGTGGCTTATAAGCTACAGGTACCTGTGGGATGCAAGGTGCATCCAGTGTTTCATGTTAGCAAACTCAAGCGATGTTTGCACGATGGCGATAATCTGGTAGAAGGTCTAGTTTTTCTGGAGGAGAAAGACACTACAGATTATGGGCCAGATAGAGTCCTAGATTGGAGAGAGCGACGATTGAGGAATCGTCTTCTCCGAGAGTATCTAGTGGCTTGGAAAGGGCATCCATTGTTTGATGCTACCTGGGAGATGCAACAGTGTTTGCAGAAGTCTTACCCAGGATTTGTCATCGAGGACCGATGACTTGCCAGAAGAGGGAAGGATTGTTACGACTCAGTCTAGTTCTAACATGACCTCGGCATGACCGGTCACTCAGAGGGCCTGAGGCCAAGCTGGCAAGGGTCAGTGACCGGGAAGGGCATTGCTTCCAAGTGGGAACCGATGTATCACGAAATCCCGTGATCCGGTGAGACCGTCTGACAAGCTGTCAGAGATGCGGTCGCGTAACTGTCGGGGCCTTAGCTATTAGTGCTAGCCGGCAAGCAGTCGGGGTGACCAGTTGGTGTCATCGGTAATGACGGGGCATGGGGGTGGTATCCCGTGAGTCACTCACTATTTACAAGTCGCATGCAGTGTGTACGCCAGGTGGCCTGATCAACCACTGGGGGGGTACCTCGTGTATGTTGACAGGAATAGCAGGTAGTGGACTCAAGAGGGGGGTACCTATGGTTGGGAGGATCATTCTACACACCGGCCTTCAGGAGTTGAGCGGCTTAGAAGGATGGTGCCATATAACTTCGTGAGGACATGTCCAATCATGATAGTTCGGTAATTACCAGGTACCATGCGGTCACCGTTTTTATGGATAGGATGTATGATGTTGGTGCACCAAAGAGGATGGGAAGCCCTCAACAACAACATGGTTAAGGAGAGTGGATAATGTAGGGGCGAGGGTATCGGGGGCGTGAATCAGTAGCTCAGAATCAAGGTGCGATGGGTTTTCAACTTTTTGATTGCTGGCCGAACCAGGTTAGGGGTGAAAGGTGAAGTTTGAAGGTCGAGGAGAGATGGAGATGGGCGTATCAGTGGGTATACTGTAAAGCTTGGTAGCATAGTCGGTCCAAATATGTAAATCGTCCAGAGAGGGGGTGGGGCACGAGGGATAAACTCACGTCAAAAGGCACCAGAGAGGAGCTGAAAAGGAGGTCTACCAGACGGTTTCCTTCAAAGTCATCATCATGAGAGAGAGAGAGAGAGAGAGAGAGAGAGAGAGAGAGACAATGTTTTAGGGAAAGCTTTACTAATGTCTTTTCCATGCCAAAAGGCATATAAGACCAAATGGAGTACATGTCAAGTATGTGAAAACCGTGGGAGCGTATATAAACGTCTACAAGAAAAAAAAACTATGCATAAAAGAGAAATGAACAACATAACTATAAACTACTGCCAGGAGTAGAGTAATATCATGTAGCAACATGACTATGAGTGATACACTGGCTTTGACATCGGTGAGGTGGTATGTCCTCGTCATCGTCATCAGACCGTGTCCATCTCCTGGTGAAGAAGGATGTAATCTGAGCCTGAGAGCTAGGATGTGGCTGGTTAGCTGACTGGTACATATCCTGGCGCAGCAAGACCATCTCTCGTAGCATAAGTGCGACACAACGAGAGTCCTCATAGCCAATCAGTGCTCTGAGTGTAGTGATATCTCCCTCTAATCTCATAATATATGGGGCATCTGAAGATGAAATGCTCCTCGGACTCTATCTCATGAAGGGGACATAGTAGGCATAGTCTATCCTCTCGTGGTGTACCCTGGAATCTACCTGTCTCAGTAGCCAACTGATGGGAGGAGACTCTAAACTGTCCCAAAGTGAAACGGAGACCGTGTGATAGCCCAGAGGACAAATAGCGAGGTAAAACTGGAAGACCAGTGGCATCCTGCTTTGAAAGTGAGTCCGGTAGTAGTCAGGCTTAACCCTCAGTTGATGTCGCCAAGTACGGTTGAGATATGCTCTGTATAAAAAGCGTCTAATGTACTGGTGTGTACCCAAAGGGAGATCAGTGATAGTGATACCAAATACTTCCATGAGGAAGTGTGATGCCTGAGAGAACCATGATAGCTTGTATCCCTGAGTCTGAAGGTGATGAGAGGACATGAGTGCAATTCGTGTATACCGTTGCTCTGTATCAGGAAGTGCCTGAGCTCTCTGGATGTACGTGATGAGCTGGAAGGCCGCCTCAATCTGAATAGGGGGGGTGGCAAACTCCGCAAGGATGATCTCATGTGGAACCGAGGACTTCGCTCGAATTATGCGAGCTAACATGGTGGTCTGTAGGCGTGAAATGCTGGACCAATGTGAAGATGATAGTCCTGTACACCATATCTCTGCCGCATACAATGCTGAGGGGGTGACGATTGTGTCAAATAGTCTGCACTTACTCGGGGCATCTCGAATAGACTTACGGAAGCAGAATCTCTCCAGCTGGACTAGGGAAGAGTGGCCCTTCCCAAGTCTAGAAGTAGCCACTTGTCTCATACTGAAGGTAGGACCAGAGAAGAGCACACCCAGGTAAGTGTATGAAGAGACCACCTCTAGGGGCTGTCCGTCAAAGGTAAGCTCTTGGCGCTGCATGAAGGCCTGAGAGGTATTGAAGACCATAACTTTGGTCTTCAAGAGGTTCACCCCTAAACCCCACTGAGTACAAAAGGTGTGTAGACAGTCCAACTGTCTCTGTAATCCCTCTTTGGTATGGGAGACTAGTACCACATCATCCGCATAGAGAAGGATGGCTTTCAGAATGTCCCCAAGCCGACAACCGTCCCCACCACACTGAGAGACGACCTGCTCTAGCTCGTCAATATATAATCCAAAGAGAACTGGTGAAAGAGAACATCCCTGCTTAACCCCAATAGTACTCCAGATCTGCTCAGAGATGCCACTACCATGACGGAAGCAACCCAAAACCCTCTCATAGAGAGCCATGACAGCTAGGATAATATCTGTAGAGAAACCCAGGTCTCGGAGTCTCTGGATGAGTAAGGAGTGTGGGACAAAATCAAGGCTTTCCTGAAGTCCACAAAACAACTGTAAACCTTTTCTCTCCTGTGTCTAGCTTCCTCAATGAGGGCTCAAAGTGTGAATATGTGATCTGTAGTGGAATAATGAGCGTGGAACCCTGCCTGACCCAAAGCATGTAATCTCCTGGACTCTGCCTCTGAGCTAACTGCAGACTGGAGGATGGCGCCATATAGCTTCGCGAGAACATGTCCAATCATAATAGTGCAGTAATTACCAGGTACCATGGGGTCACCATTTTTATGGATAGGGTGTATGATGTGAGGGGCAAGAAGGCGTGAATCAATAGCTCAGATTCAAGGTCTTCAATGTCCCTGGTGCGGTGGGTTTTCAGCTTTTTGATTGCTGCCCAAACCAGGTCAGGGGTGAAAAAGGTGAAGTCTGAAGGTCGAGGAGAGATGGAGATGGGCGTATCAGTGGGTAACTTGTAAAGCTGGGTAGCATAGTCGGTCCAGATATGTAAATCGTCAGTAGAGGGGGTGGGGCACGAGGGATAAACTCACGCCAAAAGGCACCAGAGGAGGAGCTGAGAAGGAGGTTCACAAGATGGTTACCTTCGGAGTCATCATAAGCACGTTTTTTGCGACGGAGTGTACAATTGTACAATTGCCGTGAGGAGCGGAGGAGATGGCGGGCGTGGAAACGAGCATGTGTGACAGAGTGGTGAAGGGATCGGCATTCCGCGTCATACCATGGTGGATGGGACTCAAACGATTCACTGTGAGGAAAAGAGTGAAGAAAGGAGGCGAGAGATTCCTGGTAGAGTGGGATGGAGAGGGGGTGGAAGGTGTATTTGGGTGCACGGGGAAGGATGGACTGGTGTAGAGGTTGTGATGGTGGAAGGTGGCCAATAGCGAAGGATAAGAACGAATGATCAGAGAGGGTGGTAGGGGGGATATGGAATCTATGAATGAGAGGGATGGATGACAGTGACCCCATGAGGTAATCAACCACACTATGACCGCCACTGTGAGGGTGACAAGTATAGTTGCCAGAATCAGGCCAGTGAGGAGAGAGAGAGAGAGAGAGAGAGAGAGAGAGAGAGAGAGAGAGAGAGAGAGAGAGAGAGAGAGAGAGAGAGAGAGAGAGAGAGAGAGAGAGAGAGAGAGAGAGAGAGAGAGAGAGAGAGAGAGAGAGAGAGAGAGAGAGAGAGAGAGAGAGAGAGAGAGAGAGAGAGAGAGAGAGAGAGAGAGAGAGAGAGAGAGAGAGAGAGAGAGAGAGAGAGAGAGAGAGAGAGAGAGAGAGAGAGAGAGAGAGAGAGAGAGAGAGAGAGAGAGAGAGAGAGAGAGAGAGAGAGAGAGAGAGAGAGAGAGAGAGAGAGAGAGAGAGAGAGAGAGAGAGAGAGAGAGAGAGAGAGAGAGAGAGAGAGAGAGAGAGAGAGAGAGAGAGAGAGAGAGAGAGAGAGAGAGAGAGAGAGAGAGAGATTTATGTTTTTTTCATGCCAAAAGGTATATAAGAGAAAAAAAATATGTAAAGCATGTGGTATCAGTCGGAGCATATGAATTGAAACAATAACAAAAAAACAAACATATCTAACTACGTAAACGAAACTATATTGACTGAGATATGCAGAGATGTAGTTGCTAAGAAATGTCCAAAAGGTATATAGCACTATCATCATGTCTTGTTGATGATGTAAAAGGATGTGATACAAGCAGCAATGTGAGGTAAATGTGGTAGCCACTGATGTCTAGGAGGATGAGAAGTGTGTCTCTTCACGATAGGTCGAATAACTCTAACTGCAACATGGGTGAGAGAGAGATGGTTGAAATGCAATGTCCTCTAGAGACCCAACAAGATCTATGGGACAAAGTGTGTACAAAATATCAATTTCCAAGAAAGCTCTTTTTAGTTGCAAGCCTTAACAATATTTTCAGGATTTTAATCTATCTCCAAACATGTCAAGTTCGAAATCACAACCTGACACTGAAGTCTAAATTTTCATGATTTTTTTTTTATATATCCAAGCACATTCTCAAAAGAAACCTCCTATTCTACTTGCTAGCTAGTCCAAGGTGTTAAGGTTTTGATGTCTTAAACCAAGGAAGCCATGGTCCTCCTTGAGGTGAGTGTATGCAAATGCAGGTGCTCTTCGTTCTCAACCTCAAAATGAGAGAGAGAGAGAGAGAGAGAGAGAGAGAGAGAGAGAGAGAGAGAGAGAGAGAGAGAGAGAGAGAGAGAGAGAGAGAGATTCTCACGTTCAGTTGTTTGCTAGACAATTGCTGCTTTAGGTGCAGTGGCATTCCTCATGGACTCAAATGGACAATTTCGAAAGTCCTTCAATGATGACTGGGACAAAATACTATCAAGGCACCCTGTGCCATTTTATTATTGTTTAGGTAGGAGATTCTTTCATTACGACTATTGAAATCTTTGCGATATAGATAACATGGAATAAATGTGTCGTTAAAAGGCAATTTGTACTTTTTTCCTTTGTGGCACTTTGCTACTATGTTTTGGTTCTTGTGAAGTAGTTTTTTCTTTGACATGGTTTTGTGGAATGCAACATATTTTCTTTTTGGGTTGCATAAAGCATAAAAATTATTCAAGCAATATGGATTTTTTTCTTATGTGTTGATTTATCTTTCTAGAAATTTGCATTGAAAACTTGACTCTCATCTAATATTTTATTCTACTCTTATCTATATCTATTTGTGAAACTAGAATATATCCAATTTCACAAATTTAAATAGAGAAGTCATTGATGTCATAATGTAAAGCTTAGAAGCATTATACAAGCAACCCAAAATGTCAAAGGATCTAAATCAAAACAATAATATAAAATTTCAATAAATAAAAAATCTTAGCCAAACAACATTGCTCATGTCTCGTCAGTACCCAAGCATAAGTTGCTAACTGGGTTTCGAAAGAATCCGGATTCTCTTGGGTAGACCCATTGTTGACTAAGAAGCAAAAGACAATTACTAAGAAGAAAGAAAATAATAATAATAATGATAATAATCAAAATAATATGAAACTACAAAAATTTAAGGAAAAAAAAACTAGGGCCATAATATGTAGATGAGTTACCGAGACTAAAAACAATATACAAAATACTAGAAACAAAGTGGGCTCCTTAGCTCCCCTCTTTTCTGGACTCTATTATCAATCATCTTAAACATACCAAAAGTTGAAATACCAAAGATAAAACCAAAATAGTCTAAACTAGTTCAAACTTTTCTTATGATTTTCTTAAATAAGTAACCCTTATGGAGTAACAAAATGATTAGATTGCTTGACTGGTCTACAAAAGCATCTCTACTAATACAAAGACGATATAAGTAGAATTGAGAAGTGATCACTCCATATATAACTGATCCTGAAATAGTTTGAAGAAATATGAGGCATGCGAATTATGTTCAAGTTACTATATTTTGGTTGCAGCCTTTTATCAAAAATATCAACCAATAAACCTGACCGAACCTGGCTTATAGAAAGGAAGTACCGCAACAAACTAATCTTTGTATAAATTCGAATTCATAAGAAAAAAGATTAAAGTGAGCTAGATTAACAACACAATTAGTACGCATGGGAATACCTATCGTTTGTTGAAAAAGTGAATCACCTAGAGAAATATGCAAGTTATCCAAGAGAAAGTGCAGCCAAGAACAAACATCTTCAACATCAACTATTTTAGTAAATCTTTTCTTCTTTGAATTGACATCTTGATTTTTGTTCTTAAGCCAACAAAACTCAAAATGCAAAGCACTCGTTTCAAATTTTAAAGCTTCGCATTGAGTGTCCTTTGGTTTATTGCTAAAAACATCTCGAATGAGCTTATAAACACAAAACTTCAAATCTTCCAAATTGATTTTAGTGTATAGTATCTTGAAGTCATAGGTTTGAAGAATTATAGATTGGTTTTTTCTTCTTAAGTACGAGAGGAGTTTAGAAACTATATTACTTCTATACAATGTTGCAATAGATTGCAATCTGCTGCAAAATCGTTTCGGAACGTCAACAATTTGTGACCCAGATAGCAATTTTGTTTTTTTTGGTGGAAAAAAGACTAATGGCCAATTTTTTTTTTTTGATAGTTTATTTTGTATTAAATGAACTCGGAGATCATCAATGAATGCATCAGAAGAACGTATTGGTAGACTGGAAAGAGGCAAAAATAAAATTGCATAGAGGCTAGGGCATTTTTTTGATCCGATGAATTATAGATAGAGATATTGTTGGCACTGTATAATGTACTTGTATTTTGTTGAGCACGTTGAGTTGACTCACGTTTTTGTCACAAGCTCCGAGATGGGTGCTTATGCTTCATACTTGTTGTCAGTTTGCTGTCATTACGGTTCCATGTGATTTCATTTCACATAATACATAAATAGAAATGTTCGATAAAGAATCACTTAATGGCCAAAAATTGCACCGCACTCCTCTTGGAACTCTGAGAGCAAACTAATAAGAATGACAAAAATCTTGATGATATTTTATTACATTCATAGTTGAAAGAGAACAAGCGTTATATGTTCCCACTGGAGAATGGACTTCATTCAAAAAGTTACGAGTATTAAACATAGGGCAAGGAGAAGGAAGGGGAGGAGGTGTGATCACAGCTTGTGGAATGTAAGTTTGGAGAAGATGTTGATGATGTGATATAGGTTTCTAAACTTTTAGACCATTGCGAATGTAAGGTGTAAAGCTGCTGCACCTTAGCACACTCAACACTGAGACTGTGCTTGGGAAACCCACTGCTGCACCCAGAGATATAGCTTGATAATGAAAGAACTATCTCAAGAGAAAAACCTGACGATGACTAACAAAATGAAACTCTATTATAACCATTGCCAATGACCATGGATTATGGGACTCTTACTGATTGGGAAGCAACTAGCAAAGAAGGCTGAGCTCATGCAGATGGATCACTGAAGGAGACCTGATAAATGGATTTGTAAAGGCTAATTGGTGAAAGAAGCATATCAATAATAAAATGTCCAGTATACAGAATTTCTGCAAGAACTATCTCTGGTACAATAGAAAATATTGAAAAATAAGTGGAAACCAGCTGAAGAGCTTGAATTAAGGACTATAACAGATATGGCTTTGTGATATCCATTTTGACTAACAATGACTATAGATTGATAATTGAAAGTCGTTATTGATGGTAGATACTGGTAATCAATGGCTGGTATTGGTAGAGATAGCTAGTGTTGGAAGAGATCTAGTAGGAAATTCTAGTAGAATTGGTGTTCATTTGTCTTACTCGTAAGAAAGCTCTCGTCACCTGGGAATCCTAGAGATTACTTGTGAGCTTTAAAAACAACTCTTCTATTTTTATGTTGGGAGAAAAAGATCAAAAAGTTTGACGGGTCCAACAAATTCGTTGGTTCATTTCTCTCTCACCAAACAAGAGAGAAATCAAAGTAAGACAGGAGAGAGAAGAGAAAAAAGAAGAGTTGGACACATTAGACAATCTCTTCCACTTAGTCCAGTCAATGGATATCAAACAAAAGCTAAGCAACTGAAATAAACTAAAGCATAAAAAAACAAACTAAGTTAACTAACTAATCGAGAATGATGGAAAAAAAAGGAAAGGAACTCAACTTGTGAATGTTTCTTGCATTAATTCTCTCTCACTTAGTTGGATTAGAAGGAAAACGAGTTGAAACAAACCATTATTTTTCAGAAACAAATAACGAGCCTGAATTCTTACTTGGTCCTCTCTCTCACTTAGATCAATGCTGTGAACCGAGTGTATGAAGGTTGGTTCTGCTTAAGAATCCAGCTTATGTTAGTCCTTGCTTTACTTTGTAGCTCCAACAAATCCATCAACGAACTAGATTTTGAAACTCTAGAATCGCTTCAAAATCTCATATGCAACATTTACATCTCCAAAAATTGATAGCTTTTGAAATATTCTGAAGACAGCTTGTTTAATAAGATCATTTGTTTCTTGGAACTCCAGCCAAGATGGTAGGGGTAATGATAGTGCCAATGTACAACCTAACCTTCTTCACTTGAAGAGTCGCAAGACATACCCTATTTATTCAAAACTGTGGCACTATCATAATTTCTGACAAAATGGAGGATGCATGAATTACTATCTTTAGAGGAGGTATTTCTTGGTAGCTTACATTTGGTTGCACCACAAATCGAAGCATAAGATGCTATTCCACTACTGATTGTTGACGTTCAAGTCAAGCAAAGTTAAGCTACTCGTTTCTGCAGAACAATCAAGGTTTTTTTGGCTAATCTGTCTCTTCAGTCTCCAGCTTGAGAATCCACCACCACCCAAGATCTTATCCTGTTGAGGCTGCTGCGACCGTTCTGGAAATTGTGCTTTCAAATGCACTCCTTTTGAAAGAATCAATGGATAGAATCTGATCTAACCTCGTGGTCATCCAGATATTCATACTCAATCCCTAACGTCTAGATTGGTTTGATGACCACTCTGCTTCAATATTGGTGAAAGGAGTTGTAGATATTATCGTTTTCCTCTTGGAACTTCTTAGTTGTCACCTGTGGAAATAATTCATGAAGCATGGCGCTGTGATTTTTTATTCTACACAGTTTTTGTTATTTTTACCCTTGTTTTACTCTCTGCTGCTGAACTAATTCAATGAATGTGCCTGCAGGCGTTTTTATCTTCTTCGTCATCTTAGGAATCGGTGGTTTGGTGGTTCACTGCTCATCAGTTAACAACAATGATCCATGCTTAGCAGGATGCCGTCATTGCTGCTATGGATGGGGAATTTTGGATTGTTTTCCCGCTTCTATGGAGGCCTGTGGAGCTCTTCTTGTTATCTTCATCATTATATTTGCGATTTTAGGTGTGGCCTATGGTCTGCTGGCAGCAACAATGGCTCTTCAAAGAATTTGGCAGCGGCACTATCATATTTTGACAAAAAGGGAGTTGACAAAGGTTCTGTCTGTCTCTCTTTCTCAGCCAACCTTATTAATATCCTTCTCTTGTCCTGTTACAATTCCTGTCCTCTCCTTTATTTAAAGCTCCTAGACTGCAGCTAACACAAGGTAGTTAAACTGGTAATACAGGAAGAAGAAGAACCTGCATACCTTCTCTACTTCATATATGTCATGTTTTGTATGGCCAGTATTTATGTAGCCATTGGCATTTTCCACATGTTTGAGGCATAGGCATCTTTGCTGAATGTTAGAAAATGGCTACTATTCATTCATTCAGTTCCGGCTGGCCTTTTTAATAAGTTTGGTTGTGCTGAACTCATTGTTCTGTGGATACCTGCATCCCCAACATATACAGGTTCTCAATTTTAGTTCTAAACAAGGCAACCATGGTTCTTTGAAGATTGATGCTTTGGGCCCTATCAACTGTGATATTAAGACACACCAATCTTTACAGTCTTGGATACTTTTGATTAGTGAATGTAGATAGACACAGATACAAGATACAAGATACAAGATACAAGTTGAGCTGGGAAACTTTTGAAAGTGACACAGATGCGTACACGATATTGGGGTGGTAGCAGGTTAGAAGCTAGTTGCACAACAACACCTACTCTGATGTAGGTAGGCTTGGCAGATATTACAGGAAAGGCTTATATTAGCTAATGCCCTGAAACCTATAGCTGGTCTGTTGAGCTAACCTATAGAAGAGGCCCAAGATGTCCACTTGGGGTATGCAGATCTAGTCTAGAGGCCTCAAAGAGGTTTGACTTAGTTATTGATACCCATTCTATTTTTGTATAGGAATGGGTACGGTGCTGTTCTGTCCCTTAGGAACGGATTTTTTTTTACTGTAGCGTTCCTAATGTACGGAACTGTTCCTGTTTCGAAACGGAACGGTTCCGTACCAGAAAGAAATTCTTTTCACCTTTTTACTAAGGTAGGAGAGCCTATTCCTAAGTTTCTAATCTTGTTCCTGTTCGTAACAATTCCTAAGTTTATGTGTAAAACAAAGTGTTTAAAGTTCTATTGAACCTATGTTCCTAGGACTTCCAGCTCCTGTTCCTATTTCTTTGTTCTTGTTCCTGTTCCTAAGTTCAAGTTCTTGTTCTTGTTCCTGTTCCTATTCCTAAGTTCTTGTTCCTAAGTTCATGTTCTTGTTCCTATTCTATTGGTTTAATTCCTATTCTTATTCCTGTTCCTAAGTTTCATTCCTATTTTTGTACCTTAGAGCAACTTTAACTTAGGTTTCAACTTAGGAACCTGAATAGGATCCTGTCCTTATTAATATATTTTTGTTCATGTTCTTGATTCTAAGAGCATCTTTAACTTAGGTTTCAACTTAGGAACACGAATAGGAACAAGAACATAAACCCTCTTTCTATGTGCAAAAATCTTTTTACCCCTTAAAACAAATGATCTAATCATTTTTCTAAACGGATTTACCCACTTCAAAGTTATTTTAAACTTTTTTTTTTGAGGAATGGTTCCTAAGGTACTTCAGGAACTGTACAAAACGGTTCTGTACCATTCTCGGGAACTATGGACTCAGTTCACATTTGCCAAAGTTTTTGCAAACTCCAATGTATCTGGTAGAAATATTGGGTGGTGTTATCTGTAATTGTAACATCCATTGAAATTTACTTGCAATGTGATGTCTTAAAACTAAAGAAATTTGAGGCATATATTTTAAAATTATTCTATCTTAATACTAGCCTTAAATTTTCCATCTTATTGTTGGGTAAAGCTACCCTTTTTTTGCATGACATTGTTTGCAAACTTTTTGATTTTCTATCAAACTCGCAAACATGTACGCAAGCTCAAATGTTTGATGGTTGCTAACGCTTGTTGGCAACTATGGTTTGAGTATCTTCATTCTCACTTTTGTTCTCTACTAGATGCATTTGCCTGACATTGTGAGTTAGTTCACTAGCATGTTCATGAGAAATAACATTGTTATCCTGTTCTAATGATGACCTAGTATGAATGTAAGACCATGTGATAGCCTAGCGTACAATTAGTGTCGTAGAACTGGGATCCCTGACATATTCGTCTCCAAAAAGTCCTTTCACATTGCCGGTAGACCCCGGCCCCGACGGTAAGGCCTCTTCATGATTTGGCCTTCCAACTCCCCGAGTGAAAACACACTTTTTGGTGTTTCGCACCCGAAACAGTCGGCAAACTACACAATCATAATCCCCTCGATCAGAGCTTTCATCTGATACCCATATTGCCTAAAAAATTTCAAAAAAAATAAAAAATAAAAATCGATTCTACACGATTCTGGGAAAATCCCGAATCGCGAATCGGAATCGCGATTCTGAATCGCGATTCGGGAATCGCGCTGCAACTATGGTCTAGACCTACTTTATGTAGAATGTCGATTGAGCCGTGTATAATTATTATTTCTGCATAGTGGCTTGGGCACCACGAGGTTCTTGGTTGACAATGTAGCTTCGTATCCCAAAGGGGTGTATTCTCATGAATTTTAAAAGTGGTTTTTGCCCACAAGTGACTTTTGTCACCCAAATGGCTTGAGCCACCCACTCGATTTCGGGTTTGACCCCCAACTAACCCTGCCAAGCTTAGTTGAGATATGCTTTGTAGGTGCGGGTCAAATGTAGTCATGGGTACCTTAAGAAGAGTTCTGGTAGAGATGCCAAGTGTGTCAAGTAGGTGGGAGGCTTGGGAGAACCAAGCCAATTGATAACCTTGACTATGTAAGTGCCGAGAGGAGATGAGTGCAGTCTGTGTATCTCCGCTCAGAAGCCTAGAACTCTCTGACTTGTTCGATATAAGTGATAAGCTGAAGTCTGGCATCAAGGTACATGGGTGAAATTGCAAACTCTACAAGGATGATCTGGTGTGGAGTGAGGGCTTAGCCCATATTACACATGAAAGCATAGTGAATGAAGTCGCGGATATTCGCCCAATCAGATGAAGTAAGACCAATGCACCATGCTATTGCTGCATATAAGGCTGTAGGGGAAACAATGGCCAAAAAGATGACACTTACTTGAGGCATCTTGAATAAACTTACGGAGACATAATCTCTTCAGCTAGACAGGGGAAGCATGTTCCAGCCCATATGCTAAATATAGGACCAGTAAAAGTTAGATGAAACAATCTTCAGTGGTTGACTGTCAAAAATGAGTTTTTGTCTTTGCATAAAGCTCCTGAAAATGTTGAGGACAATCACTTTGATACTCCCAATGTTAACCCCTATGCCCCATGTGGAAGAGAAGTAATGAAGGCAATCAAGCTACAACTGTAAGCCCTATTTGGTAGGTGAAACTAGAACCACATCATCTGCATAAAGAACAATGACAAGAGAGAAAGTAAGAAAGAAAGATTATTTATTGTCTTTGGATGCAAAAGGCATATAAGACAAAATAGTATAGTGTGATAGTCCATGTAGGAGCATAAATATGTCTTAAAAATCCAACTCAAAATAAAATAGACTAAATCAATCCGAGAACTAATCTCTGATCATGTGAGTGAACTCTTTGCATAAACTGAAAATAGTACCGCAGCTGAAACAATGATACAATGGTACAATACAATGCACTATAATAGAATTACATATCATGTCATAGACTCAGTGGAGCTAGAGCTTTGTTGAAGTAAGAAAGGATAGATGGTCCTGACATGACAGATGATACTGAAGATAATATTGAAGATGGAGGGTGTAGTCTCCTAATATGAGTGTTTGCAGTCCTAATAACCAAAGCACACTATGTGTTGGGCAATTTCCTAGTCTTGTTAAGAGACACCACTTAACAGGTGGAACAGCCACTTGCAGGGAATTTAGTTGGGTGAAAAACCTACACTACCCCTAAGACATGATTGTCGGTGAAGCCTATCACACGCCCATAAGGCGGCGCCGCGGTGAGAACTCGGGAAGTGAAAATGAGGAGAGTCGACCGGCGGGCCAGAGACAATCCGATGACAATAACTTCTAGTGCGAGGGAATTCCCTTAGCCACGCTAGAGGCTTCATACATACATACATACATACATACAGTGTTTGCAGTCTGTCGAGATCTTTGAACGGCTCTCGATCTCAATACTGTACGTTGCCTCCGATCGTGATGCTGGTCGTAATGAGGTAATATTGGTGTGCAAATAAGATCCAATACTAGGAAATGGGAGCGATATAGACATGTCATATGTATGTAAAAGACGCAAGGCCTGAGAATACCATGAAAACTGATGACCCTAGTCATGGAGCAACTGAGATGATAGGAGAATAATATGAGGATATCTTTTGTATGAAAGGTAGCATGTTGATGCTACAACCTCCATCATTGTTTTTCACAAACAAGCACAACATTTGAATATGACAGGGCAGCATCTTTTCTTCCAAGGTTCATTTGCAATTGCCAAAGTTTGAATGCCCCTTGTTTTCATAGGAATGTTTTCTTTGCCTGGTAGGTAGGCTTCCCAGCAGATGACGTCTATGTTTTTCAACAAAGGATCAAATAGTAATTGTGAAAGCACATGGCATATAAGGAGGAGCTCTCATTCCTAATGGCCTTATCAAACAAAAATACGTACAATTATTTTTGGAAATGTAAATTAGTGTGTTAAAATTTGCTTCCAGAAAGGCAGGAAATATGAAAAAATGATGTTTTGAAGTGAAAAAGCTATATCTCATTGACGTTTGTTTTCTGCAGTATTTGTAATCAACGGGAATGTAACACTTTCTTTATGAAATGGTACTAGCATACTTGCTGCTACCAGAAAGTTATGCCCTTGGGTTAGAATTATCAAGGATTAGCTTGAAGAATTGTTGCATATACACTTTCCTTTAAAAAAATACTTAAGTGATTGATCAAATTTTGGATAAACAGTTTCTGTCAAGCTTTTTGCAGAAGCTTGATGAACAATCAAATAAGGTCAACCTGTTATCTGAATTTTCCAAACCTGGTTCAACTTACAAGTCAAGTTACTTTGTCAAAATGCAAGATTCTCAGCTTCTATCAACATTGGATCTATAGTCAAACTATAATGCCTACTGTTAAAAATTAGGCAACAATGGCAGAAAACATGTCCAGAGAAGTGGAGCCAATGAGATGCATTCATTTGGAATCTGGATGCTGGAGAGGCGTGGCTGGGAAATGGGGGCTGACGACTCAGGACGGGCGATGGCAGCAAGAGGGGGAGGGATCAGCCAATGACGGCAGTCAGCAGGAAGGAGGAGAAAGAAAGAAAGCTTTATTAATGTCTTTTCCATGCCAAAGGCATATAAGACGAATAAGTACATATCAAGTGTGTAGAACGATAGGGAGCGTATGAAAATGTCTCCGAATACATGAAGAAAATGCATATAATGTAAATCTAGGTACATATAGCAATGATAAAGAAGAACTATATAGATATAGATCATGAGCTAGCTATGAATGAAAGAAGCCCTAGATCATGTCCTGGAGGTGGCGGTGATGCTGGTGCTGGTGCTGCTATTGAAGAAGGATGTAATACAAGCTGCAATAGGAAGTATAACTGGGATGTGCTGCCGATGTCAAATATGAGTGGGACCTCTCCTCATGTAAGGATGAGTAGGTCTAACTGTATGATAGTGTAGGAAGGTGCACAATCTCTGAGCTATGTGGGATGTCGAGTCATCATCCTCATCCCCCTCTAGTGTAAACAAGTTCTCAACCAGATTATTTTTCTAAGAACATTTTGTGTGATAACTCCAAATTGACCATATGACAGGCTCCATATGACCTATCATGGTCCACACTGCCCCAGGAGATATCTTACTGCACTCCCTTAACAACTCCGTCATCATATGTACCCACCTGATGACCCATATCTCTTCCTATAATCTCTCGATCTATGCAAACCTCTTGTTCTTGATTCTTGACTTTGCTAAAGCCTGCTCTCTAGGAGAGATCTTGTTGATGTATGGTTGGTGGACTAACTAGCCTTGATTTTAGTTCAACTCCATTGAACACTTTCAGTGGACACGTTTTTGTTGCCAGTATGAGCAACATTTGGTAATTTAAATACTCTACGCATGTTGTCGTTACTATACCAAGATTTGTAAACATATTTTTGAAAAATCTATAAATCCTTTCAGTCGATGTTTCTAGAGTGCTTTCTACAACTCATTCCCAAATTTGTTTTGAGCTTGGGGAACGCCTAATTATGGTACTCCCACTTGGGACCAACACCTAAGATTATGAGCTGTAACAAATCTACAGTTTTCTGTTTTGGATTAAAAAACTCAAAAGATGTTGCAATTGTTACTTTATTTTTCGATTTTATTGAAGGGGGCCATTTTGTTCAATCAATCCACTACTAGCAATCCAGTGTCTGGCCCCACTGTGGTCCTTGGTAATCCAAAAAATTGATCCATGCAAAAAGATTCTCCCATCTACCATCCTTATCTCTCACAAGCATAGTTAACCCTAAAGGTTTACTAGCCTTGCCTTGTCCACTTGAAAACGAATGCAATGCTGGATGCACTATCTTGCATCTCGTTGCACTCAAAGCATCTGGTGTGAAAAGAGTGCTTGGTCCTTATCATCTGTGAAAGCATAGAAAACATGGAGTTGTGAGAGGCTAGCCCATATGATACTGTAACTCCGTACACCATGTTTTGTTGCATACATGACTCTGGGGGTGATGAAGGTGTCAAAGAGACGACACTTACTCTTTACATCTTTAATGTTTCTCCTGAAAAAGAATTTCTCCCATTTGATTAGTGAAGACTGCACTTTCCCAAATTGATACGTGGCCAGTTGTCTCATGCAAAGATAAGATGTGTGAAAAGTGCACCCATATATGTATAGGTAGAGATTACCTACCATGATTGATCTGTGTTGAACTGTGCCTTAGCATGAAAAACCTAAAATTGTCAAAGACTAAAATCTTGGTTTTCCTTACATTGACCTCCAATCCCCATGCAATGCAAAAGGAGTGTGGTGTGTTGAGATACTGCTACAACCCCTCTCTAGAAGGAGAGACCAAAACTGTGTCGTGAGCATATATCAAGATAGATATTGATACATTCTGTATTTTGATTGAAAGAAGGGGACAACTGCCATTGTGCAGCCTGGTGGTAGATCATTTCTATATCATGCGATCATGATTTTTGAAAGAGTTCATGATTGTGCTTTCAAATTTAATGTTTTGGTCTTGTCGACTTACACTAGGGTCCACTAGTAGTTGAGCCCTCAATTTCAATGCCAGTGGATCAATTATCTATTTACACTAGGACATTCTGAAATGTATAATTGAAATAGTTTGAAATCAACTATAAGCTCATTAACTTCCGTAAATTGGTGTAAAAGTCTGCATCCTTCAGCTGTCCATAACAGGTCTCCTATTCAAGGTAAACTCAACAAGTTGACCTATACAAATGTCTGAAATCGTCCGTCGTATATTGTTGTGCATGTAATTCTGGTACATCTTCAGAAAACATTCAGCAGGTTGGTCTATTCCTGCTTGCCTCTGAAAAATGCATCCATATCTTATGCATGCAACGTAAACTTACTCTTGGTAGCTGAGGTTAAAGTCGTTATTGTATTTCTTCCATTCTTCGTCAAATGAAGCTGGGTCGAATTGCATAGACTTCACAAAATCCATTATTGCACTTTTTTTGATAGTTTTTAAGGTATTACTCTAAAATAACTTTGATTTTAATAGAAACTCAGAATGGAACAGCTTTTCAGTGCAGCTGATTTTGTTTAAGTCATGATGTTGAAGTTCATTGAAATTTTTTCATATTTTATTTCACAGGAATATGTTGTTGAGGACTTGCATGGAGAATATGTGGCACCAAAGTTGGATCCAGAACATGAAGTCAGGCTTAAGTCATTGAAGCTGCTTTGATTCGTTTTTGCAATGCTACACTAGCCTGAAGCCAAGGGTACGAGTACCTATTATCTAGTTTGTAACTTACGGCTATTGTAGCATGCATTGGTTCTTGGTCGCTATATCATGTCTTTGGTTCTTGGTCTGAGCAAAGAATGCTAACCATGCATTCGTGTTTGGTGCTATAAGATGGCAATCTTGATGTTAGATTTGTGGTGCCGAAGGTTCATGGTCAAATGTGTCCATTACTAGATTTACAACAATTGGCTTTTGCGTTCCATTCACCCTGAAACAAAAGGGAGCACCAATCTTCAAGTACTAGTGACAAATGTATTCCAATCAGTGTGTGAGGTTATATGCATCTTGAACACCGTATGAGCAGCATGAGCATGCCTTCACTATCAAGAAGCATGATTGTTTTGATAGACACTAAATGTTTTATGGTTTTGTGGTATAGCTTTCAGGATTTATGCTATCTTATGTTCACCAAAATGTCATCAAGGATATGGTAAACCTTTTATTTAGTTGGACCAAGCACTTTTCTGGAGTTCTGATAGCAGTATGACAGAAATAAATTTACCCTTTAAATTTTTATGGCTATTCTCTTTGGCAATGCATATTGATCACCTAAATTATGGTCGATGGCTTTTCACCTCTGGTGTTGACTCCATACATGTTTACATGTTTACATAGCATCTGTGCTGTGCTGTTTGTGGAAATGCCTCAAAATCAGCCTCGATTTGATTTTATTGCCACAGAGTGCAGCAGCGTCATCTCTCTCTCTCTCTCTCTCTCTCTCTCTCTCTCTCTCTCTCTCTCTCTCTCTCTCTCTCTCTCAGAGATGCTGCAATAAACTTTATAAGGCAGGCCTAACAGACAACTGCCTGATTTTTTTGTTCACATTCATGGACTCTTGTGTGATTAATGTATGTACTTTGACTTAATCTACAGTTTTATGCTTGTGGCTTGCACAAAAATGTGATGATGCAAAATCCTTCAATTCATGCCTATTTCAATGTAAGTTTCATGATGGGATTACTGTCAGTATGTTAATGAATAATAAAAGTTCTCGTATAAAGTCTAAGGCCTTGATGATGGACATACAAAAATTTCTAGATAAAACAATAATCCAAGGTGTTTGTGATTTTGCTGGGATAAGCAGAGAAGCATATAGTACAATTTTCAAACTTATCAGAGAAGCATTTAAGCAAGTTTGTATTAAGAAGGTTTATCTTCCAAGGTCATATCATTTAAAGCATGAGAGAAATAACCTAAACATGTGAATGCATAAAATTATAGGCACTCCATTTCATGTTGAAGAGACATATTAGACCGAAGTAAGGTCCATTTCTTACAATGCATCAAACAATCTATCTGTTGATGTAAATCAATTACTGAGATATATGATTAGTTTCTATGAGGGGACTGGTAAAATAATCATAGTACTTAAGTAAGGAGATTTTAACATCAATGTTTAGTCAGAAAACAATATCTAGTGGTTGGTAGCTTTCTAGATATCTTTACTCATTCATTAACAAAATATGTTTAGAATTTGTGATTAGACTAATTAACATTGTTTTTTACAGACTAACTATTTATGGTACATGTCTATTAATAGGTCCTTAAAGAGGGTCATGATATTCTATCTTGGATATTTTGTATAACATCTTATTCTCAGATCATCAAAGAGCATATGGATGGCGTAAAGCTCAATGTACCTAGATTTCAATGTGGAATGGCATTTGGCAAGTGATTTGAAAACATTAAAATGCATGTACAATGTGTCTCATGGAGCTACATCTAAGCATCCTTGTATATATTGCGTGAAGATCGTGAAAGATATTACAAAAAATACATTTATTACAAGAGAAAATCTTGATCCAAATATTGGATTTATCTCCTCTACTCTCCTAAATCCTATTTTAATTTGCCTCCATTCATGCTGCATTTTTACTCATGTTCTCGCACAGTCTGCATATTTACATGTAAAATAAGACAGGCGAAAAACTCGATTGTCTGCATAAATACAAGTAATTTTCCACAGGCAAAAAAGACGAAAAACACGACACTGTGTTTTTACACGTGATCAGGCGAAAAAGACGACATTGCCTTACAAAATGCCAAAGGTGCCCTAGGAAAAGGGAAGGCACCCTGTAAATCAAATCCTAAGGCATTTGTCAGAGTGTCGCATTTTTCACATCTTCACCAACGTTCATTTCAGCAAAGGTTGACGTCGCGACCTTTTCACGCTCATCCCATGCAACTGTGCTAACAGATTTGACAACGACAGCAGCCACCCATGATCTCCTATGGACAGCACATCCACTTTGTACTTTTTTCATTTGCACACCTGTAAAATTGTGTATATATTGAATACCACTTGCGTATTCAGTAGAGTATGAAAAATAGTAGCATCAGAAGCTTATCAGAGATAGACGAAGTAGATGCCTTGCGCATTGATTCTTTTTTATTGTCAATAACAGGTTCATTCCTTTTACAGATTGAATTAGCTTTGTAGAGCACGCAGTTTCGTCCGCTATTGTCTTGTGCTCCTGTTGAAAATTGTCACTTCTCACTTGTCAATTTTTATTGTAAATAAAGATCAATCACGAGTACAATGTTCATGATCTGATTTCACACGTGTGGAGCCTGTTCCCACGTGTGAAAGAAAGTACTTTTCATATTTGTAAATATCTACTTTCATTTTGTATCAATCAATTCAAGTGTGAACATGATATGGCTAGTTTTTAGTCAAGTTGACTAGTCACCTAGAAGTTAGCTTATCCTTGCATGTGCCTGAGTAAATGCTCCCACATGGCAAGTGGATGTTCACATGTGTGTATAAAGTTCTAGAAGATAGGAGTTGACCATTTTCCTTAGATCCTATTTTGTAGAAAATATTCCTCTATTCTAGGAGACTAGCTCTTTGGATTTTAGCCATATTCTAGAAGGTCAACTTTGGATAAGGATCAAGGATGGATCAAATGGATAGATCTGAGTGATGTGGCACTCTTCACACGTGTGAAGACCTGCTGGACTGTACCAGACTCGCGGATGTACTTGATCCATAAAAGGATCATCATTTTGCTAATGAGATTGATGAGACTTTTGCATTCTACACTTTTGTGAGATATCTAGTCAATAGAATTGTGATTTTATTGAATGATTTCTATCAAGAACCTATGTACTTGTTGTTTTAGGTGCAGGCCATACAGTGGACAGTAGTCCACACGTGTGAGGCCGCTCTCACTTGTTTATGAAGATTTGATCCATTGCTCTTGCTTAAATCTAAGTGTAGTGAATCTAGATCAAGATCTAAAGTGTAAAACTTGATAGATCCATTGATTACGCAACCAATAACTCTCTATGATTGTTAAGTGCAATCATTAGTGTCCTAAAACTAAAATTTCATCATGGTATCAGAGCTGAGTAAGAGAGTGATCATTTGATTCATAAAACTTGCAAAGATCATTGGCAAAATTTGTTTTTGGCCAATACTAGTGAGGGCGAGTTCATCTAGAGTGATAACTTGTTTCTATTTGGATCAAATCGACTTGGAGGCTGTGTATGTACTTTTCACATGTGTGAAACCATACATCAACTTTCATTTCAAGTTACCTTGTGTTTTTTGGTCCTATAATCTCAATTCTAGTCCAAAATTAGTGCTTTTTGAAGCATAGTATTGATCTAGATTCAATCTAGCTAATGCCTATGACCAAATAGAGTTTTGGATCATTGAAGCATTTCTTTTTGGAGTTTAAGATTAGATCTAAGAGGCTGATTTGTTCAGATCCTTAGTTGAAGTGAAACCTCTAAGAAAAGTGTAAAGCAAAATTTTTGTGAGAGTAAAAGCTAGGAATTTTTGTCAAGATCTAATTGTGTATCATTCAAGCTTGTGGACTAGTTTGATAGAGACAAGGCTATAGGAAATCTTGTGAGATTTAGGCCTTTCATAGATCTTTAAAATTCATAAATCTTTGTGATTTTAGAAGAGCATTTATTCTACAATGTCATCCATGGGTGGTTATTTGTTGGAATCAAGTGAGAGACTCACTTCCACAAATTATTCCATTTGGAAAGTGAGGATGGAATCACTCCTAGTGATCCATGACCTCTTTGACATAGTTCTAGGAGTTGAGGAAGAGCCTCAAGCTGAATACAAGAAGAGAGCAAGATTAGCTCTACATTGCATAAAGTTGAATGTATGCAATGACCTCTTGAAGGAGGTGTCTTCTTGTGCCTCATCAAAAGAGGCTTGGGATTCATTAAAGAGTATCTATGAATCCAATAACACTTCAAGAATCCTCATGCTAAGGATTCAAGTCTTTCAAAGCATGAAAGGAAGTGGAGAGAGTGGACAAGAGTATGTCCTTAGGATCAAATCTCTTAACAAGGAATTGAGTGCTATAGGAGAAAAGATTCAAGATCAAGAGCTAGTACAAATCATATTGAATGGCCTAGGTGATGAGTTCACCAACTTGGTCCAATCATTTGCTATTCAAGACACTCTTCCATCCATTGAAAAGTTGCACAACATTAGGAAAAATGTGGGCTCAAAATGGGCCCTTTAAGAAATTTCACTTTAGAGAGAGGTTACGTAGAGAGAGAATGCAAATCGGTAACTTCTGGTCGTCTTTTTCCGAGTTTCCGGCCTTGCCCGACGTTTAACTAGTATGGTTAACTTCAGACAATAGTTAGTTTAGCATGAGATGTAATAACTTCTCTTCATGCTCGTTCCCAAATTCGGGACTAGAGCTTTAAGACTGAAAATATTGGTGTGCTCAATGCAAAAACTGAAGAGGGAGAGGCAAAACTTTTGAAATCACTGTATGCTTATAATGAAATATGAGGCGGGACGATTTTTCAATGTGACATAAACATTACAAAAGTAAGGAATTCTAGATCTATTCATATTGATTTACTATAGGTAGATTCATTTACATGATTGTAGCTTTAACAATGGCAATGTTCCATTTGCATGTTGCTCTTCCGATGGAATGCACTCCAATTATTAAGAAAAATGCAAAAGTTGTAGAGAATGTTGCAGCAATAGTTAGAGAATTGAGAATGAATAATCATATGAATATAGATTTGTTGGTGGATGGATTAATTTATCCTAATAATCCAACTACCAAGTCCAGATTTTAAGTCTGTAACTCATCTTCTCAGATATGTATGTGAAGGAAATAGCGGATTACTTGGATATTGTCAAAGGTTGCGAGATATTGGAATGCATAGCATATCTTGTCTGAATCAACAATTACAGTTTGTTAATCAACAATTGCAACGTGCAAATCAACAATTGCTTCATTATGTGCAACACACTAGTGCTAAAAACAATGCACTCAAGAATGCTATGTTAGAGTTGAATGCTATTATCACTACTCTTTGAGGATCAAACCAAGAAATGTTAGAATCCATGGAAAAGTTGCGATCTGAGAGTTTAAAATCTGTTGTTGATCTAAAAGTTATCAATAAGGCAATAATGAAGAGGAAAAGAAAGAGAGTAACGATGAAGAATATTGGTGACCTATCTACACATAGCGGCAATCAGAAAAAAAGATTCCGAGCATTCAAGTATGTTGTCATCTAAACTGTTTATTTGATTTATATATGTCATTTAAGTTTGATTTGCACTTGATAACATGGATTATTTATTTATTAAACATAATTTGAGTTTCATATGTTTGTTGCAGATCATGTTTGGTGGCAAAGAACTATTTAACAGATCGTTCATGCATTGGATCATCTTTAAGTCATGTTTTACCAAGAAAGTTAGCAAAGGAAATGATAAAAAATGCTCGGTTTGAAAAAATAAAAAATGAAATTGTATAGACTGTTTTGATTAAGATTCAATCATACTTGGATGCGAATGTGATACAAGGTGCATGTGATGTATCTGGAATTAGCATAAATGCTTATTCTACTTTTTTTAGAATAGTTAAAGAAGCTTTTTTCCAAGTGATGGTGAAGAAAATTAATCTTCTGCATCCATATCGGGTAAGATTAGCAAGAAATTTTTATAATGACGGAATGTTCAAAGTAGTTGCCCAACCACTTCTTATAACTGAATTATATAAATCAAAATATGGTGAGCTCAAATACAACGATTGCAATAATATTTTTCTTGATATTGAAAATGTTTTAAAATACATTATTCTATTCTATAAACTAGACAAACGTCAAGTAAATGAAAAGATCATTATTGTAATAAAATTGGATGAATCTAAAATCATCAAGGGTCAGAACCATTAGAGGAGTTTTGAGCTCCAAAAAGACCCTTTAAGAATTTTTGCAAGATGTAGTTTATATTATTAAAATATTATAACACTAATACTTTTGACTTGCCATAACTTTTTAATCGTAGGTCAAAAGTATGTCATCTAACATATCATTGGAAAGCCCTTGTTGAGCGCTTTTCAATGCACCAAACTTCGCTAAATTCGGACTTACCACTAAAAAGTTATGCCATTTTTAGTGTGGAATCAAAATGCGGACTCAAAAAGTTACGTTACATAGATTTCAAATTTGAATAATTTGATTGGTCCATGTGAAAAAATTGAGAAAAAATATAAAAAGAATCTTTACAAAGGGTCTTTTTTGGATTTAGAGCTCCTCTAATGTTGGAATGTGTGAGTGTCACTTTGATGAACAAAATTTCAGATACAGATGATCGAACGTTTAGTGCTCAATCGGGAAATCACATATGGTGGTTGGTGGCATTCCAGGTATACATTTCAATTTTTATTTAGAATATCTATATTAACAATTCATACCTTGCCAGTTTTTATTGACATGTGATGCATTACTTATCTAGAAGCTAAATTCATCAATGGTTATTGAGCACCACATTGGCTCCCCCTCCAATGCATCTCATTAATACAAGAGGGCAGAGCATTATAAGGCTTGATATAATAAATTAAAATCCAACTTGGGATCCTTAAAAGAAAATTATGAGTCAACTCTCCAACATAATGAGCTAAAAATCTCAAATCTTCCTGCCAAGTATGTGGAATCGGTCGAAGAGATTACAACTCTAGAGCAAATATTTGTTATCAAGAACTGTGCCATGACAATTTCACCCAGCTAAGCATGGCCCAAACAACAACCTTACTCTCGAGTTGGAATGTCACTCCTTTTTTACTTGAGTGCTACTCTCTAAAAAATGAGCACATCGAACGAGACTACCAGCTCCTTGATGAGCACCATAAACATGTTTTTCTACTTGCTGTTATTTTTAAAAAGTCTTTTGTTATTGATTTTTCTTATTTTTGTGAAGTTTTTGTCTATCCGCTTGTACGTATCCTTTCGGCATTTTATTTTTTTTCATACTTTCAACTCCAAGTGCCACTCTACTTCAGAAGTTATTCTCTATTTAATATCGACATCTTTCCCTTTACTGTGTAAAAATTATATCCCTCGTTGACTCTTCTGATTCTTTCGTCATTTCACTTGTACAGTGCAAGAGTACGTCGCACCTTTGGACAACCTGGAACTGGCCACACAATGACATCTCTTCCAATGACCACTTTCTTAGTTGAAGGAATATAAACTATGTAAGCCTTGCTCACCTCACTATAACCAACAAAAATACATTTTCTTGAAGATGGATCATCCATTGTCCTATCATCAAGAGTGATGTTGATATAGCAAATGCATCCAAAAGTTTTGAAAAACTTGACACTCGACCTTCTACCAAACATCTCAAAAGGGTTTTTCCATCGAACCTCCCTTGAAATCTTGAACTTGACAAAGACATGAAATATCTCATCTTTGCTTTTTAGTAGATAGACCCAACAAAATCTACTAAAATCATGAATAAAAGTCACATACATTTTAGCACCTCCGTTGCTAATTGTAGTAACACCATGAATATCCGAATGCACAAGTTGAAAAGGCTTACTTGACCATGATGTAGATCTGACTTTGATAAAGCACATTGCTCACAAACATGATTCAAGCTTGTTAAAGAATTGGGAAGACCAAACACAACTTTTCTCTTTGCCATCACCTCCAATGACTTGTAGTTGAGATGTCCCAATCTCTTGTGCCATACCTCTTGTGCATTGACAATTGCTCCTTTTCCATACATCCAACTTGGTTAGCAACAACACAAGCATCAAGTTTGAACAACTTACCTTGTCTCTTCCCTTTTGCAATCAATTAATCCTCATTCTTGATCTTCACCCGATAGCTAATCAATGCGCATATAAAGCATTTGACAACCATAGTATGTATTCTCGCGGGCTCATCCGATATTGGACGCAATAAGAATGATCAGAGCTTGATTTGATAGATTCTGCATAACTTTGGCCATTATGAAGAGTCTTCCGAATCAAGCTTTGATCATGCATATAGGGTCCAATAGTTTTGAAAATTTCGAGAATATTTTTTTTCGTGGAATAGCGATTCGACGCGCGAGGTCCAAATGCAGCTAATACATCGTTTGCTAGGCGCGCTGATCCGATATCCCATATGCAGAAAAATATTACTAGAACGCATAATGAAAGACTTATGAATATGTTCTGAATGAAAATTATCTCAAAAGGAAAATTTTCGTCTTTACGGTGCTTAAATAGGGCGAGAGATTGTAATAATTCTCCTCGTTCACGTTTTTCAATGATATCCATTAATCAATTGTTTATAATTTGAGTTCTATCTTGAGGTGTATTATAGATGCTAAGTTGGGTATGAGGAAAAGTATGAAAAATATGCTTCTGCCAATATTAAAGGCCAATCTAGAAAGGTAATCACTGCCCATTTTCGAATCTCACATGTGTGAAATTAGTTTGGAGAAGGCCAAAACTTGTGCCTCAAAAGTTATTTCATTCTATTGGCTACATATGCCAATGTCTCATCTTAACCATTGGTGGCAATCTAAGGCTAAGATTAGATATTGGATTCTCACATTAGGTTAGAGTTTAGAGAGCTCCGCACTTTGTGTAAACAGGGCTCAACCTATTCATTTCCACAGTGGAGAAAGAGAGAGTGTTCCATTTGTAGTCCTTTCCATATGTTATATTGAGAGTAGGAGAAGAAGAAAAAGCTAGTTTTGTAATATTTTCTATGTATGTGTATGGTCACATGAATAAATCACTAGAATCTTGTTAATTAGATCTAAAGCTCTTGTGATATGCTTGATTATAACCTTAAGGATCTTGCTGAAAAAGGGTAACTTTGAATGCACGTATCTATCTTTATAGATCTCCAAATTCAATTTTTTTTTAATAGGCATGTTATTATAATCATATAAGATTTTTAGGAGGAGACAAGCTAAAAATTGAATGTAAAATTTACAACAATGTAGTCCCATATATGAAAATATCGAAGTTTCATCAATACCCTCACATGTTTGACACATAATATCTTACATATAAGTTGCTCAAAATGAAAGTCTCAAAATTTTTAATCGGTAAATGTATATATGAAGAACACACATGTGAAAGGATTTGATGTGATTCATCATAGTTTATGAGATATGATTTTTTGAATAAGTGCTTGAAATGCACACTTTTGTGTGCATTTTGTAATGACTTGTGTTAAAATTTCAATCATTTTTCATCATACAAAACCTACTCCTTATTGAAATAAAAGAATATTGGGAGAATACCATTGTATCGTCTAAATCTTGTCCACTTCTTATGTTGTTTGAGTTAAAATACATATAATAGAATTGTCTCTCTTAGAGTGATAGTGTTGATGTGGAGACAAAGCAAAAGAGATATCTTGATAACGAAAATTGCAAATGTTCTTGAATGAGCTCATTCATATCTTTTATATTTTTGTTTGAACCATGTCAACCTATGAGAACAAAAGTGATGATGGCATTCAGTACGATATTTCTCATAACAAGTATAAAATGAACTCTTTTGGTAAATGCAATGTAATTTTATTTTGATGAGATTTTTCCAAAACAAGCATTTAATAGAAGGCGGCCCAAGGTGAGTATTTTGGAAAAGCTATACATATCAACATGTGCCAATAGACCAACTATGGTTATATTATCCTACGTGCCAATGCCATTGGTGTGTTTGTTCAAAATGGCACTAGATGAGATTTTAAAGACAAATAGCAACTTGCCTTGATATATTGAGAGGTGAATTTCACAAAGTATAGATGTGTAAAATCAAGGACATTTTCATGAATACAATCATGGATAAGGATGAAGTGAGCAAGAAGTTACTTCCACACTTATGATACTGACTCATTGTAAAGAGAGGCAAATGAGAAGATTTAGGTTGATATTTGATGTTGAATGGTCACATTTGTATAGCAAAATGTCTAAAGTATGAGATGACAATGATATGCATTGCTTCTGCTCACAATTTGAAGCAAAAATCGTTATGCACAAGGAAAAGCCACACTATTTAGGTGGTTGTCTATCTTAAGTAAAACTCAATCCACCAATGAAGAGTGTTGTTACAAATTGTGAGACACAATGTTGTCACAATTTTGAGAATGTCGAATCTACCTTTGGTCAAGGTCTAGTGATGCAAAATTATTATCAAGTTTATTGTGGATGAGTTGATCGCCAACTAGCCAACATCAAAACAAAACAACATAGAAAAGACAAGATACCATTCAACCTTATTCTTTTGCCTTTCAACTCTCTTCAATTGCATCTACTAGCTTGAATAACATAAATCCATAAACGAAATGCACCAAAACAAAACAACATAGAAAATCCAGAAAAAGATTCGATCACACATTCTAGTCTCTTTTATGCATGATTCTATGTAGTGTATATTCAAGAACATTTTGCCGAACTATTTGAGCTAAGTACACTCTTTATATCAAGTAAATCTCGATGCATAATCTTATTCCTGACCACCCACACTGCTTGTCCCATGTTGAGCCCACTAAACTTTGTCCTTCATACTCTCGACTATAGATGTGAATTTTTTATGTTTTCAAGAAAGTGCTACACCCAAAAAGGTTCAGATTACCAAATGGTTCAACTAGTAAACATTTTGAGTTGTTGGCCATCATTGTAACAAAATGCTTTATACATTCAAATTACTTTTCTCTAAGCAAGAAATTCCTTGATTGCACCATCACTCTACTGAATTTTCTTCAGAGTTTGAAAGGTTATAAAACAATATAATTGATGGGGGCCAATAATTTTTTCTATAGAAAATTCTTTCTATAACCAAAAGCTCATATGCAACCATCACAATGTGCACATAGAATGGAAAATTTGCATTAAAAATGTCCAGGTAACCTTTCAAATTGTTCGATAAGTATGCTTGCACCCAAAAACTCCATCTGGTGCTCAAATAATGCCTTCATTTTTGTTTAATTGGCAGCCCCTCGTCCACAACATGTACTCTAATGGTTGACAGCTCCTTTTTGGATGGCTTCTTTCCTCATCTCAAGGTATACAGTTCAATTTCATGTGGGCGGGGGGGGCGGACTTTGACATACAAGGTAAAAAAGTTGGTGGTGAATTGGATGCCACAGTCTAGAGACTAATAGAACCTTCTGGAGAAGTACTTAGAATCTGTGGCATAGAGCTAGGGTGCACCACTAGATTGCAAGTGGAAAATTATTTCTCCAAAGCAAAATGACCGCCATCATTGAAAACTTCAGTGAATAAAAATTTCTAAACCTGTTGGGCACATTTTCGCTTCAGAAATTGAGATAGAACGTCATTCTTTGATGAACAACATGAAAACAGGATTAACTTGGTCTCGATTCATGAGAGTCATGGAGTTTGAACACTGCACACACTGTACTTGCAATCTTAGTTGATTTACTTGTCAATGTACAACCCAATGTCTTCTCAATTGATCCATTGTCTCTTATATTTTGATTTGCAACCAATGCAGACCTGCACAAAAAACAAATTAGAAAATAGTTTGATCCAGTTACAAATAAACACATTAAATTAATCAATTGATAGAAATCACAAAATACTAACTTGAATGCATAGATCCTTCTGTTTCAAGAACCTCCTCTTGAGAGATTTTGAATATCCTTGCAAGATTGTCGCTTTTGTTTATAGTTTTTAGACTTCTTTGTTAATAGTTCCACATCTTTCAATAATTGTATATTCTCAGAACAAATAGAATGCAATATTAGTTGCATATATTTAGATTCTATTATAATATCTGAAATAACTTTTTCTAATGACTCATGATTTGTTAGAAGATCTGCATTTTTTTGCAACAACATTTGTACATCACACACATGATGGTTGCATTTGGGCTCTGATACCATGTTAAAATCAAGGTTATGAACCTCATTTGGATACTAAAACATTGAAAAAGCATGAAAGGTTTCACTTATATCTAATAGATAGAAAACTAGCACACAATTCTACCTATTTTGCATCTAATTGGCAAGAGCTTTTGAACACCACATTCAAACTAGAATTAATTGATCCTCACATCCTGTCACACACGTGGAAAGTATAGTACTATGTTTAGATTCACATCTATTCATTAGACACAAAAAATATCACAGTCATCATGCATCAATTCCGCATTAAAGAGCAAACTTGCCAAAATCACCATCTCTTGATAATCTCTCAAAGTGTGTACAAAATGAGCTCTCAATCCATATCAAATGATCTCGGATATGAAATTAGGCTAGCGTTCCATTAGGGTAGATCCTAAACTTGGCTATCAAAGCCTTAGATCATGCATAATTACCCTCTTGGTAGCTCAAGTCAACTGACTTACAAAAGTAGGTGGCCGACCTCATCAAAAATCTCTATAATCTAGGAACATGATTTATGGACTTAACATAATTATGAAATTCAGTTATGAAAATGGTGAGTTGATTACATCTAGTCAACTCATAACTAAGTAAACAAGATGAGGACACTTTTAAAATATAATGAATTGAAATATAATTCACTTTAGAAAAATATTTATTTAACTAATTCCATTTCATTATCAACATGCAAAAAAAAAAAAACGCGTGGATAATCCACGCATGGATATCTTTAACATGGAACCGGAATATTGTCCCAGTCCGGTGAAGGCATTGAGACAAACTAAAATTTGCGTGGATTATCCACGCGTAAAACCGCCGTCCGGCGCCGCCAAGCTTCCCTCCCAAATAGTTGTCGGAATTTTCAAAATTCAATTTGGCGTGGATTATCCACGCATGGATAATACACGTGCATAAATTTTTCGGTGCCGTGTTAGAAAAACACTGGTGGACTAGCCGGAGGTGTGCTAAAATTTTTTTTGGCATGGATAATCCACGCGTAAATATTCCACAGAAACAGAATTTTGGAAAATCGGCTAAGTGTCGAGTGTCGCATGGATACTCCACGTGGATAAACACAGAGTTTTCTAGTTGTGGACTTTGGATATACGAGAGGTAAATAAATCAAAAAATACATTATTAATGTTCTAATCATGTCAGCTTGATTGTTTTTTGATAAATTAATTAATTTGGTGCTTTTGTATTTGTAGTACAAATGTAGAGCTTTTATCATAAATGAGATATATGAGTACCATCAACAAATGTTGGTAAATTTATTATCTCATGCAACACCCTATCCAGCTGTAGTACCAGGAGGGCAATCCAGTCCACAACTAACACTTGGGCAAAGTGGAGACAACTCTTATTTTTTAGAGATGTAGAAAAATGATAGATTAAATCGCAATATAGATTTTTGATGCAATGTCCTTTGAATAAATATGGGCTTATAGAAAGGTAGAAACAATGGGGGAAAGCTTCCATTGTACATACTGGACACACATGTACATTTTTAGAAATTGAGAAATATATTGATATTTATGAGAGTTTACACATCTTGCAAGCATCTATAATTGAGTATCTTGTATCATGTTTATGTTTTGGTTCATGTTTGATCAAGATCTATGAGAGTTTGCATCTCATTCTTAGAGTAGATGCTAAATTTTTCTGATGGCAAGATTGGTGATATGTTCTCTTTCTAACCCAAGATTATTTTATGGATTTGGATCTTGATTGATCTGAAATCCTTCACATACCTTTAGATTGAATTTGATGACAAGGTTGCATTGAGGATGATAATTCATGGGAGAGAGTCGAAAGCATAAAGATGAATTTTCTTGGCATAATTCCAACACTGATCAAACAACTTGATAATGCCATTTTGTTAAAGTGAATAATATGCTATAATTTGGTGAGATATGCCATTGGTTGAGAGGATAATCTTTGAAGTCATTCGAGGTAAATTATTTTACTTTAGATTATTAGTTATGCATTTGATAACTTTGAGAGGGCCCATGCACTCCCATTATCACCTGTGGATCATAGTGCATGGTTTTTGATAGCTATATGTATGCAGAGGAGTATCAATAGTAACTACTTTTTGAGCCTAGTAGAGGATTAGGATTCTAGAAAGGATATTCCTAGGCTCTAGGAGTCTATGTATACCTACAAATATTTGTCTTATTCCACTTCTAGATTGCAATTTTGTGTTATCATAAGTCTCACCTCTCTTGTTATATTCAGTCACAATGGCTCGAGAGTGAAGTTGTCTGGTTTTGATCTTTAGTTTCTTTTTGGTTGAATATCTGTTTATTGGTGTATGAGTTTGTATTCATTATCCTTGTTGTCAATATTCTGAAAACTAACTGACTATTCTTTGAATAACGTATGTTTGTGCAGATACGTAAAAGACATGAAGAGAAAATCAAATGCAAAGGTTTGGGAGAAAGTGTTCAGATAGTACTCCTTAAACTTGATAGAGATATGTTCTCCACCATTGTCTAACCTGAGAGCCTTGATCGTCCGTCCAGTCTCCTTTTCTGCACGCTCCTTGAAGATTCTGAAGCAGTTGAAGGCTTCTAATTTCTTCTTTATAAAGTACACCATAGTCCTTCTGGAAAATTCATCAATAAAAGTTTATAAAATACTTCACATCCTTCAGCGAAGGATTTTTCATCGGGCCACAAATGTCTGAATGTACAATGTCTAACAATCCTCTAGCAATATACTGACGGTTTGATTTTAAATGGTCTCCTAGTATGTTTACCAACTAGACAACCTTGACAGATAGGTAACTCGACTTTATCATGAGGATAGTCGAGATCAAGAACAACAGATTGTCTAGACATTTGTTGTATAGCAGCATGATTCAAGTGACCAAGTCTATAATGCCAAGGTTAACTTTTATTTGCATGAATAAAAGTACTAAGCGCCTGACTAGAGACAGAAAAACAATGACTTAATTTATACAAGTATCCATTCTTCTTTTCGAGTGCTAGGATCTTGCCTATCCTATCAACTACTTTGCATTGATCACATTCTAATTCTACTCTATGTCCTAGATCTGTGATTCTACTTATAGAAAGCAGATTTGTAGAAAAATTTAGTACATAGAGGACTTTAGAAAGTAGCTTAGACTGATCATTTGCAAAGCTAAATCTTACAGTACCTTCACCTTTAATAGCTTGTGTGCTATTGTCGCCAAGATGAACATATTTCTTGGTACTGTAAGGTGTATAGGACTCGAAACAGCCAATGAGATTGGTCATGTGCTGAGTGACTCCGGAATCCAGGAACCAAGAACTGTCGTCGGATGCTCCTTGATGGCTAGTCATAAAGGCATCATGATCCGCTTCTTGAATAGGCTGTGGAGCTTCTGCAGCTGCATTTGCCACTTGATTCGAGTGCCCCTTGCTGTTGTTCTTTGCTTGTAGTATCCGGCAGTCTTAAATTTCGTGGTTGTTTCGCTTGCAGTATCTATAGAACAGCTCCTTCTTCGTCTATGGATTCGACTATTCTTTGTGCTGTGCTGGTTTCTGGTCTGTCTTTGATTGCTTCGGGCCTTTCTTCTTCTTCTGCTTAGTCATGCTCTTGTTGGTGTATAAAGCGTGAGAATCAACTGAGGAACTTAAGGCTTTGTTCCTTCGTGTGTCTTCTTGCAACAACATACTAATGACTCTCAAAAGAGTCAGTTCTAGATGTGTCGTGATGATCATCACCCAGCTGTCGTATGAGCTTGGCAAGCTTGTAAGCAGTTGCATCATTGTGTCTTGATCGTCTATGATAAATCTGATAGCGGCCATTTGCCTTAGCAGGTTCTTGAATTGATTGATGTGATTCTGCAGGGAATCACCATTCGCCATCTTGAGGGGGTAAAATTTCTTCCTGAGATGTAGCCTGGAAGCTATATCTCGCACTTCGTATAGTGTGCTCAAGATGTCCCAAACTTCTTTCGATTTTTGGGCCTCGGATACATGGCCGATCTGGGTATCCGTAATGTTGAGGATGATCAGCGCAAAAGCCTATCCATCCTTCAGCTTCCATCTGGCGATTGCTACGTCGTCTGCTTCAGGTTTCTCTTTTGCACTTGTAACAACATCATACAATTCTTTAGCCATTAGTACAGTTTTCATCTTATATTTCCACAGATGGTAACTGGATCCATCAAGCTTGTCCATGATGGGACTGGCTTTCTCTTGAAAATCCATGTGGAAGATTAGTCTAAGTGATAGGAAAAACTATCAGTGACTTATGTATGAAAATCTGGCACTGAGTTACAGAACAAAAAGACAATTGCTCTATCGGCTAGTAGAGTCTTGTACTGTGAAAGCTTATCAGGATACAAAAATAGCTCTGATACCATGTTGGAGAAAGAGGTCGATCTGATTATGTAGCCAAACATTAACAAAACATCAAAAGAATAATTTGTCGTTAACAGCTAGACTAATAATTATTCGCTAAGAATAGATTACCAGATTGAGCAACAAGAGAGTCAAACAGAATGAAGAAAAGCATAGCAATATGGACACAAATTTGAATGCAGAACAACAGAACTTTTATCAGATTAAGTATAGCAAAATATACATGTCAATAATGTTGTGGAGCACAAGACAATAGCGGACGCAACCGCGTGCTCTACAAAGTTAATTCAATCTGTAAGAGGGATGAACCTATTATTGACCATACAAAAGAATCAATGCGCAAAGCATCTACTTCGTCTATCTCTAATAAGCTTTTGATGCTATTATTTTACACCCACGCACTGAACATGCAAGTGGTATTCAATATATACACAATTTTACATGTGTGCAGATGAAGAAAGTACAAAGTGGAGGTGATGTCTGTGGGAGATCGTGGGTGGCTATTGTTGTTGTCAAATCTATTAGCACAGTTGTATGGGATGAGCGTGAAAAGGCCGCGACGTCAGCCTTTGCTAAAATAAACGTTGGTGAAGATGCGAAAAATGCGTCACTCTGACGAAATGCCTTAGGATTTCATTTACAAGGTGCATTCGCTTTTCCTAGGGCACCTTCGGCATTTTGTAAGGCAGTGTGGCCTTTTTTCGCCTGTCACAAACACGTGTCAAAACATAGTGTCATGTTTTTTGTCTTTTTTTTTTTGCCTGTGAGAATTTACTTGTATTTAGGCAGACAGTCGCGTTTTATTCGTCTGTCTTATTTTACATGTAAATATTCACAAGGAATCACTCTAGCACACTCTAGAATTGATGACACCTCCAAATCGCTCACTAAAAATGGCTTCTTCTCCACTTATAGCCTACAACAAAGCTCTGATACCATGTTAAAAAAACAAATCACAAATATCCATTTATGCCTTTTGATCTTTGGCTTAACTGGGAAACACATCTAGCATCATTACAAATGTAGAAATATTGCATCTACTACACATAGAAGATGTAAACTCAATAAGAACTTGTGAAAAACACTTATGTAAGTTAATTTACTGTTCCATTCCATAAAACAACCATACAACAATAGTACTCACATGTTGGAACTCATACACATAAGAAAAATAGCATTCTACACACAAGAATCCACTATATCATCACAAATATGCCAAAATGGATGTAGAACTCCCAAAGAGATATCTTCCATAAGAATGAATGAGAGAATAATGAGAGACTCGATAAATTCCTCCGTCAAATAAACTCAACTTGACTAAACTAAGTGTGAAAATTGTCAACATTTCCTAGCTAGTTTGAGGCCTAAATTGGCAATTTTTGTACATAGTTTTGGATCTAACCCTTCACACGTGTGAAAGAGGCCTAGATACTTTTATTTTAGTATATGTTTCATGTTGAAGAAGTCTCAAACTTCAGGACCTTCGAAATGACACCAAAATCATGTTATTTGGACATATAGGCCAAAATTGGCTATTTTAGGTTACTGGTGCCCTAAAATTGGGTCCTAAGTTCTAGAGAGAGGAAAGAGAGTCATCTCTCTCACCTATATTAGGCTGAAATTCGTGGAGAACAAGTTGGAGAAACTTATTGTATTGTTGAGAGAGATCAATAGATCATTGTCACAGTTTCTTCCTCCATTGAGAGCATTGCTTTGTGTATTGTCTTCAAGCTTTTGTGTATGATCTTAAGAGGTTTCCAAAAGTGGTAGGCTGCTGTTGTAGGGCTGGTATGCTGTTGTTTTTGGCTGCCATCAGTACCTTTTATTAGTTTCTTTTGTCTCTTGAATGCTTTGTCAAGTTCATGTGTATCAAAGGTAGCATTAGGATGCTTTGCCATTTCTAGCTTTTGTAGCTTGTTGTGCAAAGAAGGGATTTGTGGCTAATGAATTTCTGCTTGCCTCCACTCCAAGTGCCATGCCCACCACTGCCTTGGCCCTCCGATTGTTGTAGTCACCAGTGCCGATTCGCGAGAATTTTTGAGAAATCATTAAGAATGCGGCGCCTTCAACAACTTCAACAAAGCGTGAGCAGCGCTGAGAATTTACCTATCATCCATTCGTTTCTTCCAACTTCCAAGGCCGTAGTTACTTCCATTGCCAAGTGACCAACACCATTAAGGAGAAGGAAAAGTTGAAACTGCAGGCTTAGGCCTAGGCCCTCGTGTCATGACATGTGGCATTTAGGGAATGCCCATAGAATAAAAAGGAATTACAAAAGTTTTTTAAGAAGGTTAAAAACTTATGAGCTTTTTTTTAATAGGTAAAAAAAGTATTACCAATGTTTACCTCTAAAAACCTACAACTACTCAAATTAATAAGTGAATCTGTAATTTAAAAAATGAGCTTGAAGGCTTTGTAGGTTTTTCTCGAGCACCTGCTTAATGCTTGCAGTAGACACGTTAACGACTTCAAGCTCATCAAGGACTGGCATTTTGCAGCAATAATACGCAGTGCAATAATGCGCATTCGTCGGTATTAGGTGTCTCTTGCATACCAGACGTCAACAAAAAGCAGACACTTATTGAAATACAAGCAAGGGTAAATACAAAAGGCAAAAACAATAAAAGCAAAGCCAGCGTTTCATTCAGGTACCAGAAGTAGATGTTTCAGGCATGTCGTGGACAACAGCATTGCATTGCATTTGGATGGCCTGCAAACTCATGATTATGAACAAGGGTGGGCGTTATCATATACGTGCCAGTTCTTCACATGCTGCGTTTGACTTTTAAATAGCGAATCAGAGGGCGATCAACCGGTCTCTGACATTGTGATGTGCAGGTAGACGAATAGGAATCACTCTGCACGCACAATGCACATTGCAGCTGTATAATTTGGTGGAGAGTCGAGACACAAGAGACAGTAGAGTAGACTCTGGAGTCTGCGCTTTTGAAGGACCACGTGAGGTTATTATTATTTTCTTATCTCAATTCACTTCCTTCACAGACTTGATTTTATTTCATCAACCCACTCCATGTGAAACCACCCTAAATTTCTTCACACACCACTCAATTGCAAGTTTTCTGTTATATGTCCACACCCAATGTCACCCATGGACACCATCCTCTGACCCCATACCCATATGATCCGGGCTTCAATGGTTGCAAAGCCTTATGCTACTCCGTGTATAGGCTTTCAATGCCAAGTACAAGAATATGGTTGGAAAGGTATATTAAACTACTACCCAAATACCAATTTACAAGAGGATGATGATATGGCGTGATACAATTCCCCACACAACTTTTGTCAAGAGGTTCAAGGAATTATTAAGCTTGGCTTTGTGATACCATTGTAATTGAAAAAACTTGAAGAAGTACTCATCATATCAATTGCACTCACGGAGTACTCATTATAAAGGGTTTAATATAGGGACCATCCCCTCGGTTCAAAGTCCAATATGGAATATCTTTATTATTCAATCAACCACCAACCAACCGATTGTCATCACCAAGCAGTCGGGGTCAGAGCCCGTCGATGCAGGTCGGAGCCCGACGGACGGACTCAGTTTCCATCAGTGGTATCAGAGCCGTGTTTGATTTCTTCAAGCAATGGCATCCATTAGTAGCATTCAATCAAAGATCTGCATGATCCTTGACTCTTCAGGATCAAACTTCCTAGTTTGCCTTAGCTCCAAAGGATGCTGCAACTAGCCGAGGCTATACACCATCCACAACTTCAGCCTCACCTTCTCAACAGGCTGCCATATTTCATGAATGTCGTGTCAAGAGGAAACACGACAGGTCGTCACCACCTACTGATACCACACCACCACCCAAGAAGTCAAGGAATAAGATGACCGCCCGCAAGCCACCCCTTAAATCAGAGACAGAATAAAAAACCCCACAATTGAAGACTACCGAGCTGATTCTCAGAAAGCAAACTAAGCAGATGGAAGGCTACAAAGATGTCCCGTCAAGTAGTGAAGACAATGAGGATGAAGAGGAAGGCAGCTTCCAGACTAGACGTACTCATCTACAAAGAACTTCACACCTCATCACCAGATCCAGATCACACAACAAACACCAATACAATTACCAGACAGAAGCACCCGATTCCAATCACCATCGAGATCTTTTCATAATATTGTTACTTCACCCCCTCATGCCCAGTAAACACAAGCAACAGTTTTAGGGGAGTGAGAAAGCGAGCTGTCTGCAACCGCACAAGCAAAATAAACAGTTGCATTTGATCCTGACCAACAAACAAGAGAAGATCAAAGACAAGCAACACAAGTAGCAGTCGAAATTCAGAAAAGCCCAAGGGCTGAAAAGAAGGTTGAAGATCCTCCTACTCTAAAGCAAGATGGCTTCATCGATGTAGACGCACAAGAATACTTCGATGAAGGTGACCTTGTAGATGAGGAGGTAGAAATTGTTTCAGGGCCCGTTGCACCAGTCTTGCCACGAACCACCACAATCATGGTTGATACCACCTCCATCACCGTCTCTCTTACCACTACCACCATTCCTACAACCTCCACTGCTACTGATGTAAAGACACAACTAATTGTCCACTTCCAACTCATCCCACAACCTCTCAGCTCTCTTTTCCTACCCACCATCGTCTTTCTTCTGAATTCCCAACTCTTCCAGCCTATGACAACTTGTCCGAGAAAGCCAAAAAAATCTTGAAGTGGCATACCAAGAACTCATACCATCTGCATTGGTTGGTGCACTAGCTTGCACAACAAACGGATGAGCTCAGGATGACAAAGCAAGATCTGCAACTAAAAGACGCGGATTTGCTGACAACTTTGGAAGATTTACAAAGTGAAAGGACCAAAATACTGGAGGAGCAAAATCAATTCTCAAATCAGCTCCAGTCCCTTCAAGAGGTGCAAGACCAGTTTGAGCGCCGGTTAGATCTCCTTACTCAGGAAAATAAGAGACTAACTGTTGCGATGACAATGGTTAAGCAACCAATAAGGCTAGAAGATATCAATGTACCAATTCCGTCTTCAGATGCGTCAGTAAAAATGGAGAAGTATGTCTCCTTGATTCAAAAGTATGAAGCCTTGAAAAGGTTCCAACAAATTTCTAAAGAATAAAACAACAAGCAAATGTTAGCACTCTAGGAAGGCGTCGACAAAGTCCAAGAGGAACTTCTCTTGTCAAAGCAACAAATGGACCTCATTTGGATTACGTCCTGTAAACTCGATGCAGGCATATCAGCACAAAAGAAAGATGACCACAAAGTCGATCCATCAACCAACGAGGTGCTGGTCTTCGCATGCCATATCAAGGATCCATTGCTGGCTCTCTCCACAAACCTGTCGTAGACTCCTCCACTTGCACTCAGTTGCCTCACTCATCTTCTCATTTTTCCGATCCATTTTCATCTTACCAACCATCATTTTTTTCATTTACTCATTCAACCACCTCCGCATTCACTTCTGACACCATACCTACCACATCTTTTCTAAAGTCTGATGACCATTTTTTAAAACAATTCATTTCGCCAATAGCTCAATATAACCTCATAACTAACCCACTACCCACTTCTCGTAAACCATTCTCGCCTCCTTCACCACCTGACTTCAATTCTTTCAATCAAGATACTGTTGGCTGATTCTGACGAATCCCCAAGATACTCGGCCAGAGCTACCCAAGAGCACCTCTCACCTTAGACCGAGGAGGTCTTTGAGAAGACGAGATGAACGAAGACTGAGAGCCGAATATGAGAGCTGAGGAATACTAGTTAATAATGTCAAGTGAAAACTGTGTAAGCCTCATGGTGAATCCCGAAAGATGGAATGACCATGTAGGAACTAGTATTTCTAGGCAAAGTAATAAATGCAAGTAGAAAGGTAGAGTGAGCCACCTTTTGATGGTGACATCTAGTGGAGAGCATAATTCCACTTGTAATTTGTGTAATGTGGAAATGCCACTAGGATGCCACCTAAGAAGCTCTCTTGCTTATTTGAGAGACTCCCCCTTTGTAGAAGAAAAGCTTTTGTAAACGTATCTACTCCATGTTGAAATGAGACTATCTTCCATGAGTTTTGATACATTCTTGAGCTCCTTGATCATTCTTGTTTCTTGAGTGATGCATTAATGATCTTGCCCCTCCATCTCCTTTGTGTGTGGTTGTGGATCTTAGGGAGGACTAGATTTCTTGCTATTTCATTTATGTTTTTGGATTAAAGTAGGTTTTAGCATTCAAGTAAACTATAGAGGCTAGAAATGTGGTGTAAATCTTGCATATTCTTGACATTCTAGTTCTTGATGTTCTTGGGATGCCCAAGAATCAAGAAATGAGTATTTCTTGATTCTTGGACTTTCAAAATGCTAGCTATAGTAATTCTTGTTTCTTGTTTCTAGTTGTGGATTAGATTTTTTGTTTTGGTGGATTAGTGTAGGTTGCAAGCATCCAAGAGATTTGTAGCCAATAATGTGGTATAGATCTTGCAAATTCATTTACGTTTTGGTTTCTTGAGTTTCTTGGAAAATTCAAGAATCAAGAAGATGGAGCTTCTTGGTTCTTGAATGCTTGTAGAAAATAGTTTTCTTGTTTTTTATGAAGAATGTGGCATGCTAGTCTAAGTTTTCTGGTCTTGCAAGTAGTTTAGTTTTCGTTTTGCAATGATCCGTTCTAGCATTTTGTTTTTAAGTGCCATAGTAATGCCCAACCGTGTTTTAAGAAGAGCTATTTTTGGGCATTCTTGGTGTGCTTGCATGGTAGAATGTTTGCAAGTGATCTCAAGAGTTCAAGAGTGTTCGAAATCTGAGTATCCATGACAGCTTGAACTATACTACAACCATGAGAATCTTTTTGCCTGATCTGGACATGGTAATAAGCAAGATAATAAACTAAGACATGCCCACAGTCCCTGGTGACAGGCAGAAAATAGATCCTGTAACAAGAAAGAAATAGTAAACAGATTCTAAAAGTGCGGAATCTGCCTACATTTGGCGCACGTTGCTGCTTGACCTCAATGCAACGTTGTCCTTAATCAGATCCTACATACAAAACGTTCTATCTATCTAGATCTGCTTACATTGTCACAAATACCCCCAGAAGATCCAGAACCACTTGCCATACAAGATAGCTATGCCATTATGCATGGGCCAATGAACAGTAGATATTTCATCTGTGGTGAAACTGACCATTTCATGGTTGATTGTCCAGTCAAGACCAAGTACCAGTCCGAGTGTCCCGACTGTGTTAGGAAACACAGTTTCAAAGATTGTCCAAAGCAACTAAGTAAGATCCTACCTTCTCGACATGTCAGTTATGACTCCCGATAGGATCCTTATGACAACACAACCCGAGCACCGTAGCACTCTATCACTAAACTTGCTGCTCAATAGAGAAGTTCCTTGCAAACTTCTACATTACCGCGAAATTCACCAGCTTGAAAATAAAACAAAGACGTTATATGAAATGAGTCCTTGCAAGAAGAAAGTGAAACCGATATTCCGTCATCTGCTACCATTTCCATCCAAGAGCTACCTCACCAGGGAATTCACAGTTTTTCTACCTTTCTGCAACCTCAATTCTATATGTCTACTACATGTTGAGACGATTTCCAAGGCCTTACATAGATCTGATCCTTTGATCTCCCCAACAGTCGATAGGAAGTCTATATCGAAATTCATTTTAATGAATCTTCTGAATAGAGGAGTACTACGGAAATAGTATCTTCACCTTCCATGAATTTCAAGCTATATCTTACAACATCTGCTATCACTGATGGTAGATTTAGTGTTATCAATCCCGCCTTGTCTTTGACAAGGACATGTCAGAGTTTTTTCCTCTAACTCCCAATCAAAATTACAACTATCTAGTTGACGTGTCAATGTTGATGAATGACTTTTGTTTGACAAGTGCTCTACAGTTTTCACTCTCTGTGAAGATGGTATCTTCTTTGTTTATTTTTTGTCATTTTTTGATTTGATAGTTTTTTTTTCTTTTCTAATTGCATATATTTTTTCTAGATTCGCTTTGATCAAGAATAGCCATTGAACAAGAGACGTCATGTAGCGTATCCCAAGAATAACTTATCATTCATCTATCCATCTTCAGATCACCTTGTAGAGAGATAGGTTTTTTGTGCATATTGCAAATTTGCAAAATCCATGTCAATTCAGAGTTGATTCCTAAATCTCATTGCCATATCAGATTTCGAGTCAACTACGGCAAGATCGAGACAAATTTAGTTAAAATTTGTTCAATCTTCAGTCCAATCGCATGTTCAACATGTTTTAACTGCGTGTTCCAACTGCCAATCCAACCTTCAGCATGCCGGATACCAGCAACAACATTCCCACTAGCAGATTTTTTTTTTTTTTTTTTGGGGGGGGGGGCAGAGTGGATTTGCAAGCATCCACTGGAGCAGCCACATTGCCAACAACACTATCGGCAAATCGACAGCCAAGGTCACGAAACCAAAGACAAAAAAGACATGGCTAAGAAGATAGATGGGCAATCCAAAGCGACTCAATCAGAAGAAGTACCCAAGTCACGACAAAGATCCTTCGGAAGATGGAAGTACAAGCATTGGATAATCAATCTCCTTCTTCAACCAGCCCTCTTGCCACAACATCTACATCCATTCTCATGCCTATCGCCCACGCCATCTACCATTGTCACCATTGTCACCACCCTTCCTTCCATTTCTCTTTCCATCATCTCATTATCCATTTGAGAAATTCCCAGTCTTTTCAGACCCTGATAGTTTCGCTGAAGCAACTCAAAGATCATTTCAAATGTCTTGTAGAGACTAACTACTAATCTACACTGGTTGGTCAGCCAAAAAAAAATAAAAAAAGACCTAAGAAAGCAGACGAAGCAACAAAAAGAAATAAAACAAAGAAGCTGAGAAGGAAAGGAAGAAACTTAAGCAACAATTGAGTCAGATCGATCTTGATCAAAAGAACCTCTCTGGAGCAACGATAGTTGAATCCTCTCCTATGAAGCCTGAAGAGATCCAAAAGTACTGGATCAAAAGAAGGAGCTGCAGAAAAGATAAATACAACAGAGAGTCTGCAAGACAAAGTGAACAAGTAGCAGTCAAAGCTCGACATTGCACGGGTCCAAGGCTGCAACTATAGAACTATCAATTTTCTCATCCTTCCACCAAGCTCCTATCCAATCCACCTGTCCACTGTTTCTACCATCCATTTGCTAATGAGTCCGTTCCCTTGAAGACTGTTAACCCAAGGCTTGTACAACCTACCAATCGAGGATTCTTCTCTTCTCATCAAGAAAAAGAGTGTCGGCAAGACTGAGACTTCAACAGAACAAATAACTACAGAAATACCCAGAAGCAGAATGGAGGACACAAGGAGTGCCGAGACAATTGATGAATATCTGGCATGACCTCCCAGAGCACTAGTACTTGCCAAGAAACCAAAAGCGAAACCGTCCATGATGGCAAATACAAGTGACCAAAAAAGAAAAAGAGACACGAGAGGGACACTCAAGCATGCACAGTTATGAAGCTGCTGGAAGCTCTCCAATCTTGAAGATGTTAACCATCTGCGGTAATAGGACATTTTGGTTAAATTGTGGCAAATCGTGGATATCAGTTTTTTATGAAGACTGGCAAAAATAAGCACTTGGTTTTAAAAAGCAAATGAGGATCTACGCTTTTCCAAGTGATGATCAAAGATGCCAACGCAAAGCAAAGCAATATCATTCAATATGAGTTGCAATGGGTCCTGCAACACATTAGGGGTGGGATGATGTTGGCTGATTCTGACGAATCCCCAAGATACTCAGCCAGAGCTACCCAAGAGCACCTCTCACCTTAGACTGAGGAGGTCTCTGAGAAGATGAGATGAACGAAGACTGAGAGCCGAGGAATACTAGTTAATAATGTCAAGTGAAAACTGTGTAAGTCTCATGGTGAATCCCAAAAGATGGAATGACCATGTAGGAACTAGTATTTCTTGGCAAAGTAATAAATGCAAGTAGGCCCCTCTTAGAAAAGTAGAGTGAGCCACCTTTTGATGGTGACATCTAGTGGAGAGCATAATTCCACTTGTAATTTGTGTAATGTGGAAATGCCACTAGGATGCCACCTAAGAAGCTCTCTTGCTTATTTGAGAGACTCCCCCTTTGTAGAAGAAAAGCTTTTGTAAACGTATCTACTCCATGCTGAAATGAGACTATTTGCCATGAGTTTTGAAGCATTCTTGAGCTCCTTGATCATTCTTGTTTCTTGAGTGATGCATTAATGATCTTGCCCCTCCATCTCCTTTGTGTGTGGTTGTGGATCTTAGGGAGGACTATATTTCTTGCTATTTCATTTATGTTTGTGGATTAAAGTAGGTTTTAGCATTCAAGTAAACTATAGAGGCTAGAAATGTGGTGTAAATCTTGCATATTCTTGACATTCTAGTTCTTGATGTTCTTGGGATGCCCAAGAATCAAGAAATGAGTATTTCTTGATTCTTGGACTTTCAAAATTCTAGCTAGAGTAATTCTTGTGTCTTGTTTCTAGTTGTGGATTAGATTTTTTGTTTTGGTGGATTAGTGTAGGTTGCAAGCATACAAGAGATTTGTAGCCAATAATGTGGTATAGATCTTGCAAATTCATTTACGTTTTGGTTTCTTGAGTTTCTTGGAAAATTCAAGAATCAAGAAGATGGAGCTTCTTGGTTTTTAAATGCTTGTAGAAATTAGTTTTCTTGTTTTTTATGAGGAATGTGGCATGCTAGTCTAAGTTTTCTGGTCTTGCAAGTAGTTTAGTTTTTGTTTTGCAATGATCTGTTCTAGCATTTTGTTTTTAAGTGCCATAGTAATGCCCAACCATGTTTTAAGAAGAGCTGTTTTTGGGCATTCTTGTTTTGCTTGCATGGTAGAATGTTTGCAAGTGATCTCAAGACTTCAAGAGTGTTCGAGATCCGAGTATCCATGACAGCTTGAAATACAACCCTGAGAATCTTTTTGCCTGATCTGGGCATGGTAATAGGCAAGATAAAAAACTAAGACATGCCCACAATCCCTGGTGACAGGCAGAATATAGATGTTGTAACAAGAAAGAAATAGTAAATAGATTCTAGAAGTGCGAAATCTGCCTACAGATCCACTTGATGAAATGGTGTAGCCTTCTGTGGGACTATCTCCATCTCCTCCGAAGAGTAAGAGCGACACCTTTGCTAGATCAAAGCCCGAGGGTCCTACGTCAAAGGTTCTTGATACCAAGAGTGCCACCAAACTAGACGACTATAACTGGCAAGACCCTCAAGGAAGCTTCCAGATAAGTCCATTGAGAGGATCAAAAGATGACATGATGATCGCAAGGAGTCCAATGAATTTCATAAGACCTACAAGAAGGGAGAGCGAGGAGGGACAAAGAAAGTGACAGTTGAAGAGTATCCAAAACTCAGTAGCCTTGTGAACATCGTATGACCACACTGAAATAAAGCAAAAAATCGACAAGTTTTGTGTCATTAGATGTAAGGCCTATGTACATGTGCCAAAGGAGGAGCGAAAGAAACTTGATGCCAAAGCAATCAAGTGTATCTTCGTCGGTTATGATGAAAGAACGAAAGCTTACAGGTGTTTTGATCCTGTAATGAACAAGAATCACATTAGCAAAGATGTGATCTTTGATGAAACGCATAGGTATGAAGATGAAGACCATGCAAGTGGTGAAAGCATCAAGAGACTTCCCACAATTCTGGAGGAAGAAAATGAAGAAGATGCTCCACAAAATGATGCACATGAAGACGAAAGTCGAGAGGGCAAGTATGAAAGAACACCACCTATTCAAGAGCCTAGGGGGGGGTACTTGCCAATAGGAGCAATAAACGATTGGAAGTAAGAGACATTACTTGGAAACTTCTTGGGATATGTACTCTCCACGTAGTGTATCACCTAAATCTAAGATACCAAAATGGTATGAAAAGATCATGAAAGACGCAAAGCTAAATCAAACAGGATCTAGCACACAAAGTGAAGTGAGAAGATCAACACGGGAAAGGAAGTCTCCCGATCGTTATCATGTGAACTATGCCCTAATGACTGACATTTTGAAGTGTCGAGAGCCATCAACCTTTGATGAGGCAAAAGATCACAAAGAGTGGCAAAGGGCAATGGAAGAAGAGATAGAATCCATCCACAGACATGCTACATGGGAGTTGGTTGATATACCACTTGGAAAGAAACCCATTGACAACAAATGGGTGTTTAGAACAAAGTTTCATGCGGATGGCACAATAGCAAAGTATAAGGCACGCCTAGTAGTGAAGGGTTACGATCAAAGCAAAGGAACTGACTATGAAGAGACATTTGCTCCAGTGGCTAAGTGGACTACGCTACGCCTTATCATTGCCTTAGCATCTCATTTTGGGTGGAAGATCCATCAAATGGATGTAAAGTCTGCATTTTTGAATGGTGACTTGAGGAAGAAGTTTACATGGTCCAACCACAGGGCTTCATTGCAAAAGGGCAAGAACAGAAGGTATGTAAACTACACAAAGCACTTTATGGCCTTAAGCAAGCGCCACGCGCATGGTATGGACACATTGACAGGTACTTTCTTTCACATGGATTTGTAAGAACAAATTCAGATCCAAACCTTTATGTTCTTATAAATGATGACAACATTGCCTTGATTGTACTTTACATTGATGATATCATTATCACTGGCAATGATGAGAACCTTACTCGTTCTATCAAAGCCAACTTATGCAAGCAACTTGAGATGACAGATTTAGATCTTATGCACTATTGCTTGGGTGTCGAAGTATGGCAAACTAGCAGTGATATCAGGTTATGTCAAAACAAATATGTAAGCGAGATATTGGAGAAATTTCACATGACAGAGTGCAAACCTTCCATCACCCCTTGCGAAGCTAGTAAGAAATTATCTCGTATTGATGATAGTGCACATGTTGATGCTACACTCTTTCGTCAGCTAGTTGGAAGTTTAATATATCTTATGACTACACGTCCTGATATCTGCTATGCTGTAAGTTTGATTAGCCAATTCATGTCATCACTCACTATGGACCATTGGAAAGCTGCAAAAGGACTTTGAGGTATGTGAAAGGTACATCGAACCTTGGTCTAATCTACAAAAGACAAAGTGTTTTACCTAAGTTGCAAGGTTATGTTGACGCTGATTGGGCAGGAATTATAGAGGATAGAAAGTCAACAACAGGTTAGACCTTCAATTTTGGTAGCGGCTGTTTTTCATGGTCTAGCAAGAAGCAAGATACTATTTCTCTTTCTTCCACAGAAGCCGAATATAAAGCGTTGAGTTTTGCTACCCAGGAAGCTATTTGGCTACGTAAGTTGTTATGTGAGATTAGCATGAAGCAGGTAAATCCCACTGTTATTTTCTGTGACAGTCAAAGTGGAATACAATTGGCTAAAAATCCAATCTTTCACGCAAGGACAAAACATATTGAAGTAAAATATCACTTTGTGCGTGAAAAATTACAATCTGAAGACATAAGTATTGTACATTGTTCTACGTTGTTACAAGTTGCTGATATATTTACAAAAGCTTTAAGTAAAGAAAAGTTTGAAACTTTTAGAGCCAAACTTGGCTTAGACCAGGTCATGTAAAAGGCCTTTACTTGTAATGCTATCATGGAGGTATGTTCCATAAATAGAGTATACTCTAAAATAAGAAGTGACGTTGATCATTGAGGGAGAGGGTTAAAATAGCAATGATCGATGCTTAGTTCTAGAGTTATCGGGCCATCTTTCTTTTACGAGCCCTTTGAGTGTTTTTAAGGAACTCATCTTTGTACTTACGATAGAGTGGAATATACAGTTTGATGAGAGCAATTCTAGGTTCTTGTTGCACTTGACGTTGTGCTGTGGTGATTGATCCGGTCGGGTGTTTTTCAATTGTGTTTTCTTAACTCATTGCACAAACCGAATGGCATAACTTTATATGCGAAGGTGCCGAACTCTATAACAAACATCATTTTGAATCGATCTTCAGGAGCAATTTGGACTAAGAAGTACCCACTGAAACCATCCAAGAAGCTAAAAGCTTCTGCTCCTGCCATATCTTCTAGGATTGTGTGGTCAGAAGTAGTGGGAAGTGATCTTTCTCTGTTTGATCATTAAGTTTCTTCAAATCCATGCAGATACGAAGTTTACCATTTTTCTTTGGAACCACCACAATTGGTGATACCCAACTTGTATGCTCGATTTCATAAATGAAACCAACATCGAGAAGCTTCTGAATATCTTCTCATATCTTCTTGCGATAGATAGGATTGGTGCGATAAGGTTTCGCTCTTATAGGTATGGCACCATCCTGTAATGGGATTGTATGGACGACAATGTCAGGAGGAACCCCCTTCATTTCTTTATAACTCCATCCAAACACATCTTTGTATTTGCGCAATAACTATTCCAAATCTCGTAATTGGGTTGGATTTAGGTGGGCTCCTACGTGTACGATACGGTCTATGTCTTCATCATCATCCTTCAAATTAAGAGGTATTGTCTTTGCAGGTCCCTCAAAAGAAGTTGACGGTGGTTGAGGCTCCCGTTTTGGCTTTACCATATTGATGATGACATCATCAATCGTGTAATCCTTAAAGTGCTGGGGAACATCATTAAGTGGATCATGAACTATCTCAGGTGGGATCTTAGGAATGTCCTCTACAGATTTGCTTGTAGATGATGAAGCCTGACTAGGATTTTTTTGGTTTTTATCAAAGGCTTGAATGGTTGTTTTAGCTTTTCACGCATTTGGAATTGCTTATCAGTCAATCGTACATCAACCTTTGATATGTTTTTTAGCATGAGGGATATTTGTGGATTGGTAGTAGGAGGCATGCTTGGATTTTTTTTGTGTTTTTTCGCGAACTAAGTCTTCGTCAATGGTGTTCAAGATTTTATCATGGTGTACGTTGTTGGAAATTAAGCCCACAGTTGTCTCCTTGGAATCACAAACTTAGACAGCCAATCTATTTGAAGAACATCTACAATGGGCTTCCGGCTAATCTCCAGCAAAGGGTAACCAATCATGTCATAATTTCAAGTTTAGATGTTAAATTCAATAACTTGAAATCAGTGAAGACTTGGCCATCTTCAAGGTCTTCCACAAACTAGCATTTAGAACAAGTTGTAGATTTACATTACCTTTTTACAGTCTGCAGAAATACTCTAAGTGTCGCGACAGTCTGTAAAAATGAACTATGTTTTTCACAATGTCGTCTTTTCACATTTCCCCGAAATGTAACACTTAGGCACAATTCAAAAGTTTAACTGTTTTTAACACCTTTGGCTTTTTTGCATTTTCTCGAAAAATGTGAAGAGAGAAAAAATTCCTGAAGGCCATCTATTTTCATGATTAGACTATTTTAAAGACATCTTCGCCTTTTTAAGGGCACCTTCGGCTTTTTCGCAAAATCTCAAAGAGAGAGGAAATGCCGAAGGTCGTCTATTTTGAACGAGGAACGTTCCCAGTCACTTCTTGAAATTTGCAAAGTGAGAGAAAACCACTTCACGTAAAATGCAAAGTGAGAGAATTTTGCGACGTCCTTGTCCAGTCAACATTCCCTATAGGTTGACAGTATACACTATGTATAGTTGTCACAAAAGCCATATACTTTCAAGTACAACGGCTTATCCAATTAGGTGACAAACATTTAATGTACTTAATACATGGATGCAATCTATAAATAGATCATCCCAGCACAGATTACGTGAGAGACGCTCCGTCCATGAGATGCATTATTTGAGCCTCCCAGTTACGCCGTCATTCTGGTTGTAACTGTCATTGTTGTGTTTTTGTGTAATATAACAGCAATATGCTTTTTCTATCTGTGTATAACGTAGATGAAAGCTTATTGTGATTTGAATGCACTCTGTCACTATTTGATTGCACTTGTTTACTCACTCTGATCAGAACACGGACGTCTACGACTCCTCAGTTTCTGATCAGCTGATGGCTATCTTTGACGCCTGAGGAACTCGTGATATCATACTGCTACTGCAATCTATTTCAGAACAAAACTTCATATTGAATCTGACTTCCAGTAATACCACACACACACACACAAACCATTTCTAATCTTCGGTGGACTGTACTCTCGTTTGTGACTATGAACTCATTTTTTTAAGATCCTGTTGGGCAACTAGAACACTTTAATCTGTGACTATACTTACCATAAGCTTTCTATTAGATTGTTTTTGCATCTAGTAGCTGATTATAATGGGAGAGCTGTTCCATAATATTACTGCTCTCTTTTCCGTTCGTGTTCTTCTGTCTCCATTGCCCCATCATACGTCCCATTGATAGACTTTTAGTTTTGGTCAGTATACATGAGTGTTCATTGGTTCTGGATGTTGCACACAAGCCAATGGTGAGGGGAGTTTAATCTTTTTGGGTATGTGACACTTTCCTAAACACTCATGATCCAGCAAGTGAACAAGCTGGTCGTCAGATAACTCATGTTCTCCCACAGTAAAAATGCCATCCTCACTGGTGGATCGGCATCGATAGAGATTCTCATGTCTCTGTTGCCAAAAACTATTTTGTTTTTCTTTCATTCTTGAATTACTCCAGCCATTTCTAACCAAGGTGTTCCAAGAAAGAATTGATAGGTGTGCGGTTCATCAGGAAAATCTAGTACTACACGCTCTATGTTGAAAATTAGACCAAAAATTTTGATCAGCAAATTACTAATGTGACCGGCAGGCATCATCATTCATTGGTCAACCATATGTAGCTTGTACTTAGACTTTTCCAAGGTGGAAATTCCTCATGCCTTAGCTAAGGACATGGCAATAATATTCACGCCATACCCACTATCAAGAATGGCTTGCACAGATGGTTAAAATTTGTAGTACACTGGTAAAGTGATGTTGTTACCTTTAGCAACACCTATATGAAGTAAGCTCATGTCAACATTATGAACCACTTCAGTGTTTTTCAGTCGTCTGGACTCATCTGGTACATCAAGCTGCTAGGAGCTTTGTAGTATGGCATCCCGCAGGGGTTTGGAAAACTTCACGGTTGTGTAGAAGGGCATGGTGATTTGAGCTTACAAGAGATAAAAAAGAACCTCTATTCCTAGTGGTGGTTGCCCCTGCGTAGGTAACTAGGCAGATAGGGAGTAGAAATCCTATCTTTAGCTATATCAAACTCTTCTCGGAACTCATGGTATTGCCTTTGAGCTTCTACCGAGTCAGGGTGAGATTGTGAAATGTATACCCACTGGTAGATCTATGTCAATATCACCTGCCCAATCGGCATCTGTGTAACCTACCAACATTGGCGCTTCAGGCTGATTATACTTCAAACCAAAATTCAATGTCCCTCGAATGTATCTGAGAATACGTTTAGCAGACTTCTAGTGTGCTTGACTAGGATCTTGCATAAATTGACTAACAATACCAACAACATAAGAAATATCAGGTCATGTGTGTGTCAGGCAACATCTTCCTTTTGTCATACTTCAATGCCAAGACAATAGTGCATCGATCCTACATCGCTCATATCAAAGGCATTGGAAAGATCTGATTTGATTTCATCAATTAAGCTCTCATTACTACCTATAATAATCAAACCATCCACGTACAAAACAATGAACACTATATCTGAATCTTGCCTTAGAATGTAAAGATTAGGATCAACATTACTCTTTACCATTCCCCTTTGCTTGAAGTGTTCATCAATGCAAGAGTACCATGCCCGTGGTGCTTGCTTCAATTCATAGATAGCTTTGTTGAGCTTGCAAACAAGATGTTCTCTCCCTGGCTCAACAAATCCTTGAGGTTGTACAAAATACACCTCTTCATTTAGCACTCCATTAAGAAAAGCATATTTAACATCCATTTGCTAGATCTTCCAACTATAGAAAGCAAAAATAGCAATGATAGAACATATAACTACCATCTTAGCTACGAGTGTGAAGGTTACCTCAAAATCAATATCTTTTTGCTGCTCAAATCCTCTCACAACTAACCGTGCTTTGTACTTGTTGAGTTGCCCATCCGCTCCATATTTTATCTTATAAATCCATTTGTAAGTGATAGACATCTTACCATCAAGTAGCTCAGCCAAGTTCCACGTCCTATTTTTTGATATGGCCTCCATTTTTGTTTCCATAGCTGCATGCCGCTCCTTGTGCTCCTTAGCTTCATGAAAGGTTTTTGGTTTTTGATCCTTGAGCACAGAACCCATTAGGGCTAGATTCATCTCTAACCTGCAAAGGTTTCTGATTTTTGCTTGACCTTCTAAGCTCTCCCTGTTCACTCAATTTGGGAGTATCTCCCTTCTTAGCCTCACCTGTAACTGATAAGTACCACTTAGGTACTCTCTTAGGAATTTCAGCATCAAACTTGTCTTTTTTCTATTGGATCTTCTACATCAAGATCCACTTCTTTCTTGACCTATACTTTTGCTCCCTCATCAAAAGGTTCAGAGATTACTTCACCTTGACCCATCTTGTCAAATGTAGCATCCCTGTAAATCACAAGTTTCTGTGCATTTGTATCGTACATCTTGTATGCCTTGGCCCTCTCATCATATCCAAGGAAAATACACTTGACAACTTTTGCATCCAATTTCCTTCATTTTTCATTAGGAATATGAGCATAACCATCACAACCAAATACTCTCAAATGAGAAATATTAGGTTTCTTTCAAGTGAAAGCTTCATGAGGTTTCTTACCTTCCACAGATTTAATAGGACACCGATTCAGGATGTGCGTAGTGTGCTGCAAGCTTCTGCCCAAAAGGTGTTTGGCATACCCTTGCTTTTGAGGATTGCCTTGGCCATCTCAACAATGGATATCTTCTTTCGCTCTACAACTCCATTTTGATGTGGTGAATAAGGTGTTGTAGTCTTCCTCTTGATCCCTTGATCTTTGCAAAAATCAGTAAAGTATGTCAAAAAGTACTCACCACCTCCATTAGATCTCAAAGTCTTGATGTAACATCCTATTTGCTTTTCAACTAATGCCTTGAATTTCATGAAGCTAGTTAACAAAAGCATCTGATTTCTTGATTATGAAATAAATCCAAATGCATCTGCTATAATCATCAATGAAGGTAATGAAGTAATAGCAACCACTAAGATATCTAGTTTGCATTGGTCCACATAGATCATTATGGACAAGATCTAGGATGCCACTGGATCTAGTTTGCATTGGTCCACATAGATCATTATGGACAAGATCTAGGATGCCACTGGCTCTCCGCTCCACTTTTGGGAAACTTCTCTCTGTGTTGTTTTTCCAAAATGCAACCTTCACATATTTTTCCTTCGATAGAAATATCAGACAATCCAATAACTAGATTACCACTTTTGAGAATCTGTAAACTTTGAGCACTAATATGACCAAATTGTTGATGCCAAAGATTACTTTGACTATCAACAATGCTAACCATAGCTTGAGTAAAAGATCTCACATTCAATATGTAGAGTCGATTCCCGTTGACTCTAGCTCTTGTAGCAATCACTTTGTAGTGATTCTTGATGTCTTTGACAAGACATTTGTCGCTATCAAACTCAACCTTGAGTTGTTGATCAAAGATCGTCCCAACTGATAGTAGATTATTAGCCAAACTAAGTACATATTGCACATTGCTTATCCACTTTATCATCCCACTGGCTAGCTTCACTAGTACCACTCCAAATCCTTTAATAGGTAGCAATTGGCCATCAGCTTGTCCAACTTCATCGCCATTGTAGATTTTCTGAATTCTGAAAACCACTCCTTCCTTGAAGCATGTGCTTGGATGCTCCACTGTTGATGTACCAGGTATCTTTGGCTTCGTCACTTGTCATTAATGTTGTAGTGAGTTTGAACTCTCACCTGTATCATCTTCATATTGATCATCATCATATTGATGTTGGTTGTGTCTTCATAATGATCATCATCAAATTGATGTTGATCAGCATAATTGTTGGCTTGCCATTTGTCTTTTCTTTGTGCTATCTCCTTTTGTTTCTTGAAGCATTCACGCTCCCAATGGCTAGGTTTATTTTGCCTAGAATAGCCGCGTCCTTGACCTCAGCCTTAATTCCAATTGCCTCAATTTGGACTATCATTGACTTGCTCATCAAATTGTTGAAATGACCCGGCTTGAGTTTCCTCCGCCAAATCTTCAGCCTTGTCCTCTAACTGCAAGAGCTTGATCATAGCCCCTGTTACGATGATTCAAGTTCTCTTGATGTTGCTCTTCCTGCAAAAGCAATCCACCTAGTTCTTCATAGGTTGGAAAGTTCTCTCTTGTGGCTATACTCTTCACAAACATCTGATGTGACTCACTTTAACTATTCAATGTCAGCTACTCTCCAACTACTGCTAATTGGTCACGAATCTCTTTGATCTTCAGTAGGTGATCAACAATAGTTGCACTATCATCCATCTGTAATGTGTGCAGCTTCGTCTTCAGGAATAGCACTCAAGATGTGTTTTTGGTCTCAAAAAATGCCTTCAACGTATCCCATGCTTCTTTCAGTCTTTTCGAATTCGAAATGTAGGGAATGATAACATCTCTGACTGACAAGTTGATGTCATTCTATGCTTTCCGTTTCCTCCTATCAAATGCCCGCTGATCTTCTTCAATCACTGGCCTTGTTTCTTCACTTGTCACAATCTCCCATAGCTCCTTTTCCATCAAAATGTTCTTCAGTTTGAATTTCCAAACTGCATAGTTGTCGTCTCCTTCCAATTTGCTTGACTCATTGAGGAAGCTCTCGCTCAGAGTTTCCATAATTGCACTTAGATGAGTCCGGATCGCAAAAATGACTACAAAAATTGAAAAATTTGCTGCGAAGTTGGCAAATGATGTCTCTAACCACTTTCCAATTAGAGCTATGAATTGAAAGTTATGCCAAATTGAAGATGTTGGTCTTAGAATGGCTCACAACTACCCTTAAGCCTGAAAACTGGCACTTATTGCAAAAATGCCTTTTTTGAAAAATTCCTCTGTCACACATAGATCTCCGATTTCGAAGATGTTTATATCAACGCATAGGCAATTGCACCGGGATAGCTCCTGTCTCATCAAATCTACAAAACAATCACTTCTCCATGCTCAAATATCACTCTGTTTTTCGCTTTTCTGCAAAAAACACCAGTGGACAGGGCCCTAAAGAGATAGGGACTGCCCTCCAAAATATGGACATAAAATTGGGTCCCTTCAAAATGAAAATCTTTAATGAAGAATTCCAATTTTAGGCCCTTCAGTCCTTTGTAGACTACACTTCAAGAACTTCAAATTTTTAAAAAATAAAGTTTGAGGCCCAACGAATGTTGGTCGTTGATCTGGATCCACGATCAGGAGGTCTCCACCGTCGATCTCAGCAAGATTGTAATCGGATGATCTGGAGCATTTATGTGTGTCGAACGTAATTCATGGAGACGCTATGCACTCTTGTACACTATGTAGCAGGTCAAAATGGGCACACGAACCTGCCCGCGACCAGAGGGGGGGGAGCGAGAGAGAGAGAGAGAGAGAGAGAGAGAGAGAGAGAGAGAGAGAGAGAGAGAGAGAGAGAGAGAGAGAGAGAGAGAGAGAGAGAGAGAGAGAGAGAGAGAGAGAGAGAGAGAGAGAGAGAGAGAGAGAGAGAGAGAGAGAGAGAGAGATAGAGAGAGAGAGAGAGAGAGAGAGAGAGAGAGAGAGAGAGAGAGAGAGAGAGAGAGAGAGAGAGAGAGAGAGAGAGAGAGAGAGAGAGAGAGAGAGAGAGAGAGAGAGAGAGAGAGAGAGAGAGAGAGAACGAGCTATGGCCTCTTTTCAACATCAGATCCAACGCTCTACTCCCAACGGCTGTCTAGGGCCCTCTGGCACTTTCTTAGCAGTAGTAGGGCGCCCTCCTTCAACCTTTTACAACATCAAAAATTGTTGTCTATAGCTAAAGATCAATGGTTTTGCACCTGTAAACCCTTGCTTGAGAAAAAAGCTCACTTTGGACTTTCTTCCACCAAACACTGTGTTTTTCTTTGCAAGTTTGAGTTTCTTCAAGGTTGATTTGCTTCTCAACTCTTGACTGTAGCTTCCAGCACTCATAATGATCTGAAAATGATGCAAGTAGAGTATTTACTACTTCACACTCTCTAACTATAGCTTAAGCTGCAAAATACTCAAATGTTCACCAAACTAATCCCCGTCAGTTGCCAATGGTTTCCCCACTGTATTTGCCTCCTTATCCTCTGAATAAACTCTTCAAAGAGTGTTCAAGCACTTCCTACCATGCTTCAATGCCTGCAATCTGCTCAAGAGACTGTTTTCATCAACACCATAAGTTCTCTTGCTTTCACCTCCTGTGAAGGACTATCTCACCTTAGTACGGAACTAGTGACAAGCCGAACCCAGTAGTCAGACACTCAGGATCAGAGGAGCTCTGATACCATGCCAATGATCTGATAAGCACTATCAATCGTTCGTTATAAGCAATCACCATAAGGAGGAGGAAGAACACACAATTATTGTATCACACTGAAGAACAAAGAGTACCATGAACCCTGAATATATATATATATATATATATATATATATATATATATATATATATATATATATATAGAGAGAGAGAGAGAGAGAGAGAGAGAGAGAGAGAGAGAGAGAGAGAGAGAGAGAGAGAGAGAGAGAGAGAGAGAGAGAGAGAGAGAGAGAGAGAGAGAGAGAGAGAGAGAGAAACTAGTAGTTGACTATAGACTAGCCTACAACTAGTTACAGCTGGTAACAATTGTCAGCAGTAAATTGTAAACAATAATAAGTTTATCATTGGTTTCTAACAACTTAGCCATAGATCGATCAACACATCTACACACATAGAGGGTTATTTTTTAAAATTGCTCTCTTGACTTGCTAAAAAGTCTATATAGAAGCCAAAAATCTAGAAGTTTTGGCAAGTGGTCTTTTTAGCAACCTTTGTACAGTCATTGAATCGGTGTGAAGGTCACTAAAAAGTCCTTTCCCAAGCATAAAGATGGAGATTGAAATCAATGGCTGAATATTTTCAATGGGCACCATCTACTCATTTGTTATGAGTGTAATCCTCTATCAATAATTTATGACCTTTTTATGAAGCATATTTAGCTTTGGGAGTTTGTTTATGGACTCAAATTAGACTAATATACCAAGAGAAAAGATAAATTGGCTTTCTAACTCATAGTACTCTTTCCATAAATTTTTGAAAAACGATGGAGATGTGTCTTCTTTCATTGACTCCACTTGGGAATTTGCATGGGGCCATTTGAACATCTCTTTCCTTTGTATTTTTGTAGCAGCCTTCAAAAATAGAACTTGCATATGCTTCCAAACCATTTACACAATACCCAAAATCTATCATGAATATCTCAAATAGCACATGCACATCCCGACGGGATGTACATGTGGACAATCGATGTACATGTGCACATTCATTGAAATGCGACATGTGTGTGTTTGTGTGTTATGTAGTAGCTAGTCATTGGCTATCTTAATAGACATTCTTTTTATTTCCACTAATGACCTCAAAAACACTCTCACTTTGCATTAGAGAAGAGAAGGCTCAAGTCTCCCCGTACCTTATGCGAGATGCCACACCAAATGTGACAATCACTCATTGGTTATCCACATGTTGCCCAAGAAAATAGTAACCATGAAAACTCCCAACCTGGGCATAGGGGAAGGGCATAGATAGTTCAAGCTCCAGGGCCGGCCTCCAAATAAAATCCTCCTAGAATAAGTTTTGGAAGTGTTAAAGTTAAAACCTGTGGTACACTTGTAAGTGGTAACTTAGTCAAAAGTTGAAGTAAGTCAACTTGAACGCTAAAGCTTATGACAAAAACACATGAAGACCAGACAAAGGCAGTTATGGCAAAATGCCAACAAGCAGACCTTAAAAATTAAAGCTCACGTTTTAAAAGCTTAAATGGTGTCCCCTTCCTTGAGCACTAGTGGGTTGTGCCTCGTGGGAAACTGCTGTACTACAGATTTGAGAGTCGATCACACTGGGATACTGTCCCTGGACCCACATAATTTTCTAGTTGGGAGCTGGGAGCTGCTGGGACTCTGGGAGAGTGTCGTAATTTGTCTGACAACGAGTCAACTTCACAAAAATGGGGAAGTTTCGAGGATAAAGGGCGTCTTAAAGCCAGCTGCCTGAGCTGCCCACAACCCAGGTGATGCAACCCTAGAACTGGGCAGGCATATGATGACATGAGATAAATCATGATTCATGAATAATATCGTCACGCGTGCAATGTGCATGGATCCTGACTCAGTTCCAGAGTCCAGAGTCCAGAGTCCAGACCAAAATTTGAGTTGAAAGAATAAAAACATGTTTGGGTTGATTGCATCTTGATTGTGCTGAAAAGGAATTCATTGTGAATCGTGATTCACAAATTACAATACGTATGAATTTAGGCTCACTTTACCATATGAGATTTTCAGGCTGCGTCGACCTGGTATTTCCTTCCAAACTCCAACAGCCAGGATACTTAGATAAGAACATCCGAAATCCAGATCTTAATCAGTGAATTGTGAATCGTGATGTCTGTTTTGAATTAAAAACCAATTCAGTGATGATTACAGATTGGAGTATAACCGAAAAAGTTGTTGTACTCAATTTTGTCTGGAGCTGAGGAATTGAGAGTGACCTTGGTCCCCTTGAGGCTAAGTTGAAGAAATCTATACTAAACATGTTCCAACTTCCCTTGATCAGATGTAGTGTTTGGAATAGTTTTCAAATACAGGGAAACCTTAGTACAGCCGCAAGCTGCGGTGTCAGGGACGTTAGCCCATTTACCAAAGTTCTTCTGGAGACTGCAGGACGAGCATAATGATAATTATTAACGAGTGAGAATATATGAATCTGCGATATGCATAGTGCCATTATCCATATAAGCAACTTTGACTGTGTTTAAAGGTGGAAGCTGGGTCTATCCAATGCAGCGATACTACAAAAAAAATAAACTAAACTAACCTTAACAGTTGAAATGATAATTGGCTTGTAATTTTTCATCAGAATTTTGAGAGCATTGATCCGACGGTGGTGCTTGCTTGGACAGTGGCTGAACAATTGATCCGACGGTGGTGCTTGCTTGGACAGTGGCTGAACCATGAATGCCCATTGCCATAAAAACTGAGGCCTTCGAGGAAAAAAGAAAAAAACGAGGCCCACGGGCCAGGATTCAAGAGTCACGACTGCTGGCCCTGCCAAGTTTGTATAAGATATGTGTGCAAGTATAATTGCCTGTATACGTCACCAGTTGGAACTTTGGACTTACGGAGTACGTGTCAATTTTAAGCATGAGTGCTCCTGAAAAGGCTTCTAACCAATCTTATAAAAACCTTAAAAACATTTTAATGAAGTCTGTAAAAGACTACAAAAAAAAACATTTAAATTGAAACCTACAAAAGAAAGTTGATGTTCTGCAAGCGAAAAACCTGCAAACTTAAAACTAAGAGATAAAATGCTAACTTCCACGATAGAGAATTACACCTGTTTGTATTTATCCATATGTGAGAATCTATGAGCACTGAGTATCATCTGCGTCGTACAATTATACAGTCTCTCTGTTTTAGACGTGGTTCGTGAATCCTGACGTGAAGCTGGTTCATTAGTACAGCAAACTTCAAAGGACGTGGGCCCATCTGCCATGGTTTACCTGCAGCCTGCAGCCTGCATGGCAAGTTTCAGAATAAGCATAAGACCAGCTTTAGGAATCAAGACTACTAAGGTCTCATGAGATCATGGATGACCATCAGCAGCAATCTGTATGTCTTGGACAGTCGCGTGAACTACTACCACGCAGCGTCCTAGATTGTAGTTAGAACTTAAAACTACAATAATTGCTAGATCTATCACCTATAATCTATTTCAGTCCCTAATAAGGCAAAAATCTAGACTACTGTTGACTCTTGAGTCTAAATCTAAAGTGAATTGCTTTTACCCTCTGGAGGATCAAAGTTGAGTCTTGAGACTTGGACTCTTGGTTAATTAGAAAATTTGAAGAAAACTTTGCAAAAAATAAAAGAAAGGGGATTTTGTTCTCGAGATGTTTTCAGTGTTGATATTCAGGATTGCACAAAGTTTGTAAACGTATTGTATTGTGACGGTTCTACGTAAAACTTGACCTTCAGAATTTATTTTTTTAAAGGATAGGACTTTCATGCAAATTTCAATCTAAATTTCTTATATTAAACTACAAGTAAAAAGTGTACCTATTTACATTTATCACATCAAATTCCAAGCAAAGCAAATTTTACCATACAAGATTGAAGGCTTCAACCTTAAAGTAGATAAAGCATTTACTGAACAAGATTGAAAAAACCTAAAATCTAGATATAGATCATCCTCAAAGCTTAAACCTAAAATCTAGATATAGATCATGGACAAATATTAAACCTAAAATCTAGATAGATCATGGCCAGTGGCCCTACAATCTTTGGGCCAGTCTCTTGCTCATGCTAAAGTAGAAAGTAGTCCCCATCGCAGCGCGGTGCATGGGTATAGTGGTTGACTGCGACCGGCAATGCGCAGGCTTGAATCCCAGCCGCTGCATAGTGACATCTTAGGAGCTTGCTCCTCACTTGGTGTTGCCAGGTTGTATATGTTGTGTATAACCTACTAAATGCGTAACTCTGAATACAAAAAAAAGTAGAAAGTAATCTTTGAAGTTTGAAGTTTTTGAATCTCAATTTTCAATGATATCATTGTAATTGTATTAAGTTATAAATCTTGGAACTTGCAAAGTTCAAATAGTTAACTTTCAAGTTTCAAGATATGTCATATAGTTATTGCAACTTATACAAGTAGCTTGATTGATTACTCATGGTGTTTACGGTAGATTGTAGCCTTTCATTGTCAAAATGACAATTTTATACAATTATGCACTTCAGTATTGATGGCCCAGAGTTGCAAGGCCTCTGCAATGCATCCAAATTGACCTTTGAAGGGCATGATGTGGGTCAAATTTTAACACGTCTAGTATTTGAGTTTTTCTATATCCTGAAATTGGGTATTTACTTTGGACGTATTCTTACAACCTCCAATTTTAAATTTTTTCCAATCTTGCTAGACAGCTCGAGTCTATTTTCTTCGTCCTAAAGAACAGTGATCATGCATTTACTTTATCACTTGATTAACTACTTCAAATTTGATGCAGAACCAATGACTAATTACGAGACTGCTGTTACTTACATCATAACTCACAGTCTGTATCTGATACTAAAATGCCTTTAGGTTTTCTTCACAAGTCACCATCGGCGAACCAACCAGTGCAGTCAAATTCAGCAAAGCACAAAAGTCTGCGAACAAGTATCTGCCTTCATCTTAGTTCAATAATTGTTCCAACCTCATTCCCGACACGTCATCCAAGATCCTTGCGGCAAGATGTCGTGAAGATACAGAAAATGATTTGTGATCTGTGCTTAGGTGCAGGAAGTATACTGTTGAGACTCGAGGTTGGTTAAAATAGCTGCTTGTCTCGGATAATACGGATCACTGAGTCTCAGAATTTGGCATTAGAAATTCGGGATGAGGAATCAACATATGTGACTACTTAAAGGATTGTAAATTTATTTATTTTAGTTACATATCTATCTTACTTTTCGTGAGCTCGTATGAATCCCACTGATCAGAAGTCTCAGAATTGGCAATAGAAATGTGGGATGAGGAATCAATATATGTAACTACTTAAACAACTGTAAATTTACTTGTTTTAGCTGCATATATATATATATATATATCTTACGTTTTCCTGAGCTCGTACGAACCCAACTTACCCTTTAAAGGGCTAGAAATCTTGCTTACAAAAATTTTACCCTCTTGGTGTAGCTGCACGCAAGTCACTGGGATTCGAGTTGTCCCTTGTGAACAATCTCCATTGCCACAACTCTTGAGTTATGACCAACGTTATGTGGGTAATTGGTTTTTTCTTTTAACTCGTGGTCAATGAAATCATGTATGAACCACAGTTTATTGAAAATTTTTAATCCCTGCCATAGGATCAATAATCCGAGGATCTCTTAGATGATTGGTATTTGTGGGGTAACTTTTTTAATACTTATTGTTGATATCTGAATGTGGCTGTAGAACCGGGTCTGCACAGCATTTAAACCCTATTGATAACTAGAGGATATGTAATATATTATTGTCAAAGTCTACGCTATTTGATGAAACAAATTATAGACTTAAATTTGGAATAGAGTAGTCCCCTGAAGTATATATAATAGTAGATTCTTCTAGCTTAAATACCTTGAGCCATTAAGATCCAGCTCTTCAAATTATTTTCATTGATTGATAATGGTTGCGTATCAGAAACAAGAGAACTCTCAAAGCCTTCATTTGAAGGAGGATATCATTTACTAGCACCCATCAACTTTATATGCTAGTTCAATACTTTTCCTCAAATGACGTGCAAAAAAATTTCAATCCTTCAAATTACGTCTAATTACAAATTCAGAAAGTTAACTTACAAACACTGGCTTAGATAAAGTGATACCTAGTAATTCATGTCTTCAACTTGAAGGGCGTATTTAAATTTGGATTGAGAATATTTTCCTTTTTTTGAAAGGCAAAGAGGACCTTAAAGCTCAAGCTCATTGCAGATTGCAAATTCCAGGCGTGAACACATTTCACAAGTTCGCAACCATAAAAGAATTCTTGATCTTATCTGCTGTTACTGTTGTACACTCTCACGACAACATAATACATTAGATAGCTTACGTATCGTAAAGTGCAAAGACTCAATATAAGATTGGACAAAGCATAAATAAAAGCTGAAAGAACTAAGACAACATAGATAAGATGCGTCAACGCGTCATTTATTCTTCATAGACGTGGAGTAGAACTCTTCAGAGGAAAACTCCCTCTTGCACAGATGGCATCTCCTACATTTCTGATCCAACGTCCTCGTAACTAAGAACTTGAGGTAGCGATGAATGAAACAAATTTGAATATGATACGCAAACTAGAATACCAAACCATCACACAAAACACTAGCTCGATGTTGACGGCATTTGCAACAACAGTTGTTTTCCTGTGATGTGAAAGATCATGAAGCAGACGAAAACTGTCTTGATCCTGTAGAAGATCCTCACATTGATGAGAGCAAACCAAATTTTCAGATCTCTTTCCGACCTCCACATCCGAGCAGGTTTTTGAATAAATGCGACGTCTACGAATGAGATCACTTTCTTGGAAAAGTCTGAAAGCTTGTAGTTTGAAGTTACAAATGCAGGCCAAGCAACTTGAGATCCTTCAGCTGTTATCTGTCTTTGTGGAGAGATGTGGAGTTCATCTGCCTCTAAAGTTATACGCTGGAACTGCAACGAAAATGTGATCAACGAACAACCTTGCACGGAAATTGAACATGATCCTCTCTTATCTAGAAGATCTTTATTTCTTGTTTGACCATCTGGAAGAATCCCAAGTTCTACAAACATCAGGTGTACTGCAGAATCACGAACTGGCAAGCTTGTCATCATTGAAATTGCGCCATCCAGCTCCTCAAAATCTGAATACAAATGAGAATAACAGGTTACCAGATGATCTAAAGTCTAATCACCGAAAATAATCTATAAATCTCCCAAAAAAGAAAGTTGATATCGATGTAGATCGAAGCAAGACATTGAAATATTAAGATGCCCCTATAAGAATATACAAATGCAAGTAGATGACGGCAATTATATCTCCAGTTTGAAGCTGTAGCCATACCAGATAGCTGAAAGCTTGAATTTGCTGTGGGTGATACTAAACATAAGCAGGAGGAGGTGGCGAGACGTACACGTAAGGAGGTGGAGGTGATGGAGAATGTGGTGGTGGGGAGCTGTAATGGTATGGAGGAGGAGGTGATGGAGACGGTGGTGGAGGTGATTTGTATAGGTAGGGGGGTGGTGGAGATGGGGAAGGAGGAGGAGGGGATGAGTAATGATATGGTGGTGGTGGCGATGGGGAAGGAGGTGGAGGGGATGAGTAATGGTATGGTGGTGGTGGCGATGGGGAAGGAGGTGGAGGGGATGAGTAATGGTATGGTGGTGGTGGAGATGGTGAGGGGGGCGGAGGGGATTTGTATAAGTAAGGTGGTGGTGGGGATGGTGAGGGAGGTGGAGGTGAGTTGTAGTGATACGGAGGTGGTGGGGATGGTGAGGGAGGTGGAGGTGAATTGTAGTGATATGGGGGTGGTGGGGATGGTGAGGGAGGCGGAGGTGAGTTGTAGTGATATGGGGGTGGTGGGGATGGTGAAGGGGGAGGAGGGGATTTGTATAAGTAAGGTGGTGGTGGGGATGGTGAGGGAGGCGGAGGCGAGTTGTAGTGATACGGAGGTGGTGGGGATGGTGAAGGAGGTGGAGGTGAGTTGTAGTGATATGGTGGTGGTGGGGATGGTGAGGGAGGCGGAGGTGAGTTGTAGTGATATGGGGGCGGTGGAGATGGTGAAGGGGGCGGAGGGGATTTGTATAAGTAAGGTGGTGGTGGGGATGGTGAGGGAGGCGGAGGTGAGTTGTAGTGATATGGTGGTGGGGATGGTGAGGGAGGCGGAGGTGAGTTGTAGTGATATGGAGGTGGTGGGGATGGTGAAGGGGGCGGAGGGGATTTGTATAAGTAAGGTGGTGGTGGGGACGGTGAGGGAGGAGGAGGTGAGCTGTAGTGATATGGGGGTGGTGGTGATGGCGAAGGAGGAGGAGGGGATTTGTAAATGTAAGGAGGTAGCGGGGATGGGGAAGGAGGGGGAGGAGATTTGTAAACATATGGTGGGGGTGGAGATGGTGAAGGAGGTGGAGGGGATTTATAAACGTATGGAGGAGGTGGAGATGGTGAAGGCGGTGGCGGGGACTTATAAATATACGGTGGGGGTGGTGGAGATGGTGAGGGAGGCGGAGGAGATTTATACACGTACGGAGGTGGTGGAGATAGTGAGGGAGGTGGAGGGGACTTGTATATGTATGGTGGTGGTGGAGATGGTGAGGGAGGTGGAGGGGATTTATAAACATATGGAGGTGGTGGAGATGGTGATGGAGGGGGAGGGGACTTGTAAACATATGGGGGTGGTGGAGATGGTGATGGAGGGGGAGGGGACTTATACACGTAGGGAGGTGGTGGAGATGGTGAGGGAGGGGGAGGGGACTTGTATACATATGGCGGTGGTGGAGATGGTGAGGGAGGGGGAGGTGACTTATATACATAGGGAGGTGGTGGGGATGGTGAGGGAGGGGGAGGGGACTTGTAAACATACGGAGGTGGTGGAGATGGTGAGGGTGGGGGAGGTGACTTATACTCGTAGGGAGGCGGTGGGGATGGTGAGGGAGGTGGAGGAGACTTATAAACATATGGTGATGGTGGTGGAGGAGGGGATGGTGAGGGAGGGGGAGGTGACTTATACACGTAGGGAGGTGGGGAAGGTGAGGGAGGTGGAGGGGACTTGTAAACATATGGCGGTGGTGGAGATGGTGAGGGAGGTGGAGGGGACTTATACAAATAGGGAGGTGGTGGTGATGGTGAGGGAGGTGGAGGGGACTTGTATATGTATGGTGGTGGTGGAGATGGGGAAGGAGGCGGTGGGGATTTATAGACGTAAGGTGGTGGTGGTGAAGGTGAAGGAGGTGGAGGGGATTTGTAGACGTATGGGGGTGGTGGAGATGGTGAGGGAGGAGGAGGGGATTTATAGACGTATGGGGGTGGAGGAGATGGTGAGGGAGGAGGAGGGGATTTATAGACGTATGGGGGTGGAGGAGATGGTGAGGGAGGAGGAGGGGATTTGTAGAGGTAAGGTGGTGGTGGATATGGTGAAGGAGGTGGAGGGGATTTGTAGAGGTAAGGTGGTGGTGGATATGGTGAAGGAGGTGGAGGGGATTTGTAGAGGTAAGGTGGTGGTGGCGATGGTGAAGGAGGTGGAGGGGACTTATATAAGTAAGGTGGTGGTGGCCCATAACACTTTGCATCTGGCTTTTCCAATGTGAAAACGAAGGGTCCAGTAGCTAGCACCACTTCGTTTTTGCGGATGTATTTCAACTTCAAGTGATAACCATCCGAACCACGATTTTGAGTTGTGAGAACATCGCAAGAACTCTTCAGATAAGAGCTCATAGTCACGTTTGCTCTGCAGTGCTCTATTCCCCACTTCTCGTAGTCATAGTTTGAAAGCTTAATCTTGAAAGTGCCATGTTTATTGGTGTAGCCATATGCAACAGTGGCTCCACAGTAAATCTCAACTTTGACACCTATCAAAAAATGGAATTCACAAGTAAGCCACATGCATAAGTATATCAATTCTCATTGGCAATAATATAATGTTCAAGCGAATTAATGACATGATCTAAAATCATGGCTCCCTACATTCATATCTCACAATTGTGAACTCTAAATAGACATCATCAATATATGTACAAAAATTTCCAGATTATCCATTAAAGAATCTAAATTTTCACAAATTTAGACTGATCTGCTGATGAATGCCAAGCCAAACTAGCACAATGTATTACACATGCTATTAATAGGAATTTAAATCCTCATTGTTTTTATATGAGCAAAGACTAGGTCACACCTTTTAATCCTTGGTGATGATGATGAACGTGTCCGCTTTCAGCACCATAACACTTGTCACAAACGGCTTTTCCTTTCACCACAACAGTTGAGCTCACAATGGGCGCTGGAGGAGGAGGGGATTTGTAGTAGTAAGGAGACGGAGGTGGTGGACTCTTGTAAACGTAAGGAGATGGAGGAGGATGTGAAGGGGGTGGAGGACTGCTGTAATAATAAGGAGATGGAGGTGGAGGGGGGGATGAGTAATGGTAGGGAGGTGGAGGAGGAGATTGATAGTAGTAAGGAGATGGAGGTGGAGGTGAATGTGTTGGAGGGGGAGGACTTTGATAGTGGTACGGTGGAGGGGATGATGGAGGTGGTGGACTCTTGTAAACATAGGGAGATGGTGGAGGAGGTGAAGGCGGTGGAGGACTATGGTAATAATAGGGAGAAGGTGGAGGAGGTGAAGGTGGTGGAGGACTGTGGTAGTAATAGGGAGATGGAGGGGGTGGAGGTGAATGAGATGGAGGTGGAGGAGAGTAATAGTAGGGTGGTGGAGGAGGGGATTTATAGTAGTAGGGAGATGGTGGAGGTGGTGATGGAGGAGGAGGACTACTGTAATGGTATGGTGGAGGAGGTGATGGAGGTGGCGGACTTTTGTAAACATATGGAGATGGTGGAGGAGGTGAGGGGGGTGGAGGACTTTTGTAGTAGTAGGGAGATGGAGGTGGAGGTGAGGGGGGTGGAGGGCTCTTGTAGTAGTAGGGAGATGGAGGAGGATGTGATGGAGGTGGTGGTGGATTTTTGTAAACATAAGGCGATGGTGGAGGGGGTGAGGGGGGTGGAGGTGAATGCGATGGAGGTGGAGGAGGGGATTTATAGTAGTACGGAGATGGAGGAGGTGGTGACGGAGGTGGAGGACTTTTGTAAACGTAAGGAGATGGAGGAGGGGGTGAAGGTGGCGGTGGACTCTGGTAGTGGTACGGTGGAGGGTATGAAGGAGGAGGCGGTGGTGGACTTTTGTAAACGTAAGGAGATGGAGGAGGAGGGGGACTCTTGTAGTAATAGGGCGAAGGAGGAGGAGGAGGAGAAGAATAATTGTAAGAGCTATCTCCTTCTGCATTGATGATCCTTGTATTACACATCACAGAGAGTAGCACCAAAGCAAGAGGAGCAAGGCAGCTCCGCGCCTTGGTTCGGTGGCCTCTGATGCCCTGACCCATTGTTGCTTAGGACTCCACCCTGAACGTTCTTCTCAAAACAGTTAAACTGAATGAATCTTCAAATCTTCCAAGCTTATATGCTCCTATCTCACACACAAAAACGTTTCCATGATCAGGGTTGCTTTTCTTTCAACCTGGGTGGAAAAAATGTAAGCACATTCAAGAGCATAATCAAGGGTCGTTAGAAATCAAAACTGATTATGCTCTCAGTTCAATATACTATAACTCTGAGATCAAAGCTTATTATTCAAGCTTAGAAAGCGATTGACGTAACTACACCGAGAGCAGAGTCAATGCTATAGATAATTCGACAACCAATTTCAATTTTAGCGTAGCTTTTCCAGCAAAACTGATCAATCTGCACAATAGTAGAAGATGCACCAGTGGTTCTCGAATCAATGGAAAATGAGCCCCAGTAAAGGTGAGTTTTTACCGTAAGCACCTAAAGCTTTTGTTGCAACTCAATTGTTTCAGCTGCCAGCAAGATGTCTTCTTAGCCGAATGGATCGTCAGATCTCAAAATTGAGCACGTACCTGCTTCAATGCACCAACATTCGAAGATCAGAGCTTCTTGTTATTTAATCTTTGAATGTGAGAAATTACATCCGGAACAGAGTCAATGCTGGCTTGTCATGGCTCACAACTGATCTCAAATTCAGAACACACACACGCTTCGTATTATTTTTGACTGGAATTTCCATAAACAATGATTAAAGTTTTATGAGAATTGCCCTTAGAGCCTCTCGAATAAAGGAACCCAAGAAAAGAAATGACATTGTCAGCTGTAAGCACCTCAAAGGCTCGAACTATTCTTGGAATCAAATTCAGGTAGCCAGCACCACGAGCTTGCAAAATCCAATGGATCTCAGTTCTCAAATCTCAGAAATGAATATGGCATATACTCCTGTACTTTCACAACATCAAAAAGTTCTCAAGGATCAGAGCAGATTGTTATTGAAGCTTAGAATGACAGAAAAATGTACATACGTCCAAGATATAATCTTTTGCTAGCTCAACAAGCGATACAACACAGCATCATCTCAGACAACACAAACACAAGCACTCACACTCACATTCACAGAGTGCCTTAGTAAACACTTTTGAGAGGCTTTGCAAGGAAAGTAGAAGAGTAGAAAATGAATGGAACAGCTCTTGAATCAATTGCAAATAAACCCAAGCAACAATAGCCGGACTTGTAACAACACACAAGCAGCTCAAAGTTTTGTGGTAACTGAATTCTTCTAGCGGACAGCACGATTTCTTCAGTTAAACTGAATGGATCATCCTCGAGAAAATTAGAGTACATTTAAGGCATACTTGAAGTCACTATTGCTAGTTCAACTACGGATTTAACGAAAACATACCCGCACAATCACACAGCTAACCTTTATAACAAATGGAGTGCTTTTCCAGACAGGATGAACATACGAAAGAAGAAAACTCACCAGTGCTTCTCGAATCAGAGGCAAGTTGACTCAGGCAAAGATACGACTCGTGAGTCGTAATGACCTCAAACTTTGCGTTGGTACCAAATTCTACCAGCCGCCAACACCGATGGAATTGCGAACTAATCAAATTGATGCTGCTCTTTGCATTAAAACTTCCTGTAACAGCTCTACTTCATGGGAGTGAAATTAACGCTCCACTGATCAGTTCTCAGTGCAACTCCCAGCTCGCTCGACCATAAGAATGGTGCTCATCTGCGAATATCACAGCCCACCTGAGCTGCATCACTAAGCCAAAAGCTGCATCTGATCTTAACACATGACAGCAATCTATCATCCACCCAATGGATCTATCATCTCCACAAAGCTCCCCCGAGTGAGCGAAAGGCTTCTCAGTAAAGCCGAGGAGAAGTGGTCGAGTAGTAAAGGGCATGAAATCGGGATTTATAAGGCCCAGGAGATTCATGCAGTAGAGAGGTGGTAGGAAACAGTATCGGCCAGGCTGGTCACCGGCGCCAGCTACAGCTATTCTCGTAGCTGTGACTAGCTTCGCTCGTCTTTTGTTAGTAAAGCGGTCTATGAGAAACGCCGGATACGGGAGAGGGTGTTCGAGTTCGTCCAGGAGAGTTGTCAACTATACCTACAAACTGCATGTGATCAGGAGAACAGGAGAACACACGCATGGCACGTTGTCTTGGTCCCGCAGTTGGGAAATTGAGAACCTTTTACGTGTTCAAAATCCCAAGGAACATGTACCATGGTGGAAGGAATATGACCATTATTCATAATATCCTGCATGTCTACTATCTAACTTTAGATCCCATCAAATCCCTCCCTTGGGTAATGCCAATTCATAGTTGACCTTGTAGAATATATGAGATATCAGCCTTTATCAGGTGAAAATCAAGGATGCACCTCAGACAATAATGGACATCCCAGTTTTACATCTCCTAACAAAAAGGAGCTTTACTTTGGAGAGTATCGCTATACTAGATCTATAAATTTTTGTGACATGAGCTATAGCACTAGAGTTGGGTTGACGTGAGACGTGAGGAAGCCAAGGCTTGCAGTTAACATTTAGAAAACATTATTTACCTATTAGATTTGATTCTATACGATCTTAACTAAGAATTTTGAAAATATTTTCCCATTATTCTAGATTTGGGTCAACATGGCAGACCCACAACTTGGGAATTACATGACATTCACTCATTAACACCTCAAAATGAGCTGTTACATTCATTACAGGATACAAGTTTGCAGATTATAGGATACGAGTTAGAGCAATACAAGCCTAGGGTCCACATGTTGCAAACCAATTCTTTGCATAGACAAGAAAAAAGAATAAGATGTAACTAGTCTTGAGGCCCATCTAGAAACATCGTCAAATAGAAATTAGATGATGGACTATTACACATAGAATTGACCAAAACTACAAGTTCATTGTGTTGAAGATTCTATTGAGTTTAGATCTATAAGTCGAATGAAGTTATGATTATTTCTACCTCAAAGGTAAATTTCCAACTTGACTCAATGGGACATTTTTGTTCTCATGAACAGTAATGATGGATCTTAATTGCCATATTGACCCTGTATGTTAAGTATATCCATATTAACAATCAGGGTTGTCAAAACTACAAAAAATCAATCAATTAGTTCAAATGGAAAATCTTGATGTGCTAGAAATCATACCCCTCTAGCCTTTAATCAACTTGTTATACTTAAACTCATACATTATTGATTACGTATCCTCTTATCCCGAGTGAGTGAGTGAGTGTGTGCGTGCGTGCGTGCGTGCGTGCGTGCGTGCGTGGTGTGTGTGTGTGTGTGTGTGTGTGTGTGTGTGTGTGTGTGTGTTTTGAATCTAACAAATATAAATAAAATAACACATTAATGCTACAATACAACACAAATTATAAATAACATAAAATTCGTATAGAGTCAAAATAACATTTAAAAAAGGTTTACCCTAACTATCAAGGGGAGGCTCGAACCTGAGACCAAAGAGGCTTTGGATGTCAAGCTAACCAATTGATCCAACCCCTTTGGATCACATGTATTGTAATGAAATGAGGGCCGCAATAATTCTCTTCAATATATGAGTCTCAAACTATTTTTTTATCAATCTAATAGGCATTAGTTTGAAAGACAACACTCAACAAGGTCATCCCGTTAATAAAATCATACAAAGCCCTAATTCAAGAGTATTGGTTGTAACATGAATATTATTGTAAGTTAAACTTCAAAACACTTCAATTTTGAGTGTTGTTGGAATTTTATTTCCACTTCAAAACATTCATGTCACAACCACAATGCTTGCAAATTTGAGCAGAATTGGAAGATCTGAAGTTTTACACACAATTCATACTATAGAAATTCTCATTAGAATATATGCATTCTTACTCAAGATTCTATTGGGGAGAAGTGTTATCAAGTGAAATGAGGGAGAATCATGAGTAGATGTAACTCTATAAACACTAGCAGGTCTTCAAATGGTTGATAATCTCTCTAACCCAATATAAGGCAAAAATATTGGGCTCCCTAAAATAATTCTTGGTGTTGATTTTGATTGTTTGGTTTATAGTCATTTTGATTTGAAGTAATAGTCTCCAATTAGGCATCTAAGACAACCATTGAAGTTAGCTTTTGAAGATATTAGGCGTCTAAGACAGCCACCGAGGTTAGCTAGATAGGCGTTTGAGACAGTTGTTGCTAGCCCCGATCATAGAGCTAACTCTTACTTAGCATTCAAAATAGTAGGATACTAATATGAAATGGATGAAGCAAGAGAGGAAATGAGGACTACTAGCACATAGATCATACAATACACTAACATGAATAATATTAGACAAGAAAAGGCAATAATACATGTTTGAAATATATTGTATTAAATGATATTAATGTATAAACGAGATAAAAAATCGGCCTAAAAGTAAATTGTATTAGGCACGATCTGCTAGAGAACACTTTGTTATTTTTGCCACTAATAAACCAACCAACAAGGTGCCAACTAACCACTACTCACTCATTTTTGGTATATTTATATTCATCATGGGATGAACCAATTGATAGAATTACATAGTTTTCCATATTTCATAAATAAACCTATTGGAGGACCTTATTGATTAATCACCGTTTGAATCCTATGCACATATTTAAAAATATTGGTGAATCAATGTGGAACCACATCATTGGTGCAAAAGACAACCCAACATCCCATTAAGATTTACAGGTAGCCAACATCAAAAGACCCTATTGGATCGATACAATGAAAAAGGAGATGAAATCCTACCTAAGGTGCCATGGATTCTTACATAAGAACAACTCTTGCATGTCAAAACGTCATAAGACAAATGAGGACTCCAACATGCTGTGCACATTCTTTATGCAAATCATTCACCAAACATGGAAAACTGAGTGGATTAAAACTACATAATTGGCATAGGATATTGTAGTTCATACTTCGTCTTTCTATTTGAGGTCATTTAGGTGATGATGTATGAAATACACGTTATAAATTATCATCAGTGATCAAGTATGTATTTCTTCTTAAAGGCTTATACAAAGATATATTCTTTCAAGTTTATATTGATTGCATGTGCTTGTCAACTTAGTATGGTGTCAATCTTGTAGGTGGATTTCTTCAAAAGAAATAAAAAGGAATGAATTGTAACCCATGAAAATACAAATGGTTGAAATAGTATGTTTGTTGTAAAAAGATTTTCCAACTTCATTATGGATATACAAGTTCATCTTCTTGTGCATTTGGTTGAAGAGATATCCATTATTGGAATTGTGCACACAAATTAAATTCAAAAAACAATAGATTGCACTGGTTTTTGCCTATTGCAATATTTGTTGATTTTTTTGTTGAATGTAATATTCGTAGAACAGTGACAATGTTTATTTGTAGTGATTTAACAGACAATGTGTTATCAAGCCTCCTTGATGATCATTGGGATAAAAAGAGTAATGGCAATATCAAGTGCATAGTTAATAGATTGTCAATGAAATTTAGATATCTTATAGAAAAACAAGTGCTTTCTTTAACATTTTATTATAGAAGATGGTCCAAAGTTGGCAATGGATGGAAAGCATTGGATCAAGATTTTACAGTGAATCATCAAGATCAAATAGAAATCCGAGTGAGGAAAAATAATTCTACTCTCACAACAATTAAGGTGGAAGAAGATTGGACACTCGATCACATTCGATCAGAACTTACTTTGCTGCAATATGATATTCCTAAACACTTCTATTTTCGAGTCAATGAGAGATTGGTAGGTGTATGTGTATTTATTTCAGTACACTGGGCTTTGTGTTTTATCTTTCTGCTCTTGTTCTTGAGGAGACAAGAACTTCTTGGCTTAGCATTGAGGGTGCCTCATCATCAACTGATTCTGTGATATCAGAGTCAACTATTGTTGATGACGCCTTGGGTGCTGACGAGGAAGCAAGATTGGCATCAATGTACGACCCAGCCGAGTCTTGTGCATTGTCCATTTCTTCCTTATATGACGTGAATCCATATGACAAAACCAAGATCTCCTCGATTTGCCAGTGTATTACATGAATAGTGTTGTATACCTTTCACTGAATGATGTTGGAGATGTTTTTGATCTGAGGGAGGACGAAATATTATCAATTTTGTCTAATTTCATCAAAGAATTCAAGGACTTCATAGATCTCGATGGTGATGATGATCTACGTGCTTCTATTGATTACAAAGACGGAGATGAATGGATGGATGGGACTGAAGCACTGCAGTCAATCATGTCTGAAAGCAGGGCATACCAGACAAATTTGCCCTGTGAGGAAGAATTTCTGAAAATCCGGAACAGATATGTGTCACAGTCTTCGGAAACTAGTCCATCCAGTGCTTCGACGACCATTGTTGCTGGTCATGATCTACATATTGTTGCACTTATTGAAGCTGATGAGCATGATCTGTTAGGTGAATCTAGTTTTATTTTAATGAGATTTTTATTCAAATATAGTTATTTTGTTTTTCAAGACATGTGACGTTTGCTCGTATTTTACAGGCTACTGTGGAGGTGGATGCCTTTGCAACAAGGCAGGGATATTTGAGGGAAGGCCAGGGATCACGACAAAGGGATTCATCCTTGTCCAATTATTTGAAGTGCTTTGTAAATAAAGAGATTTGCATTCATCATAGCAAATTTTCTTCAGATGCTGCTACAAAAATAATGGCAATTAAAGCGTTATCCTATTTCTCGAACGGGCATAAATACCCTCCGAATACATATAAAATTATTTTTGCGAAGAGAGACATTGTCATAAAAGTATTTGGCTATGTAGCTGAGGAAGTTCCGAAAAGGTCTTCCTCCTTAGCTGTTTTCTTTGGATACATTGACTCTTGGACTTGATTCGAGAATATCGTTGATTTCCAGGTAGACTCGTCATTGACTTGGCTGTAAGTACTGCACTCAAAGACTTTCCAATCACGTCCTTGTCTTTCAGATTTTCATTGGTGACTAAAGCTGATCTGCAAAATAAAAATAAGATTTAGAAAAAAAAAACAATTCACAACCATTGAGTGCTAGATGAAACAAAACACATGAATAGTTTAAAACATAATCTTACTTGAAAGCATGTATTCTTTTTTTTCGTTGACCCCCACTTGTTGAAAGCTCGTCAATACTTTTTAAAATAACTCCTTTTCACTTATTGTTCAGTATTTTCTTCCGTAATCTGTTTACTTCTACATTTATTTATTTGCATTTACATGAGAAGTTATGTTAGTTAATGGTAAAAAATAGAATCTTGAAGTATGGACCCCACGCGTTGCGACTACCCAACTTCCAGTTAACTACATCCGTTACTAGTGAGGTCAAGTCACTGGAGTTGTGCAGGCAGACCAAAAACTCGGTCGGAGTTTTAAAATCAGACGATTTTCTCTCTCTTACGTAGCATTTCTTAGACAGCCCTTTTGGGTGTTGGAACCCCTCTAATCTGTGGTGCGACGAAGAAGATGAACATATTAAAAGTGAAGCTCCACAAGAAAATGGTGTGGTAAAAGAAACTTTTATCTCAATTGTCTGAAAAAATTGACATATTCTTACTATATGATTGTGAACATATGGAAAAATGGATCTCAACATATTAGGAAGTAAAAGAAGAAAGAAACATAGTATTGAAACAAAGAAGCAATTCCAATAGCAGAAGAAGAAGAGCATTGACAAGCCGTACTTCGGAGAATGATGAACCCTTGAAACCTTTACCTTCACAATGTACTTGTGAATAGGTTGACCAATTTGGAGTGGAAATTTGCTTGTTGGCTGATTCTGACGAATCCCCAAGATACTCGGACAGAGCTACCTAAGAGCACCTCTCACCTTAGACTGAGGAGGTCTCTGAGAAGACGAGACGAACGAAGACTGAGAGCCGAGTATGAGAGGCTAGGAAAACTAGTCAATATTGTCAAGTAGAAACTGTGTAAGCCTCATGGTGAATCCTGAAAGATGGAATGACCATGTAGGAACTAGTATTTCTAGGCAAGGTAATAAATGCAAGTAGGCCCCTCTTAGAAAAGCAGAGTGAGCCACCTTTTGATGGCGACATCTAGTGGAGAGCATATTTCCACTTGTAATTTGTGTAATGTGGAAATGCCACTAGGATGCCACCTAAGGAGATCTCTTGCTTATTTAAGAAACTCACCCTTTGTAGAAGAGAAGCTTTTGTAAATGTATCAACTCCATGCTAAAATGAGAAGATCTTCCATGAGTCTTGATGCATTCTTGAGCTCCTTGATCATTCTTGTTTCTTGAGTGATGCATTAATGATCTCGCCCTTCCATTCCCTTTGTGTGTGGTTGTGGATTGTAGTTGTGGATTAGATTTCTTGTTTTTTTAGGAATCAGCATTCAAACAAACTAAATAGGCTGGATTTGTGGTGTAGATCTTGCATATTTCCTTGCATTCCAGTTCTTGATGTTCTTGGGATGGAAATGAGTGTTTCTTGATTCTTGGACTTCTAAAATGTTGTCTAGTCTAGTTAGTTTAGTTTCTTGCTTGTTCTTGCATTGGTAATGTGTGCATGCTAGTTTAGTTTTCAGATTTCAAGAAGCTGTCCATTTAGTTAGGTTTCACGTTTCTTGGTTTTGTTTTTCAATCATTTTTGGAGTAGTTTCTGCTTTTTGTAAGTAACTTAGCTTTCTTGAATTTGGTTTTAGCTCCTAGGATCGAAAAGATGAGCGGCTGTGCTGCACTGCAATTCTTGTTTTTGCTCATCGTGGCTTGCCTTGTAGTTTAGGTCTGATCCATTGGCAAGTGCACAATCATAAACAACAAAGTGTCGAGACCTTGCAGTCATCCTCTGACAAGCTGGATGATTATACTACAACGTTTGTGCCCGTAGACATGCAAATCTGAATCTATGTGCAGGTTCAGACCCGTCAGATCTGTGTACGTCTAAAAAGGAAAATGAAGTTAGTATTTATATTCTTCTTAGGCGCATAAGCTAGGCTGCATAGCAGAGCATCTGAGGCTGAGGAGACTCCGTAAACATTGCTTGTGGATGTGATGGAAGGTAATTAATCACATCAATTTAAGCATTAAAATGTGTTTGTAACATACTTTTTATTCAATATACAAATATTATTTCAATTTGTCTAAATCTCTTAATTGTCCTAGGGTTCAATGTTAGGGCCTTTTTCGGTTGGGGATTGGTCCAGCCAAAATGTCCTAAAACGGTCAAGGGGCACCACCACTTATGGTGGTTATGTCCTACGTGAGTAACAGAGGACCTTCCACATCCAATCCTAGGGGCCTTCTTTGTGTCTAATTCTTCTTTTTTGCTACACCATTGGACTGAGGTGAGTATCTTGTTGTATATTATTGATGTATTTTGTTTGCCTTGCAAAACTCCTTGAATTCGGGGGAGATGAATTCTCCCCCTCCATCGATACATAGAGCCTTGATTTTCGTTTGGGTCTGATTTTCAGTAGATGCTTTGAACTGTTTGAAAAACTTGAATGCCTCGGATTTTTTCTTCCAAAAATAGGTGACAATTCTTCAAGAAAAATCAACAATGAATGTTAGAAAATAGAGGGCTCCCCTTGTGGAAGCAATCTGCATCGGGCCACAAATGTCACTATGCACAAGATCTAGCAAATCTCTAGAAGTAAGAATTGAATTGGAAATGAATGGACTTCTAGCATGTTTGCTGATAATATAGCTTTCACAAAGAGAATTCAATTTGCGATTCTGATTTGACATTTGTTGAATACTATAGAAATTTAAATGGCCTAATGAAATGCCACAACATATCATTCAGAAGTAAAAGTGTGAAGAGCTTGACTATTTGTAGAATAGATGAGCATGTGTTATGAGATTTTGATGAGATGTTTTCTACATTGTGTAGAAAAATCAACAGAAATTTTAAATCTAAGGGTAGACTTGAGATTGATCATCAAATATAATGTTTTGATATGAGTTTCAGGTGTATAGAAAGTGGTTTTTCAGTTCTTATCAGAGATCAAAACGTGGAGAGATTGAGATATTGTGTTGCTTTTGTAGGGGTCAAAATGCTCAAATTTTGTGTGTAGAATTGCCATGTGATTGTATGAAGCTCAAATTGATTCTAATCAAGCTTTCTTTGTAAGAGTGTGTGGATCACAGTTGTGATCCCAACAGGGAGGACTCCATATTTGAGTGTGCAATCTTGGTTACATGCAGTTTGTGATTACTTTTGTAGTCATGGATATACGTGAATCTCCATCTGAATACCGTGTTTTACTGGGAAGACCATGGTTGAGGACTGCGCAAGTAGTAAACAACTGGGGTACAGGGAAACTCACCTTCGAGAATAGAGAACAGGCTGTAAAGGTTGATCCCAGAATCAATGATTCTGCTTATTGAGAGTAGATTTTTGGTAAGATTGGGAAGGTGAAGAACATTGGACAGCAACTTAACTTCACCTTTCTGAAATTTGACCTTGACTGTTTCTTCACCCTTGATGGAATGAGATGAGTTGTCTCCAAGTTACACAACTCAAGAATGGATGAATGGCTCGTAGTCTTGGAACCAGTCTCTGTGGTGAGTCATATGTTGAGTTGCTCCCGAGTCCAGATATCAAGATTCAATATCATGTTGTTCTTCGACCTTGGTCATGAAGGCTGCTTCATCTTCCTCTTGTTGTTGGATTGAGTGACTGGTCGATGCAGCATTTGCTTGTTGTTGGAACTGCTTCTTTTTTTCATTGTTGTATTTCAAAGTTTTGCGGTCCTTGATGAGATGACCAGTCCTCTTACAGTATTTGCAGAATAGGTTCTACATTGGCTGGAATGATGAAAAATTCGTTCCTGTATTCGATCAAGGCTGCATGTTGCTCTTTCTGTCAAGATAATCTGACTTTGTAGATCTCTTGGATCCGAACTTCTTATTTTTCTTTGAATATAGAGCCTGAGCCTGAGGAGGATGCATTTCTTTTAATCTCCTCTTGTAGTAGCATCAAAATGAATCTTGATAGAGTGAGATGATGTTGGGCCATGACCCAAGTTTCATAGGCATCAGGTAGAGTTGATAGTAGAGTCATCACTGCATCAGAATCTTCAATAATTGCGCCTGTTGTAGTCACCTGCTCCATGAGATTTTTGAAAGTGTTGAGATGGCTCGAAACACTATCTACATCAGACATTCTCAATGTGAAGAACTTCTTCCTTAAATGAAGTTTGGAAGTGACATCCCTGATATCATAGAGGGTTGCTAGAATGTCCCAATCATCCTTACCAGTCTGAGTAGTTCGAATATGACTGATTTGAGAGTCCTTGATATTGAGAGTGATTAATGCAAATGCCTTGCCATCTCGTTGTCTCCATTTGGTAATGATGGCTACATCACCCTCAGGTTTGACTTCTGTGCCATCAATTATGTCCCATAGTTCTTTGGCAAGTAGAACTACTTTCATCTTGAACTTCCAGATATGGTAGTTCTCTCCATCGAGTTTGTCAATCAGAGATGAACTAGAAGACGGATCCATTCTGGCATAGAGAGCAAGATCGTTGGTAGAAACAATGATATCGAAACATTGTTGGTTGTGCACTTGCTAAAAACAATGTCTTGATAGAAACAAGTCTGATAACCTACAATAGCAATGCGCGTCAGTTACCAGCAACAATAATCAAGATGAATGAACAATAGCAATCGCAATAGAGCAAAGGAGTAGTGTGATCAAAAACTTGCACTCTGATTGATTGAAAATGAGTACAATAGCTTGAAGTAACAACACAAGGTTGTGTATCGAAAAATAGCTTTAGCTAAATGTCGTTGAGCAAAAACTAATTAGCTACAGAGTAATGCCTACTAAATAAATAAATGTAATCAAGGCGCTGACTCCATTGTAGATTCACATTGATTATTGGATGTCAATGATCAGTACATTGAAAGCATGAAATTAATCTACTTAATTTACTAGATGTTGGATTATTCTCCTTCTTACTAATCAACTAATCAGTTTTAATCCTCATCCATTGTTTATTCAGTTTTGTGGATTTTCCCATGTCTTTACACAGTTTGCAGATTTACAAGTGTTTTTACACAGTCAGCAGAAATACACGGAGTTGACACAGTGTCGCATTTTCTCTCTCTACAATCCAAATATTGTCGCCTATCAGGAATTACATGTAAAAATGCAATGTCGTCTTTTTCGCATTTTTCGCCTGTCATGATTTGCGAGTAAATATGCAGAGTCGCATTTTTCAAAGTGCCTCAAATGTTAAGGAAATGAGTCTAGCAAAGTGTGCGACTATCCTAAATGAGATTTAAGAACACTGTGGGGTTTTTCGCAAAAAGCCGACACTGTCGTCTTTTAGCGACATTGTCGCATGTGGCAGTTTTAGTTCATTTTTGCAAAGTGACAGTTTTAGTTCATTTATGCAGACAGACTATTTATGGCCAATTTTCACCGCTTATCAACAATCAATTTTTGAGAAGGAACTAGATGAATGCCAATGGACATCATCAGTCAATTTCTGAGAAGGAACTGGATGAATGCCAGTGGACACCAGGCAACTGGCAATCGCATTTGATGACCTAACTACTTAGTATAAATCAATTGTTCATACATCTCTTTTCAAGTTTTGAAGCAACACATCTTGTCAAGTTCGGAAGCAACAAATCAACATTGTGAATTGTGAAGGAGTTGAGTGTTATTACACGATGCTTCCTGCGCTCTTAATTTTGAACCGCTGAATTTATCAATAATTATTCTGACTTCATTGGATGATGAAGAAGATGAGGTGTTACTAGTGACAGACATATTAGACTAATAGTAATTGAAATGGAATAACCTCTTGGCTTTAATTAGCTGCACTCTGATACCACCTGTGGAAAAGTGGGGGAGAGAGGAATGGAGTGCGAAATAGCTCCCCCTATATGGGATGTTACTGACTATCAGCAAGAACGATCCCTCAGAGTAGGAGGTGGTAAATGCTGAATGGAGCTACAGCTCATGTATTCAGGACCGCTGAAATAATTGCATGCTCAGATGAATTGTGAGTACAATCATCGAAGAGAATTAATGGTATGGAACATAATTGTTGATCAGTTTGAAGGTGAAGCTCAATCCAAAATAAAATGTGATAGTGTAATAGATAGCATTTGTTCCTCAGGTTTCAAAGACAGTCGTTGTCTGATTGAATTCTAAGGAGTCGAAGATGTCCGTGATTCCATCAGACTGAGTAAACAAGCTGAGACAAGTGATCAAGAAAGTGCAATCAATCACAACTCACAAACATATCCAGGTTAGACACAGATATAGAAGGTGTTGCTTCTATATTACACTCAAAAGAGCATTTGTTCAGTATGGAGCAAGAACAACACAATTGACTACGACCTAAATGCGGTGTAGTTTTGATGCTTGATTTTCCACTCTATTGGACCGAGAAGTAGCTAGATGTGTATATATATAACTACGTACTTGTGATTACAAGAATTATTTAACTAATCTGTAATTACAAGACTAGTTTAGTATTAACAAATATTGGTAGTGAATGTACTTTTACAAATATTTGATGTACGACGACATCTGACAATGTGTATATCAATTAGACGAGATGGATGACCCGAAGTCATTGAAGTAGTCAAGCGAGTTGATCATCGAGGTAGTCGGATGACTCAATCGACAGTCAGGTGACTTGATCGTTGAAGTAGTTGGATCAATCAATCGTTGAAGTAGTCAGATGAGTCGGATACTTTGGACACTTCGGTCAACTGCCAAAGTAGTCAAGTGACTTAATAGTCAAAGTCATCGAAGATGGCCAAGTCTTCGATGTTCTTTAAATAGTTTGGCATCCGAATGTAGATAGTAACAAGAATGGATACCCTTTACTCTGGAGATGAAGATTTGAAGATTTGTCGGAAGGTCAAAATAGTCATCCTTCAAATAGTTTGGCTGATTCGATTCTATGTAGCAAGTCGCAGGTGAACTACTTAGTAGAAACCCATGTATTTTACCAAGCATTACTCTACACACAAAATGAAAGTAGTTTTGTAGGTGTTGTGGTCTATGTTAAGAAACACGACTAAATATGCAGAATAGCAAAATAGAAAACTATGACTCTTGCAAGTATCACATGAGCAAACATAAAACCTAAAGTGGTTGCATCTAACCCTAGATCAATGATTAATTCAAGGATCAAAATGTGTAGGAAAAATCTTGAATGAAATTCAATTACGAAGGAGGAAACTATGAGCTTAATCTCCAACATTTAGGAGTTGTGTACTCCTTTATGCATGAAATTTTAGAGGGAATTTTCTCTCGCTTGTGGCGTGTCCTTTGTTTCTAGAAAGCTTGCCTGTTTCATGTGCATTGTTAATATACTTCAAAAAATGAGCTAGTCGCACAAGTTAGATGGCAGACAACACCGAAGACTAAAAAAATTCTGGTTAAAATTTTATTATTTTCTCTCTAGCATTCTCTTACTAAGGCATGATTTTTTATAAGGCTCTTTTGGAACCAAAATTTTCTCTAATGAGTCTCCTACTCTCATGTATTGAATTTTCACAATACTAGCTATGTAAAATTCCACTTGTAAGTGATGATGTGGCTCATGCCATGTGTCTATGATGAGCCCTATGCCTAATATTGTAAATTCCTCGCATGAGGTCTTTTGGCAACTTTGCAAGTGAGTACAAAATGTACATTAGCTTTGTAGAGAGAATGTAGGACTATTTTTAGCATGTTTTACATTGTTGAAAGATCTCATGATCTCAAAGTCAAACCTAAGAATAATGGCCTATTTTAGGGTATTGACTTTAGGTTCAGGGAATGCTTGGTTGAAGGGTGACCCTAATCCCTAAATCTGAGATAAACATGTATATATATCTATGAGGATTTTGTTATAGATTTTGATGGAAAATCGAGATCTTTCACTTTCCAAGTACATTATTTTTGTGTGGCAAGTTCTCGCATCAACTTGTGATTGATCTTAAGTATTAATTGCATTTATTGAAAGATACTAAACTCTTTTATAGGTTGTCCATGCTTTCTACAGCATCAGGTCATGTTTTGGATCAAATCTATGTGCCAATTGTGGAGTTAAATGTCAAGATAAACTAGTTTTGTCAACTAGTCCTGATTCTAGCTCGTAGTTTGGATCTAGATCAATCAAACGTGCATTTTCCATTACTTGTAGCTTTGATTGGGATTCATTTTGCTGCTAAAATTTGATATCATGTTCTATATGTACAAGTCCTAGGATATCTAAGAGAGCTTCTAAAATATGTTTTTGGCTTTTGTTTGTTGTGCATGATGTCACTATCAAAGAGGGTTTTTTTTTTTCCTAGAGCTTATTTCATCCTACTAATTTTGGATAACTCTTGATGCTTCTTATATCTATCAAGGTGACTTCTTCCATTTTCATTTTAAAATCTTTTTTTGCTCTCTTCGAGTGCCATTTCTAACTTCCTCTTCCAAGGTAGTTTTTCTATCATTGTTAGTTGCTTTCATATTTTACATGCCATGATGCTACTTTCCATTGACTACCTCAAGCAGAGTCACATACACTAACAAAAATTTTGAGTAAAATTTTACATATTTGATAGAAGCTTTGAAAACAAGTGATATGTGTATCTCAATCAATAAATTCATCACTATTTATATAGTCTTTAATATAAAGCATTCCACAACATGAAAATATATTATGTTAGTTTTATTTTTGGCAAGGTCAAGCTCCTCATTGTTTCTTTGATGTGATAAGTAGTGTTAGAAGATATTCTTAAAGACATATAACAATCTTTGTTGCATTTTGTGTTTATTATAACTTGATGTGAATCCAATAATAAAACTTTTTTGGAATTCTTGCTAAGAATCAATGTGATGACAGTCATCATAAACACATTATATTTCAGAAAAAAAATGTTCTTAAAGAATCCCATGTTAAGATTGGTATGCATGACATGATGTAGTAGACATGTAGACAATAGTCACAAACTTAGTTAACGACTTCGTTTCTTGAATTTATAAGCTCTACATTCTTCAAATGAAAACTTCCAATTTGCTAACGGTTTTATGAGTATGTCATCCAAAACATCTTGCTCTTTTTTTATTGGCTGTTTTTAGTACATTTGATATGCTAAAGATGATATAATTCAAGATCCCTAGCTACACATGAACAACATTCTGGCAAAAATGCTCATAGTAAATTATAGTTATCATCATATCTTGGTCGTTTCATTAGAAAATATTTGAATTACACAAGTTTCTTCCATATTAACTCAAAATTATTTATTTTTATCTTCTTTTGTTTTTATCGTTGTTTCAAGGATGTGATTGTTACCATGATTTGTATGAATTTAAAAATTTATTAAAAAATTGAACATTAAAAAATTTCATGAAATGCAAACATAAGAGACAATGTCACACTAGACTTTTGGCTTGCTAGTCTTGAATGAGATTGATGTGTTTCACCACGACAAATATGACAATAACAAAATAATTTCCTATATAAGACTCTATTTCTTGTACTTGAGGGTTGATAGTTGTTGATGTTCAATGTAAATACATTCAAATATAACATGCCAATTTCACATGATCAGAAAGCTAAATTAACAAAGCTTTTGGTGTATGACATGTACAAGATATTTTTTGATATTAACCATCTTTCACACTCTTATAACTTTGACATTCTCTGCATACCAAAATGTCATATCAATACTTCGCAGTCATGACAATCACATTTGAGACTAATGTGCTATTAAATGACAACAAAGGCATCTACTACATCATATAAACCAAATTAAATTGAGTTATATACTAAAGTTAATGTAATATGTTAGGTCAAAAGGCCTAGTACTCTAAGATGCTTTGTAAAGTTTCTACATTACAAACAAGTGGACATTATAATACTATAGACCCATGAAAGTGTGCAATAAGTTTGTGGGAATTTTAAGCTACAAAAGCTTATGTAAGATTCTAAATGTCACATAGGATTGCAAATTATGTATAAATTATTAAATATAACTAATCTTCAAGGAATTATTCAATTAGCAACTATTTATTGTATATGACAAAATTTTCAAATGACCATGCTAATTTATCATTTTCTTTTTGTTTGATATAGCCTAGATTTTTATTGTAACTTCCTTCCTTTACACATTACATGCACTAATTCATATTTTAGTGTTTTTTTATAACAATTTGATTAATCTGGCATTTTAATATTTTTTCTTTGATGATTATTAGATTATGTGAAACTAACATTATGTTATCATATGTAGATTTTAGATTGATAAAGATGAGGAGCATGGATGCTTGTTGAATCCTTGAAGACATTTGGATGAGTACTTAAGCTATGCACCTCAATAAACATTCATTTACCATTCTATAAATCCTACATATGTCAATAGGCCATTGTTACATACCTATGTAACTAGCAGTACTTCAATAACCCCTATTTACCCATTTAGTGTCTGGGGGGCTAAATGGCGAGTCACCCTTGGATAAGGGGTACCCTTAGATTAAGGATAGGTGCCTTTGGTAAGGTACTTGTGTCCTTGGATAAGAGCATCTAGATGTCTATGCCTTGGATGGAGATATGGAACTTAGTGAGGTGTTAGGAGGACCTTTCCATGGGTACGGTATTGGTCATTTTCCTAGACCTTGGGCCTCAACCTTGAGCCATGATCACATAATAGGCCTTGGGCCAAAGTTAGCCATCACATAAGGGTCACGAGAAACTAGTAGGAGGGTGCACCTACTAGGGTCCCTTGATGCCCCTAAAGAACCCAAGAAGTTATTACCAAGAACCATAAGTTATGGAAGGTGTCTTTTGACATTCCACTAACTTATGACCTCTTGGCCTTTCATTTGCCTCCCCTTTTCTCATTGGCTTATGTGGACATTCCATAGTTCTTTGGAGTGAGGCATTGGTCATCTATAAGAGAGGGAGAGAGTACCCAAATGAGGGTATATTTCTTGTGTTGTGGTTTGCTTCTATTCTCTAGTGGATTGCTAGTGTGTAGAGAGCTTAGATTTGGCTTGCTTTCTATTGAGAGGATCACCATCTTTGGTATGGGTGTTAGATGGGGTTAGGATCTTGAGCATGCTTGTGATTGTGATGGTAGTGATTGTGGTTTAGAAAGGGGGTGCTAGATAGGTCTTGCTTGTGCTTGGATCTCTAGCTATGGCTGGGTGGTAAATTCTTGAGTCCATCTTGATTGTCTACTTTTGGAAGGCTCTTAGGAGCATTGGTGGAGAGGCACATTGGAGGGCTTTTGGAGGCATTGAAATCAACACAAAGGCACTGGTGGGCTGCTCTACCTAGTTGTAAAAGTGGATGATGAGAAACAATGGAGCTATTTCAGGACTCTCTCTCTCTCTCTCTCTCTCTCTCTCTCTCTCTCTCTCTCTCTCTCTCTCTCTCTCTCTCTCTCTCTCTCTCTCTCTCTCTCTCTCTCTCTCTCTCTCTCTCTCTCTCTCTCTCTCTCTCATGAATGGAAAGATTGGACTAAGCATGTTTAATGATGACTAGTATGCTAATTAGTGATAAAAATGCAGCAAAATAAATCCATTTGATCCTAGAAATGATGGAGAAAGCACCTATTTAAGATCCAAGCAAGATCTAAAAGCTAGATTTCTATTCAATGCATTGATTCATGGCTTGTCTTGGCTTGAACTCCATGCATTAGCTCCAAAACTCTTCACATGTCTGAATGTATGGCGGCCTGCTGCTACCTGTGTACTGTACCTGCAACTCCAATCTCATTCAATGGTCATAAAAAATCATATGCCAATAGCATTCATCAATCAAATCATAGACTTAAATTGCTCATAATTGGATGGAAATCCCATCACATATTTATACATGTAGAGCTCGGATCTGAGCATATTAGGGCTTCTATGTATTCATCATAACCTAACCCTAACATCTAACTTAAAGATCCATTTGATCCACCCTATTTAGGGTCAATACCTCGAGATCCAGAAACAATGAGAAAAATGCTATTTTTAGCTATTGTTTCTCTACCCTATCTATGCACTCTTTGGACATATCCCAAAGGTACCATTCCAAACCTAGGTTAATTATTTGACTTAGAATAAGGTGTCCTATGATTTTGGCATGTGTGACATCCCACAACATGGCCTCAAAGTGATTTACAAGTGGTAATTGTGCAAACTAGCTTGTGTAAGTTTAACACTCCTCCTCACAACTAGTTTGAAGATAGCATAGACACCTTCTCTCTCACAAAATGATGAGAGATCTCAATATGTTTTGACCTTGCATGGAAGATTGGATTGGTTGCAAGGTGTTGGCTGAAATGTTGTCATTGTAGACAGTTGGAACAGCATCTAAGCTCATGTCTTTCAACTCCATGTTAGAAATCAATAATAAACTTCATTGTTACACTTCTTAGTTATTGTTCACGATGTACTTTATTATTGCCAGCTATTACCAACTGTAACTAGATGTAGGCTAGTCTAGTAGTCTACTCCTAGATTTTCTCTCTCTATCAGGGTTCAGGGTTTATTTGTACATTTTACATTCAGTATGATTTAGTGTGATAGAGTGATAGTGAGTGTTCTTCTTCCACCTCCTTACTTGGTGATTGCTTATGGTGAATTCTTGATGTTGCATATCTGATTATTTGACATGGTATTAGAGCTACGATAGTCCTGCGTGCCTGATCAGTGGATACAGCTTGTCACAGGCTCCACAATGAAGTGAGAAAGTCCTTCACAGGAGGTGAAAGTTTGCAGAGACAAAAACGGATGGAATAAATTCTTCTTGGTGTATTTTGTAGGTTTTGGAGCTCACAGTTATTAGTGGGAAATGAAGACACAGTCTCGGAGGCATATGAAAGGCCAGGGCAGCATCAGACAGATTGAAAATTTGTAGAGTGATTGAAAATCTGTTGAGTGGAAAAAGTTTTACAATATTTTTTTTAGTCTTTGTGAAAAGTGCCATTTGTTAGAGAGTTGTGCCAAGAAATCTCTCATCTGTTGTTTGGGGTCCTGCAAATCACACTAGACAGTGTCTAGTACTGCCATTCAAAGTTTTTGAGGCTTCATACTTTTCACAATATTGATATCTATTTGTTTGAACAATCACTCATTTTGAAATCTTTGCAAAGAGGAGGCAGGGTAGCCGTCGCGCCGAAATGGGGAATCTAGAATATTCCCTCTGAAAGTTCTTATATTCTCTCTATTTTTTATATCCATACCAATATCGGATCCAAGCGCGAGAGCTACAAGGCCAGTGATTGAAGAAGATCAGAGGACATTTGACAAGAGAAAATGGAAAGCACAAAATGTCATCAACTTATCAGTTAGAGATGCAGTTATTTCTTATATTTCAGATTCAGAAAGACAAAAGAAACATGGGATACGTTGAAGGCATTGTTTGAGACCACAAATACATCTTGAGTGCTATTCTTGAAGACGAAGCTACACACATTGCGGATGGATGATGGTGCAACTATTGCTGATCACCTACTGGAAGATCAAAGAGATTCGTGACCAATTAGCAGCAGTTGGAGAGCGAGTTCAGGATCATGAGATTGTGCATTGACATTGAATAGTTTGAGTGAGTCACATCATATGTTTGTGACAAGTATAACTACACGAGAAAATCTTCCAACCTATGAAGAGTTAGGTGGATTGCTTTTGCAGGAAGAATAATGTCAAGAGAACTTGAGTCATTGCAACAGAGGATTTGATCAAGCTCTTGCAATCAGAGGACATGGTGGCAGATTTGGTTGTGGAAGACACCAATCCAGAGGCGGAAACTCAAATCGTGGACCGTTACAACAATTTCAAGAACAATCCAATGGTGGCCCAAATTGAGGCAATTGGAATCAAGGCCGAGGTCAAGGACGCGGCTATTCCAGGCAAAATAATCTTGGAAATTGTAGGTACTGCAGCAAACTTGGCCACTGGGAGCGTGAATGCCCCGAGCTTGATGAAGCCTTGGGGCTGCTCCATGAAGATGTCTTCTTCCAAATAACCATTTAAGAATGCATTAGAAACATCCATTTGAAAGAGCATCCAACCAGAATGTGAAGCAAGTGCAAGAAGTAATCTTATTGTGACCATCTTGGCCATGGGCGCAAAAGTTTCTTCAAAATCTATGCCCTTTGCTTGAGCATACCCTTTGGCAACCAACCTTGCCTTGTGTTTTCTTACACTTCCATCCATATTGAGTTTTAGCTTAAAAACCCACTTACATCCAATCACATTCTTAAGAGCTCTATCAACAAGGATCCACGTGCCATTCTCCATCAAAACATTATATTCATCTATCATAGCTTGCAAGCATTCCTTTGAACTCAATGCATCTTCTACACATGAAGGTCCCTCAAAACTTGAAATGAGTGCAAAGGATGAAGATGGATTACCCTCAGCTTACTTCCCCTTGTCTTGGTATGTGAGCCTCAATGGCTCCATTCTTACCCTTGATGATCTTCTTGGAGGGATTGGCTCCTCCTCAAGATCTATGATATCTTGATCCTTGGCCACCTCCCTCTTGATAGGTGATTTGATTGAGCAATCAACAAGTTTATGCATATTATCCTCATCAGAAATGATATCTCTAGAAACCACAAACTTGTTTGAAGATGGAATGTATAACTTATATCCCTTGCTTGCTTTGCCATACCTGAGCATAATACCTTTGATTGATGATGGATCTTCCTTGTCCTTTTCTCCAAAGGTGTATGCACATAGCAAGTGCATCCAAACACCTTTAAGTCTTTGAGATTTGGCTTCCTCCCATTTTGTTGAGGGGTGTAGAGACAAGATAATTCTTTTTTAATCCCTTCTTGATCACAAAATTCTTTAAATGCATTGGAGATATATTCTCCACCATTATCACTTCTAAAATTTTTGATCTTGTGATCAAGATGCTTCTCAACAAATGCTTTGAACTTAAGAAAGCTTTCAAATACTTGTGCTTTAGATGAAAGTAAACAAAACCTTGAGTAATCATCTATGAATGTAACAAACATGGTGGCACCTCCATTGGACATTGTACTTGCAAAGTGTACATTCGAGTGGATCAACTCAAGTTGATGAGTTGTCTTTGTGATTGAACTTGAGAAGGGATTCTTATGTGCTTTTGAGAGAGCACATGCTTCACATACTTTCTCTTCTTTTGCCAAGGATCTTGGAAGTCCCAAGGCAAGCTCCTCCTTGCACATGGCCTTCGTGGATTTGGAGTTGATGTGAGCAAGTCTTTTGTGCCAAAGACTATGGTTGAATAGTTTGGTCTCCTCGGCTAGCATCACAATATAAGCATCCACATAGGCATCTAGTTTGAATAATCTTCCAAATCTTATGCCTCTAGCAATGATTTTGCCATCCTTCTTGATGTTACATGCATTTGAGGTGAACTCCACAATCAAACCATTGTCAAGCAATTGTCCAATTGTCCTACACTAAGCAAGTTCTTAGTGATACTAGGAATGTAAAGTACTCCATCAATATTGATCTTCCTTAAAGATCCCAAGCATAAAGGTATGGATCCTATGCCTTCTACCTTACAAGCATAATCATTTGCTGTAAAAATTGACTTGATAGGTCCATCATAGGTAGATAAGGCTGAAAAATGCTCCCTCTTACTTGTCATGTGGGAGCTAGCCCCACTATCTATCCACCAAGGGTCTCCACCTCTTATGCTTGAAGATGAGAAACTTGACATCATGAGTCAATCGTCATGAGAGCTCTCCTCTTCCTCTTAGCCTAGGTTTGCTTGACTTTGAGATTGCTTCTTCTTGAAGCACTCCGAGGCATAGTGCCCCATCTTGCCACAAAACTAGCATTTGATCTTCAACTTATCCTTCTTTGGCTTGCTCGAGCTTGGACTTAGAGATCCTTCTTGATCTTCACCTTGAATGCAACACCCTTGCCTTTGGATTTTCTCTTGCTCTCGGTGAAAAGAGCTTTGTCATCTCCATCATTGAGCGAGAGCTTCTCCATCCTTGACTTGATGTGAGTTCTCCTACTCTCCTCGGCCATGAGGACTCCTTGGATATCTTCAACTGAGAGCAACTTGCCCATGATTGTATAGCCTTGCACTGGGTTAGCAAAATCCACACTCAAACCATTCAAGATTAGTTGAACAAGTTCACTTTCCTTAATGGAATCTCTTATGTAAGCAAGTTTCTTGTTTAAGTCCTTAACTCTCAACACATATGAATGTCCACTCTCTCCTTTAGCTTGAAAACATTGAAGGATTTGATTCTTCAAGGATAGCAACCTTGAAGTATTCTTGGATTCATATATCTTTTTAAGAGTTTCCCATGCTTCTTGAGCCGAGGTGCAAGCACCTACCTCCTTAAGAAGCTCATTAGCTACATTTCTTTTTATACAATGGAGAGCAACCTTGCACCTCCTTTTGTATTTTGTAGCTTCTTGAGGGTGAATAGGCTCATCCTCTTCACCACTCACTATATCCATTAAATCTTGTAAAATAAGGATTTATTCCATTCTTAGCTTCCAAATTGAATAATTAGAAGCATTCAATCTATCATGTGAATCCAAAAGATATGCATTCATTGACACAACTATCTTTAAACAAGATCTTGATCATAGACAAGTGAGAGAATAGTAGAAGAACAGTTCTGATCTAAGAGATCACAACACCAGAAAACTGGTAACTCAACAAAATAGAAATGATTGAAAAACTAGCTATCCCACTACCTAGGGATTTTAGAAAGCTCAAAAATTGACCTCTCAATAAGATCCTGCCTAATCTTAAGCCAAATCAAATCTATTAATGTCAGCAAGAATGAAAACTAGCTTGAATTTGCACAAAAATTGGATCTAGAATTGCCTCCTCCTTGATCTCAACTTCACAAGGATACAATATTCACCTAACCTGAACCAAAAGGAATCATATGCACATAAATGCCTCTTCAAATCATTCCTACAAGATCAGGTTGAATCATCATGCAATAATCAATCCAAACTATCTCACAAATCAAGCAAAATTGAACACAATCTTGACTAGAATTGCATTCACTTGATGAGCACTTATCAAAGTCTTTGGGCTGATCCCAAAATTGAATTTATAAGATCTCAATAAGTCTAAGCACGACCTATTACAGTACCAAAGATAAGAATCTACCTTCCTTTTGATTGATTGAAAACTATTCCTTGTGATAGACTCCACAAATCAAGTAGCATCAATATGAGGAAAGTGCAAAATACTTGCTAACTTGATCCAATTGATAAGAGATGACCACAACTCGGATTTTGAAGCTAAAAAGCCTGTAAATAAAAAAACATTAGATCTCTCTTCACTCAAACTGATCAAGGATTGAAGGTACTACTCATAGATTATGTCTATATAGCAAGCAATGCTTGAATTGCATCAAAATCTATGATTCTAGCATGAAGTGAAGTTCATTTCTTGGAATGGCTCTAATACCATGATAAAAATGAAGCAAAATAAATCCATTTGATCCTAGAAAGGATGGAGAAAGCACCTATTTAAGATCCAAACAAGATCTAGAAGCTAGATTACTAAATAATGCATTCATTTCTAGCTTGTCTTGGCTTGAACTCCATGAATTAGCTCCAAAACTCTTCGCATGTGTGAATGTACGGCCTACTGTTGCCTGTGTATTGTACCTGCAACTCCAATCTCATTCAATGATCATAAAAAATCATATGCCAATAGCATTCATCAATCAATTCATAGACTTAAATTGCTCATAATTGGATGGAAATTGCATCACGTATTTATACATGTAGAGTTCGGATCTGAGCATATTAGGGCTTCTATGTATTCATCATAACCTAACCCTAACATCTAACCTAAAGATCCACTTGATCCACCCTATTAGGGTCAGTACCTTGAGATCCAAAAACAATGAGAAAAATGCTATTTTTAGCTCCTACTTTTTCTCCACCATATCTATGCACTCTTTGGACATATCCCAAAGGTACCATTCCAAACCTAGGTTAATGATTTGACTTAGAATAAGGTATCCTATGATTTTGGCACGTGTGACATCCCACAACATGGCCTCAAAGTCATTTACAAGTGGTAATTGTGCAAACTAGCTTGTGTAAGTTTAACAATTAGTTGTTAAAACCTTTTTTTTTTACATGGATAATGCCTTAGTCGATATAAACTTTTGAAGAGCAAGCAAACTTTGTCTTTGTCATGGATGAACCCGGCTGATCCATATAAATCTCTTCTTCTAGATATCCATTTAAAAATGCATTAGAGACATCTAGTTGAATAGCTTGCCAATTGAAAAAACAAGCAATAGAAATTATGATTCTAATTGATACCATCTTTGCAACTGGAGCAAAAGTCTTCTCACAATGAAGTCCATAAACCTGAGCAAAACCCTTAGCACAAAGCCTAGCTTTGTACTTGTTGATTGTGCCATCTTGATTATACTTGACTCAAAAAACCCACTACAACCAATGGTGTGCTTGTTGGATGGAAGATCCACAAGCTCCCATGTCATGTTGGCCATCAAAGCATCATATTCCTAGGGATGAGATGAATCATCCTCCTCACCATCTTTGTCTTGATCTTTGGCTTTGTCTTTGTTGGATGCTTGAGAAAACTGGTTCTTACTCCTTCCTTTATGCTTGTCCTTGACAAAGAGGGCTTTGTCACTTCCACCATGCTCGAGTTTGTTCATCTTGGAAAGTTTATAGCTTTGCCTAGATTCTTCAGAAATAAGAATTCCTTGGAGAGTTTCTGGATTAGGCAACTCCTCCTTAATGGCAAAAGACTAAACAAGATTATCATAGTCATCTTTCAACCATTTAAAATGACTTGAACTAGCTCATCTTGGTTAATAGTAACACCAACACAGGAAAGCTCTCTATGTAAATCTTTAACTCTCAGAACATAGTTTGATACACTCTCCTCACTTCTTTGGAAACTTTGGAAAATCTGATTCCTAAGAGTGAGTATTCTCGAAGTATTCTTTTCTTTATTGGTTTCAATTTCTATGGAAAGTACACATCATAAGCTTTCCATCAAGCTATAAGATCACTATCTTTGGATCTACAAGCAAGGAGATAGAAGGGACTGAAAATCTCTGATTTTCACATGTGCGAAATTCCAAAATTCCGTACTACCACTTTTCAGGTCTGAAAAGTCAGTTCCAATCCGATTTAATCCAAACAAACTTCAGAGAAAGGTGAGAAAAAGTGTAAAACTACTTTTTTTGCTTGATTTAGCTCTCAATTTCTTGTACAATCAGAGATGTTAGCATGCAAAGCTCAATTTGGCTCTGATACCATGACCAAATTTCCAAAATTACACGTGTGGGGAAGATCCGCAAGTATGATAGATCTAATTAAGCTTTATGATTAGCACAATAACATGATTCTAGATTGATTAGCAAGATCTAGTATAGAAAATATGGCTTAACCACAATCCAGCATGCTAAGCAACAAAGAATGATAGCAATGAATCATTAATGAGCAAAAGTACAAGAAATTAGTGTATCGACATCAGCCTCAACACGAGTTAGAGATAGGAAGATAGAGAGATAACAAGCAAAATCTGTGTGGATCCAAAATGGCAAGAGATAGCTACAAAGCTTTGGTTCTTCGTAAAAAATTATGAGGAGAGCTACACATATATTTGGAGTTTGAGGTAGCTTGAGGTAGAACCACATCCATCCATCATTTAATGACATCTAAAGTGAAAACTAGAGTCTATGTGACATTTGTCACATCTCATGCATGAATCTCTACCAACTTTTTCCAAGTGTCCTAGTTCTAACTAGAAATGTACAAATCATCATGCATGTGTCCATTTCACTTTGTGCATGCCTTGCATGTCACTATGGATCACTTACAATTAATGCATGTGAATTGCCACGAGTTTCTACTACCATATTTTTGCTAATTCTAAGTCCACAATCTATATGCAAGTTGTAATCATCAAACTAGATATGACATATCCATGCTAGGCCAACTTTGGCATTTGCATTTATGAACAACATACTTGCATGGTACAATGTTTGTAGCAAGCCTAAAGTCAAGATGGATTATTTTTCCATTTCAACAATCTGAACTCCATCCGAATCGCATTGAGTCATGGTTGCTTCGCTTTCACGACAGTTTCATGAATGCGAAAGATTTTACTATCCTTCTCATCAATGGTATCAGAGCCTACTTATTTTGTCATAATCTGACATAGCCAAGAAGCTATCAGATCCAGGAGGCCAAGCATTCAAACGAACAACCATCAACAAGGGAAACAAACTTCAGAAGTAATGGCTTCAATCAACAGCATGCAGAGCAAGATCTACACAATTCTTGATTCTTCAGGATCTAACTTTCTAGCCTAGAAAGTTAAGACATCACTCATACTCAAGGGCGAAGGACTCTTCCCCTGGGTGAATGGCACGAAAGAGATGCCTACGACATCAGACAAGGAGCTACGCGAATGGAGGGAGAAAAACGACAAGGCAGTAGCCTTGCTATCATCTCCCATCGAAGATAGTCTTGCACTGGACCTGGCCACACTCTCCAAAGCTAAGGAGATGTGGGATGCATTGCTCACTAGATTTCAGATGAAATCAAGGAGTCAAATCATGATGCTGGAAGATCAGCTGACGAATCTATAGTGGGATGGAAAAGACCTCACTTCTTTCATGAGAAAGATGAAGGACCTATTCCTATCACTACATAACTCTGGAGAAGAGAATGCAGTGTCAGCTGAGAAGCAGCTCATCTACCTGTTGAGAGCCTTACCCAGATCATTCCAGACAACGAGGACCCTATTGGCGAAAGATCCTACCATGAACCTCGAAAAGGCGATTGTCGAGATTCGAGAAGAAGTCGAGGCCAGAGAACACCTTGATCACAAGGATGGTTCTGACTAGGCCCTCTACGACAATAGAGAAAAATCCAAGAAACAATTTAAGCCTAAGAGGGAGTCGAATCAGAAGCAAGATCGTGATCAGTAAGCAGAGGGGGCCAGCAAAGACAACTGGAAGAGCAAAGGGAGGTCAAAGCAACAAGGTGTAGACAAGAAGACTTGCGTGAGATGCAGAAGAGACGGACATACAATAGATACATGTTGGCTCAATCCCAAGATTGAGTGTATCCATTGCCACAAGAAGGGTCATGCAACCGTGGATTGCCGCCAGAATACGAGAAACAAATCAGCACAAAATAGACAGGAGAACAGCAACAGTTCATCCTATGTCAAAGAGCACGAGAGCTCGAAGATGGGCGAAGAAAGAACGAACAAAAATTGTTCGATCGCCTACATCTGTGAGAACATTTGTGCAGCGTCAACATCTGACACACATGAGGTGATCCTAGATTCAGGAGCCACATCACACTTCGTGACATTAAGATGAATAATGTCTGATTTCATAAGTGTAGATCCTTCAAGATTCATAGTTCTTGGAGATGGATCTAGACATCACTATGGCCCAACACCAACGGTAGAGACAGACGACTCGAAGACGTTCTGTTCGTGCCTACTCTGCAACAAGACTTGCTTTCTGTGGCAAGAATAGCAGATGCAGGGATGAGTGTGACATTTTCTAACGAAGCATGCAACGTGATTGATACCAATACTAGTACTTTGATCACTCAAGGCAAAAGAAAAGGAAACCTATATCATCTGAAGTTACGCCTACTACAAGGCAAGACTGGTAGCGAAGGGATTTTTTCAAAGATATGGTATTGATTACTCTAAAACCTTCAACGAAGGTTCGCGAACGAGAATCTTTTGCAGTCCAGCATGAGAAAGTCAGACGACAACGACAAATTTTGTGTGTCTCATTCTCCCATTCATTTCAATTCTGCACATTGGCTAAATTTGTTGAATGCTGCATTAATTTATAAATGTAGATCAACAGTGCCTGACTACATTCTGGAGGACTGTAGGAGTGATTTAGCTGGCAGTGTCCAGTGACCACATCTGAACTCCATCCAAATTGCATTGAGTCGTGGTTGCTTCACTTTCGCGACAGTTTTGCGAATGCGAAAGATTTTACTATCCTTCTCATCATCGAGGGTTTCAAAAAATGTCAAAATGCAGTCTTAGAAAATTGTCTTGCTGCTGCACATTGCAATTACCAAGCACATTGCATGTTGAATAGCAGTTTAGAAGCTTTTTAAAATACCAAAGTACCAAAGATCAAAAATCAGTTGAGCAAAAACTACCGCAAATCTCAAAGTACAAAATAGTAGTTTTGAAAACACCTGAAATACCACAAGTACCAAAAGTTCCAAAATATCCAAAAGCACCAAACAACAAAATGCTAATAGATCGAAAAGTACCAAAATGTTGCAAACAACAAATTGAAGAAACGTTTAAAAACCACCAAAACTATCAAAAACACCAAAGAGCAACAAACAACAGTATTTTTTGAACACCAAAAGTACCAAATGTTCCATGAGAACCAAACAGCGAAAAGAAAAGCTATTTGAAAAGAATATAGAGTACCAAAAGTACCAAAAATATATTTTAAACAAGTTTTCATAATTACCAAATAGAAATTGAATAGTTGTTTATAAGCGTCTATAAGTACCAGAAGTTCCAAAAGTCCAAAAGAGCAAAATATCAGTTGAGTAAAAACTACAAAACAGTTCCAAATAACAAGAGGTGGAGTGTGTATTTGCAGAACCAAAGAACATGATTATCAAAGATTAGTATCAGCAGTGTCAAAGAACAACTGTACCAAAAAAATAAAAATCCAAAAAAACCAAGGACACTTGAGAGTCGTCAAGAAGATGTATTGGATGCCTGACAACACTCTTTATTCTGATCCTCTGTCGGCATATTTTTTTTTTGTTGGGAGACACTCGAGTTTTCGAGCTCCAAAAGGCATACACCAGTTTCTTGACCTGAGCCATGATTATGCTACCTCTAGGCAATTGTCTTTGACAGACAGTCAAGGGCAGAACCTCCTCGTCATACTTAATGTTAAGGCGAGAACTGGCTATAGCAATTTTTCTGCAATGAACACCCAAAGCACCTGCAATTCTCCAATGAGGGAGATTCATTGTGCCATCAGCTTTATTTAGTACCATTACAAGTGAAGATCTCTTTATGAAGAGTTCATTCGCCGAGTGGGACACCTTAATTCGACTAAGGGTGTTACAGATGTTAGAAACAAGAATGCTTTCAACAATATTAGATGATGTTTGCATCTCCCGAAAAGTTGGTTGCAAAAGTAGCTGCTGTAATATCTCCCTCTAAATACCTATTTAAAATTGTTGTGTATGTGTCTTCGCCAATATTTTTCCATAGCTAAATAGATTTTTTTTCTTGTTTTGACGTCATTTACTGAAGGTTTACCTCCCTGCTGCAAAATTTTTCTTTCTGATCTCTGTTCCCGTTTCTTACCAGCCCAATAGTCTCTCATTGCAGCTTTGTTGGCGTAGTGACGAGGTTCCATGTTGGGATCACTTGCGTTCGTCTCATGCATTCTAGGAAAAATTGTTGGAATATCCGGAATTGAGTATGTGAAATAGATATTATTGTTCTGAAGACTATCCATGTTGGAATCATCTGCTATTCTATGCACAGACTAATCGATCAGACAAAGAGCTCAATCAAACAAATCACAATAAAAAAGAAAGACTTGGATCGGCCACAACACGATCGGAAAGAGCACGATCAGCAAGAAAGAAGTTTATTAGACCAAAACTGAGAGATCTTGCGATCGCAAGGAGAGGGAGAGCTAGAGCGGGAGATCTTGCAAACACAGAGAGAGAGAGAGAGAGAGAGAGAGAGAGAGAGAGAGAGAGAGAGAGAGAGAGAGAGAGAGAGAGAGAGAGAGAGAGAGAGAGAGAGAGAGAGAGAGAGAGAGAGAGAGAGAGAGAGAGAGAGAGAGAGAGAGAGAGAGAGAGAGAGAGAACCTGGCGGCCAACTGTCCCACTACACAAGTAATTACTAGAAATACACACCTTTAAAGGGGTTACAAATAGTCATAGTCTCTTCAGCTCTAGTGGACCCACTTTAGGATGTTAAACAACAAACTTTTTTTGAGTGCATTTCTACCCAAAAAAAAGGTGGTGTCCTTGACAGTCCATGTTGTACCACCAAACCATGCTTTTAGCCATCATTGAATAAAAAGTAAAATAAAAAAAAGAACAAAGATTGGACAAAATTAACAACAAATAATTGAAATTACATGTGCTACATTCAACAACTAAATTTGATTCGTCCACATTCAACCATTACTTGTCTTGAATACGAACATCCAAAAGTCGCAACAAAAACACCCATTCCAAATGCTACAAACAATATTGACAAACATTTTTATAACAAATTTAGACAATTTTTGTGTTTATACCATAATGAGCAAAAAAAAATGATTTAGACACTTGTTTTCTCTCTCTCTCTCTCTCTCTCTCTCTCTCTCTCTCTCTCTCTCTCTCTCTCTCTCTCTCTCTCTCTCTCTCTCTCTCTCTCTCTCTCTCTCTCTCTCTCTCTCTCTCTCTCTCTCTCTCTCTCTCTCTCTCTCTCTCTCTCCTTTCATAAAGTTGAAATTTTGAATGTTAAACTAATTGAAAGTATCTAAACTTTAAGAATCTGATTTTGTTGAAGTTAACAAATATGAAAAATAAATTTCTTTCTCGTTTTCATTTTTTTCTTCTATTAATCAACTTTGATTATGAACATATTATTGATTTGAAATTTTTTTAGAATGATTTCAAAACAACTTAAAATTTTAAGTTTAATCTTTTTTGCAAAAGGCCTATAAAATATACACTCATTTAGAGTACTTATAATGAGTATAATATTGATATTTCAAATTATTTGTGTTTGAGAAAGGGATGTAAGATAAAACTAGAAAATTTGTGAAATTTTACTATTTGAAAATTGTAAACATCATGCTACTTTTGGCTTGAGAAAATTCTAAAAGATGTGTGCCAACTTTATTTTTTTACTTTTTTATTTTTCTATTTGAGAGAGATTAGAATATATGTTGATTCTTGAAAGCTGTAATAATCAGATTGATGTATCTGAGTGTCAATCATGACTACAAAACATCTCTAAGCTATAAGATGCAAAATACAAAATCCAAAATTAGGTGTATGGAGATAGTGCATAGTCTTTTTGTCAATTTTTTCTTCTTCTCTTTGGATCTATTTACAACATTTTCAATTCATCTCTTTCCAAAAGAATATTTTAAAATGTGTAAATTTTTTAGTTTTGCAATTTTATCTAAAACTTAAAATTTAAATTAAATTATTATTATTATTATTATTATTATTGTTAATAAAAAAATAGCTTTTATTTATTAGTTTTTAGTTTATTAATTTTTTTGATTTTTAATTTTTAATTTTTAATTTTTAATTTTTAATTTTTAATTTTTAATTTTTAATTTTTAATTTTATAGCTTTTTAATTTTTGCTTTTATTCTTATCTTAAAGTTGTTTTTTTTGGGATAAAATGTGTTAATATAATAAAACACCTCTTTGTTATAGTCAAATATAACAACGACGAAGTGCCTCACTAAGCTCAAATAACACCGATTATCTGGAAATGCTTTGAGCATATCAAAATACCTCCTATATGTAGACTTCAATTTTTTGTGGACATTCATAATTGTGTACCCATTTTTATAGGTGAGTCCTTTACACCTAGTATTAGGTGATGATTACCCAAGCGTCTAGATGTTTCATATTTACCATATGACTTTGATAAGCGCCTTGTGAACTATGACCCAATTTGTTTGTCGAGATCTAGGCCTCTAGATGTTACATATTTACCATATGACTTTGATAAGGGCCTTGTGAACTATGACCCAATTTGTTTGTTGAGATCTAGGCATCCATGCATGGTGTGCCATGACATGATGCTTTGAATTGTATCTAAGATCAATCTATGCTTATGATTTAAGATAATCATCCTAATGCCTTTTGATGAGATGCTATTAGCTGGTCCAGTTCTGTACGTTTTTTCCATATTATATTAAAGTCAAATTGCTTTTTGAAAAGGATGTACATTAATCATCAATCACCAAATACTGTTTAGCCTTTCGGTTGATACTAGAGAGCAACCAATAGTCAATGCAAAGGAGGATTATTGTCCATGGAGTCTGGACCAACTCATATCCGAGAACCTAAAGCCCATGTCATGGTCAGATTTCCTGTTCTCTCATAGGCACTAGTTACTTTTTCCAAGGAGCATGCATACTTTTGCAATTCTTAATGACCCAACAAGTGCATAACCCAGAACAATCCAGGTGATGACATCGTCACTCGTAATTGTTTTTTCCAAACCCCTTTAACCTTCAGCTTTAGCTTTTGAAACTGCCAGGGACGAAAAATAACTTCAGCTCTGAAGTTGGAACCCATGACAGAGTATCTAATGCTTGATCATTTCTTGCTTGATATGCACAGCAATACAGCCCAGATTCGAAAAGTATGAAATGTTGTATCATAAAAAACGTCTTCATCTGCTTTAACTCGAATAAAGTGCTGAAATTTCCCAGGCAGCTGATGTGGGTGACAGCAGGCAATGAGACCTGGACTCAGGAATCAGGACTCCCGTCTTAGAACGCAAGTCACAAGAGTTAAGCAAATCAGTGTACAATATTCTCCACTTGCAGCCATGTACTTTGCGGTATCCCGCTTCTGATTGCTTGAGTAGACAATCGGAACTCCAGTATGACCTATGGACGTTGATGGGCATTTGGGGAGTACATAATACTATGTAGTATGTATACATTACTATAATTTAATATATATCTGCAACTTATTATATCTGCATAACTACTTTTTGTAAAGAATGAAGATGATAATGCTCATGTACCATGTTTAATCTTCTGACTTCAGTGAAAATGCGTCAGTGACTCAGTGAGTCGGATTATGATTGCAATTTCCAATGGACTCGCATTATGTTACCTGGACGCTGGAGGCTAGCCAGGGAAGACACCTCTGAGTCTGCAGGCTGCAATAAGCATGAAGTAGTTGAATTCATGCATCTCATGTATATATGATGGACTGTTCATGTCGTACAGACACTGACTGCTCAGTCTGAAAGTCGTTAGACGTTCACAGTCTTGTTAGTTGAACTTAGGCTTTGATACAAAGGCAATGCTTGGAAAATCTAAGTGAACAGTCTTGCCAGCTAAAATCCTTCCCAAAGCAAATTCTTCCAAATATTGTCTTGTAAACACTGTGGGCTTTAGCTTACTAAATTGTGTTTATAATAGCCTGGGCAGCCTGCTGCCTGCTTGAGCAGGGCATTATGCCCATAAAAGTATCGTTAGGAAAAAAAATAGCCCATTGAGCACGAAGTAGGCCCATTAAGCACGAGGCTTTACTGCCATTTAAGGCCTGTCCTCAAGCTCCCATGCATATAGGCTTCATGCCAGGACTTAAAGATATCTATAAATCTTAGTGTAGATAGATATATCATGTCCAAAATTTCAAAAGTTTCTTGATTTTTTTCTGCCCCTTAGACCATGCCTGCGCCCTATGTCAAAATGCATACATAATAATATTACAAAATCAATGATTATTTAATTGAAACCAATGTATCTTACATCAAGAAACTTGGGGTAGAATTTCCTACCTAAAAGAACAAGTGGTGGCTTTTTATGTCAACACCTTGGGAAGCCGATTTTTGGAGAAAGATGCTAGTTCCATTTTAGACTTTGTTAATTTTCCTAAGTACAACTATGAGGTAAGCGTTGGAGCTTGGGAGTGTGTGCTATAACAAGGATGTGAGAGATTTTGAGAAGGTGGAAGCATTAGAGAAATTATGGGCCCAAAGAGGGCCCTATAAAAAATGTCATGTAGGAAAGAGAAAATTAACAATAAAGTAATTAAAATATCATTTTCTAACTTCTTTATGCATCTGCCCGCACTACTTTCCAGGAAAATGAATCTACTATGAAGGATTTCAGATCATTCAAGATCCAATTCATGTCCCTGATCTTTGGTTACAATAAAGAGCAAACCAACAATCCTGCCAATGTAGAAAAATCAGCATCTACATTCAAAATGAGATGCAAACTCTAAGAGATACTGATCAAACATGAACCAAAACATTAAATATAGTTGTTGTTCGTACAATTACAGTACCCTACTGTATTTCACACGTGTGGATCCAAAAATAGCAATAAATGATCATTCTACACACAGAATTGCAAGATAACATCATGAGAGTGCACCAATGAGTAGTAGAACCCAAAGAGAACCATGTATAATGATGAAATGAGAGAGAGAAGAGAGAAGATGCCTTTCTCCACGAGTTACAACAATATATAACAAGTCCAAACCCTATATGGCCACTTGGCTTTCTCTCCAAAATGTAAACCCTACTATTTTTTTCTAGATTCAATGTACCCAAAGTTCAAATTTGAATCTCTCTCAAACTCGACTACCAACTTTCCAACACTTTCAAAAAGTGTTTATTGAATGTATTTTAAACAAATATAACTTCAAAAAGTTTATCTCTAAGTCTGAAATGAGTTTTGGCCTCATATTGACAATTTACCAAAATATGACTAAACTAGACTAAACTTGTTGAAATCTCTCACATCTACCTTATTTTAATCACATCAAACGTCACTGGTGCTTAACAACAATTAAGGTATAATTTTCAAAATGTCGAAATATTTTCTCCCAATAGTTGGGAACATTCAAAAATTGAATTAAGAGTGACATTTCATAAACAAAGCCTACGCCATCTCTATCTCCAGGGTCGGAACAAGTGTTTAGCGCCATCTCCAGCTCTGTTATTGCCATTGTTTGTTTGCTACTATACTACTATACTAATTATGACAAAGCTTTATAATTTTCATGTGGATCTGTCACCAGAATATGCTCCGCTCAAGACAAGAAATTCAAAACAACCCAAATTGTCAACTTCTGATATGATCCGATACAGGGAGGAAAAACTAAAGCATGTAGATTTATGGTCATCAGGAACATTGTATCCTATTGATCCATATTCATTGCAACATCCGGATTTTCATTCGGTGACTCAATTAATAATCTGTGTGTCATGGCAAGAATGGCTTTTGGGTTACTGTGAGAATTTGAAACTCTATGGGAATGCACATTCAATGCAAATGAAAATTGCATTTCAATCCATGCGTATCTCATATTTGTCTCTTGTTAAAGATATGGATTTGCTCAACAGAAAGGTAAAAAACAATAAGAGGAAAAGACTGGTTACTAAGGATATATGTGATCCATCATCCAGAGGAGGTTATCGAAAAAGAAGAATCTGCGCATTCAAGTAAGTTATAGCTTATTAGGTTTAATATTGTTTGAACTTTTTGATTCAATCATAATCACTAGTTTGTTATTTATTGATTTTCACTTACAGTTTATATGTTTATTATGTTGTTGTGAATACTATGAGTGTCCTAATCTCTACTGAATTGGATTCACTCAAAGTGAATATGATCCAACTTTGTACATAATGTATGGTGTAAATGGCATTGTACTTTTATTGATTTATGTAGATGACATCATCCTTAGTGGTGATAACATTGATGGTATTGAGAAAATCAAGAAAAATCTATCACTAGAATTTAAGATGGTAGATCTTGGTTAGCTTCACTTTATATTGGGCATAGAAGTACTTAGAGGTTTAGATTTCATCTTTATTAGTTAAACTAAGTATGCTCAAAGTTTTTTCAATAGATTCAAGATGCAAGATTGCAAGCATGTAGAAACACCAATGGAGCAAGATGTTAAAGTGCTCAATAAAAGTGCTGAACCATCATTTATGGACATCACTCTTTATAGGCAACTTATAGGCTCCATAATGTGGATCACATATAACTAGACCTGATCTATGCTTTAGTGTGTGTAAAATGCTAAAGGATCTTGAGATACATCTCGGGTACTCTAGATCATGAAATTCATATAGAAGAGATGTCATTCATTTGCATGCCTTTAGTGACTCGAATTTTGCAGGTAAAAAAAGAGATAGGAAGTCCACAAGTGCCTATGCAACATTCGTTGGAGGAGGAGTATTTCTTGGTTATCAAAGAAACAAGAAACTATCTCACTTTCTTCAACCGAGGCCGAGTATAAAGCTCTCACCACTACAACAAAGGAGTATGGATCAGAAGGCTACTTATGGAGTGTCAAATAATCAGATATGCAACATCAAGCATTCATCATAAGCAATCACCAAGTAAGGAGACAGAAGAAGAACACTCACTATCACTCTATCACACTAAATCATACTGAATGTATAATGTAGATTAAATTGCCCACTAAATGCCTATATAAGTATGCATCAACTTTCTCGGCTTCATCCAATGCAAAAAGTTTGGTATTGGCCTCCATGGAGTACTTAGTGACTTGCAATCCTGCATATTGAACTTATACAATAGATCTCGTGCATACTTGCTTTGCATAAGAATAACATTGTCTTCCTTTTGCCAAACTTCAATACCAAGACAATAATGCCTCAACCCTAAATCACTCATGTCAAAGGTATTGAAAAGGTATGATCTGATTTCATCAATCAAGCCCATATTACTTCCTATAATAATCAAATCATCGACATAGAGGACAACAAACACTATATTTGAGTTTTGCCTAAGAATGTAAAGATTAGGACCAGCATCATTCTTTACCATTCCCCTTGGCTTGAAGTGTTCATCAATGCAAGAGTACCACGCTCATGGCGCTTGCTTCAATCCATATATGGCTTTGTTGAGTTTACAAACCAAATGATCTCTCTCTGGCTCAACAAACCCTTGAGGTTGCTCTAAATATACCTCTTCATCCAACACTCCATTAAGAAAAGTAGATTTGAAGTCCATTTGCTGGATTTTCCAACCATAGGAAGCAAAAATTGCAATGATAAAACGAATAGTTACCATTTTTGCTACGGGTGCAAAGGTCTCCTCAAAGTCTATACCTTTCTTCTATTCAGAACCTCTTGCAACTAGTCGTGCCTCGACGCAAAAAGGTTGTAGTAAGGGTTGTTCCACTTGGACCAGTCCCGGAGGCGAAACCGAAATGGTATTCATCCCCAAGGATCAACTTTATTAGATTTGGAAGAGGTTACATTCATACATAGACTGACCGGTCTCGGGGCCACCAACACGTGCTGGGCATTGTGCCTGGTGTGAAAGATTCAACTAGTGTCATCACATTTTGCAATATTTCCATATTTGGCATATTGAGGCCAAAACTTGTTTTAGACTTAGAGGTCGACTTTTCAAAGTTCATTAGTCTAAATTTCATTCGAATAAACACTTTTTTGAAAGTGTGGGAAAGATAGAATGCGAGTTTGAGTAGATTCAATTTGAATAAGCTGGGTACATTGAATCTAGACCCAAAATTGGTAGGGTTAGCATTTTGGTGGGAAAGCCAAGTGGTCAAATAGGGTTTGGACCTGTTATAAAATGATGTAACTCGTGGAGAGAGTCATCTTCTCTCTTCTATATCTCATTTCATGCTTATACATGGTTCTCTTGGGTTCTACTATCCATTGGTGCACTATCTTGGTGATTGCTTGCAATTCTATGTGTAGAATGATCTATATTTGCTATTTTTGGATCCACACGTGTGAAATATAGTAGCTTGTTGGTTTTGTACAGACAACAACAGTACATAATCATTTCATTCAAGTTTGATCAAGTTCTATTAGTGTTTGCATCTCAAATTGTGTGTAGATGCTGATTTTTCTACATTGGTGAAATTGGTAGTGTATTTCTCTTTCTAACCAAAGATCATTCAAGTAGATTGGATCTTAAGGATCTGAAATCTTTCACATGGTATCAGAGCTTGTGTTTCAGGCTATGAAGGAGGAAATCAGATCTATCAATGATTTGGTGAAGATATCAAGTCTAGAGCATGCTAGAGAGGATTCTACACCAAAATCGGATTTTTTGCTTTTGTATATTGGATCTTTTGTAGATCAAAACACTAAATAGGTCAATATGCTTGTTCAATTCTATTTTTTGAATTCACATGCTGGATTTGGCCGATTTTTTGATCATTGGTTCAGCCTAAGTGGTGGCTTATAGATTGCATATCAAATTTTCAGCATTTGCATGTAGATTTGGAATAGTCAATTTTTTGTGATTTTGTCAAAACCCTAATTTTGATTGGATCTCTAGATAGTGAGGTTGCTGGACTTCATTTGAGTGTGTTTCAATCTTAGGAAGTGGCAAAAGTCATTAGATTGAGGATAGATCATAGGTTGATCAAGATTCCATGATTCTATGTGTTGACTTGCTTCGATAAGTGCTAGAAGAGAATTTGTGAGATAGTTTCAAATCTTGGTGATTTCTTTTGAAAGCATTTGTTGTTGTTCAAAGAAGTGCTTTGTGCATTGAAACAGGTTGAAAGAGAAGATCAGGTCATTGCTACATGGCAACCTCAATTGGAGTCATGTTGGAAGCCAATGATAGGCTTACCTCACGTAACTATTCATTATGGAAAGTGAGGATGGAGTCACTTCTTGAGATGAATGATGTTTTGGATATTGTTGTAGGTTTGGAGGAGAGACCAGCAACACAACAAGATCAACTGAGGTATGACAAGAGGGCCAAGAAGGCTCTACACATGATAAAGATGAATGTTACCAATGAACTTCTCAAGGAAGTTGGTAAGTGCACATCATCTTTGGAAGCTTGGAATTCATTGAAGAAGCTTTATGAATCCAAGTCTACTTCTAGAGTATTGACTCTAAGAAGGCAAATCTTTTCTTGTTTGCAAAAGAATGAAGAAAGTCCAAGTACTTTTGTTTTGAGAATGAAAGCATTGAATGATGAGTTAGCTTGCATAGATGAAAGCATTAAGGAAGGAGAGCTTATTCAAGTGATTCTTAATGGCTTGTTAGATGCTCATGCTAACATTGTTCAAAGTATTGCTATTCAAAAGACTTTGCCAAGTTTGATGGATCTTCAAGAGATCTTGATCAATGAGGAATATAGGCTTCAAGCAAGAGGTGGATCTACATGGACACTTCAAGAGGATGCTATGTTCACAAAGGGCAAATTCAAGGGCAAAACCAAAAGCAAGTGGTCTAAAGGGCAAGATCAAGTGGATGCTTCTTCAAGTGGAAAAACGAAGGATAGATCAAAGCTCAAGTGCTTCTATTGTGGCATCAAAGGACACTTTGCAAGTGAGTGCTACAAGAAGAAGAGAGATCAAGGAGACAAGCAAGGTTATCTTACTCTTGATGAGGATGGTTTGGATGTGCAAGATGCAAATGATGATGCTTTTGTGATGTCTTCATGTATGCATGCTAATGATGGAGATCTAGATCCTTGGTGGATTGATAGTGGAGCAAGTTCACACATGACCTTTCACAAAGAGTACTTCACTTCTTTGTTGGCATATGGAGATGACAAGAGGGTGATCTACATGGCCAATGATGGTGAGTGTGCAATTGAAGGGATTGGCACAATTCCTATTTCTCTCTCTACAAATAGGAATGTTCATTTGGAGGATGTCTTGTTTATTCCATCTATTACCAAGAATTTTCTTAGTGTGAGTCAAATGCTAAGTAAGGGCCTCAAGGTGGAGTTTGATGGAGATGCTTGTTTGATCAAAAGGAAGGATGTCTTGATTGGAAAAGGTAAAAGGCAAGGGAAGTTGTTCAAACTTGATGCTTGTGTTATTGCTAACCAAGTTGGATGTGTTGCAAGGGAGCAAATTTCTATTCAAGAGGTTTGGCACAAAAGGATGGGACACCTCAACTTCAAGTCATTGGAGGTAATGGCAAGGAAGAAGGTTGTGATTGGTCTTCCAAGTTCCTTAAGTAATGACAAGCATGTTTGTGAGTCTTGTGCTTTGTCTAAGTCACATAGACTACCTTATACTAGATGAATTTCTAGATCTACAAAGCCTTTTCAACTTGTACATTCGAATATTCATGGATTTACTACAATTAGCAATAGTGGAGCTAAGATGTATGTAACATTCATTGATGATTTTAGTAGATTTTGTTGGATCTATCTACTAAAGAGCAAGGATGAAGTGTATGATGTCTTTGTCAAGTTCGAGAATGCAAGGGAGAACCGATTCTCCACAAAGATCAAGTGCTTGAGAGGTGACAATGGTGGTGAGTACATATCTAACAAGTTCAAGGCCTTTTGTGATGAGCATGGGATCAAGAGGGAGTATACAACATCAAGGACCCCACAACAAAATGGAGTGGCTGAAAGGAAGAATAGGACTTTATGTGAAAGGGCTTAAGCTATGAGGTTAAGTGCTAATCTTGACAAACCATTTTGGGATCAAGCTTTGTTGTGTGCCAATTTCTTGTGCAATAGGTGGCTGAGTGCTATCCTGGATGGAAGGACACCTTTTGAGATGCTATTCAAGAGGAGGCCGAGTTTCTAAGAACCTTTGGATGCACATGCTATGTCAACATTACTCTTGATGATAGGACCAAGGAGGATCCATCTTCAAGAAGAGGTATTTTTGTTGGATATAGTGAGGTGAGTAAAGCCTACAAGGTTTACATTCCTTCTACTAACAAAGTGATTGTTGGTAGAGATGTCATTTTTTATGAGGGAAACATTCCAAAGGTGTCTTCAAGCATGATTGATGGTAAAGTAGATGGATCTAACATTCTTGATATTGATGAGAAGGATCCTACTTTGGATGATGGTGATGATGGACCTTCATCAAGTCAAAAGCCAAGGAGACCATCAAGAGAAAGACAAGTACCTTCAAGGCTCACATATGATCAAAAGGGTAAGCAAGTAGTTTCTGGAAATTATGTTGCTTTCCTAACCTCTTTGGATGATCCTACAAGTGTAGATCAAGCAAGGAAAGAAGAGGAGTGGATCCAAGCAATGGATCTTGAGTATCGATCTCTTATGAAGAATAGAACATCTTTTGGAAGATCTTCTTGTGTACATGGAGCTATGCAAGTGGATGGATGTTATCTTGCTATAAAATCAAGTAATGGATCTGGATAGCATTCTTGGCTGATTTTGTTGATGGAAATGAAGCTATTGGAGGTTCATTATGTCACTCATCCATGGCTAAGTTCTCAAGTGTTGAGCTACTTGGTGCCAATACTTGGAGATTGTCAATTTTTGGTGAATTCATGGTCATTTTCTTGTGTCAAGTAGATCTTGAAGATGGACTAGTGCAAACTACTTGGTTTATGGAGTCATGTGGTGCTGGATTGTATTATTTATGTACTCACCTACTCATGGATTTCCAAGGTTTGATGGTTTCTTGTGGCAAGATGAAGATGGAGGCTCATTCATGGAGTATCATGGTGGATACAAGGCAACAAAGGACAAAGGAGGAGGAGACATGCAAGCAAAAGTTGATCACTCACATTAATTGTCTGTTTGCTGTATTTTTCCAGAGAGTTCAGAGTTGGAAGCATGGTGGAATCATTTCATTTACATTCTATTTGATTCTTCATGTTCTAGTCACATTTTTACATGTAAAATTGATGTAAGAAATAGTGAAGCATCCCAAGTGGACACTATTCTCTATATCAATTATGGTTGTTTCTATTTTGAGCATTACATGATCATTGAAAGGAGATCTATTCTTAGAAAGAAGATCATTCTTATGATGGATCAAAGTTCTATTGGCAAAAACTATGCTAGGAGCATTGGAAGCTAGGAAAGCGAGTTTTGAGGTACATCATTGGAACTCGAGATTTTGGCATATTGTATGAGGGATCATCACCTAATCTTTTTTGGATTTTCGGATTCGGACTATGCTGGAGATGTAATGGATAGGAAATCCATTAGTTCTTATTGTATTTTCATAGGTGATGGAGCTATATCATGGATGTCAAAGAAACAAGCCACTATCTCATTGTCATCTAGTGAGGCCAAGTACAAAGCTCTTACACATTGCACAAAGGAGATGGTATGTATCAAAAGGATGATCAAGGATCTTCACTTGCTGGATTTTTCAGAGAGCCCAATCATCTTTTGTGACAATCAATCAACCCAAAGAATGGCATCCAATCCTATCTTTCATGCTAGGAGCAAGCATATTGAGATACAATATCATTTTGTGAGGGAGCGAGTCATTGCAAAGGAGGTGGAGCTTCAACATGTGTCTTCAAGGGAATGTGTAGCTGATATCTTCACCAAAGCATTGGGAAAAGACTTGTTCATGAAGCATAGGACTTCACTTGGAGTATTATCAAAGTCTATGCTAAAATTAGTTGAAGAGGGAGTGTGAAAGATTCAACTAGTTTCATTACATTTTGCAATATTTTCATATTTGGCATATTGAGGCCAAAACTTGTTTTAGACTTAGAGGTCGACTTTTCAAAGTTTATTAGTCTAAATTTCATTTGAATAAACACTTTTTTGAAAGTGTGGGAAAGATAGAATGCGAGTTTGAGTAGATTCAATTTGAATAATTTGGGTACATTGAATCTAGACCCAAAATTGGTAGGGTTAGCATTTTGGTGGGAAAGCCAAGTGGTCAAATAGGGTTTGGACCTGATATAAAAGGATGTAACTTGTGGAGAGAGTCATCTTCTCTCTTCTCTATCTCATCTCATGCTTATACATGGTTCTCTTGGGTTCTACTATCCATTGGTGCACTATCTTGGTGATTGCTTGCAATTCTATGTGTAGAATGATCTATATTTGCTATTTTTGGATCCACACGTGTGAAATATAGTAGCTTGTTGGTTTTGTACAGACAATAACAGTACATAATCATTTCATTCAAGTTTGATCAAGTTCTATTAGTGTTTGCATCTCAAATTGTGTGTAGATGCTGATATTTCTACATTGGTGAAATTGGTAGTGTATTTCTCTTTCTAACCAAAGATCATTCAAGTAGATTGGATCTTAAGGATCTGAAATCTTTCACACCAGGCTCGTGCTGGTAGAGGGAGCTGAGACCTGGCGATTGGATTCCTAGCGCTGGTTGAGCTGCCCAAGTTTCTGTCTCCCGGACTCCCCCTATAGTTTTGCTGTGATTCGGCGCACGCCCTCTGGTTTGAAACATAGTGCTTTCTGGTAAAGCACGCTTTTTAGGACTTAGTTTTTATTTTGCTGATTAAGCCTGGCAAGCCTGGCAGAATCAATTTGGCTTCCGGACATGGGTCCCAGGAGCGATAGAATGCGAGTTTGAGTAGATTCAATTTGAATAATTTGGGTACATTGAATCTAGACCCAAAATTGGTAGGGTTAGCATTTTGGTGGGAAAGCCAAGTGGTCAAATAGGGTTTGGACCTGATATAAAAGGATGTAACTTGTGGAGAGAGTCATCTTCTCTCTTCTCTATCTCATCTCATGCTTATACATGGTTCTCTTGGGTTCTACTATCCATTGGTGCACTATCTTGGTGATTGCTTGCAATTCTATGTGTAGAATGATCTATATTTGCTATTTTTGGATCCACACGTGTGAAATATAGTAGCTTGTTGGTTTTGTACAGACAACAACAGTACATAATCATTTCATTCAAGTTTGATCAAGTTCTATTAGTGTTTGCATCTCAAATTGTGTGTAGATGCTGATATTTCTACATTGGTGAAATTGGTAGTGTATTTCTCTTTCTAACCAAAGATCATTCAAGTAGATTGGATCTTAAGGATCTGAAATCTTTCACACCAGGCTCGTGCTGGTAGAGGGAGCTGAGACCTGGCGATTGGATTCCTAGCGCTGGTTGAGCTGCCCAAGTTTCTGTCTCCCGGACTCCCCCTATAGTTTTGCTGTGATTCGGCGCACGCCCTCTGGTTTGAAACATAGTGCTTTCTGGTAAAGCACGCTTTTTAGGACTTAGTTTTTATTTTGCTGATTAAGCCTGGCAGAATCAATTTGGCTTCCGGACATGGGTCCCAGGAGCCGTCCCGGCGGCTGAATCAACTTGCTTTCCTGACTAGGCCATGACTCGAGCTCCAGAGCTAGCTCATGACTTGTGACTACTTGACTGCCTCACCACAGGTCAGAGGCTCAGTCCTTGACGTTCTAACTTGCTCTGGGACCTTAGAGAGTGTCACCCCTTAGAGTCTTACAGGGCACGCTGGGTGCACCCGAGTCAGCTTTACAACATCCTCCCCTCATTTGAGAAAGCTGATGTCCTCATCAGGGACAAACTAGGACCTAAGACTCATGGCACGGGCTTAATTCACCGGCCAGACTTTATTCACATATACAAGGGCACGGGCTTGATTCACCGGCCAAAGGAGACTAACTGTAAAGAGAAGTAAATATATTGTGTTTGCACCCAGCACAAGAAAAGTGTGGATCTAGTTCACTTAAGTAAAACCTGTGTAAAGCTGCTGCACTTAGACATTAGACTGAAGCTCACTCCTCAATGAGAAATGCGGCTTACTTTATTAACATGAAAGAAAAAGGTACTTATGGCTCCCTTAAGCCTCAGATATGTCATTTTTGTCACACGTCTGGATGAGTCCCCTAGGACTCTAGATTTTTTGTTTGGTCGCCCAGGTTGAGCTCCTTGAGCTCTGCATCGGCACTTAGATTCACCTCTGATGTAGAAGCTGCAGGCAATGTTGGCTCCATTTGACCTCGCGTCAGCTGGTTTGTCACTACTGGATGTCCTTCATTAAAGAGGTGAGCTTTTGCTTGGTCACACAAGTTGAGCTACTTGAGCTCTGCATTGGCACTTGAATTCACCTTTGATGTAGAAACTGTAGGCAATGTTGGCTCCATTTGGTCCCGTGTGAGCTGGTTTGTCACTGTTGGCTGTCCTTCGTTAAAGAGGTGAATGAGATTGGGAGGGATGGTTGGCTCAGGTTCATTTCTGTCGTTCTTTTCTAGTTGGTCCCATGGCACAGCTCTGACGACACAAGGTCTCCTGCCATTATATAATAAAACAAGGTTAACCCCTTTTGCCAAGTAGGCCACCACATGTTCGTTAAACTAGCTTAATCCCAAAATAATATTGAAGGCATCCATCTTCAAGATTGTGAACGTTAGTCGATTCTTCCAGGTTCCTAGGGAGATTGGTAAGTTGGTTGCCAATCTACAAGTGGTCATTGTACCTTTCACGATCTCCACACAAATAGGAGTCACATTTTTTTCACATTGGATGTCCAATTCCCCTGTCAGTTTTTCTGACAAGTAGTTATGTGACGCCCCCACATCTACCATGAAGTAAATGATCCTGCCTTGAATACAACCTTTCAAGTACAATAACTTTGATCCACTTGCAGGAGTCGCCATGAGATGTTCACGATATGCCGCAAGTGCCCCTATCTGTTGTAAGGCATTCAGGTCAGACTCCGTCAAATCCATTTTTGGGTCCTCTTCGTCATCCTGTTCACCATCTTCTTGATCAAATGCCTCTCTCTCCATCCTATCAAATCCTTCAATGGCAGCCATGATTTGATTGTTCAATGGTTTGGGGCATGACCTCCAAGAGTGACCTTGTTGATGACAATTGAAGCAATGCATGGAACTGCCCACTGTTGGTGAGCTGTTGCTGTGACTAGCTGAAGGTCCAACATTGTTTCTTCTCTTGAACGTGTTCCCTCCATTGTTGCCTTGGTTGCCAAACCCTGTTTTTGTTGGGAATTTGTTCATGCTACTCAAGGCTTGGTTTCCATTTGAAGCTGAGTCCCCCCTTGAAAAGAAGCTCGGACTCAATCTAGATCTACTAAATACTCTTGTTGAGGTTGCGGGAGTAGCTGGTGCCAATGTGCTCTCATAATCACAAACCATTTCAGCCGCCCGAATAGTTGAATTGAAATCATGGGGCATGTAGTTGTCTATTGTACGTCGGGTCCAAGACTTCATTCCAGACAAGAGGTAATGAGTTTTGTCCGCGTCGGACATATCTTCAATAACCCATACACTCTGTCCGAATTTATTGAGGTACTCTCGCAATGACCCTTTCTGTTTGAGCCCTGATAATTTTGTCCTCAATCTCATGTGTGAATCCTTCAGTATGAACTCCTCTCGTAACGCGGTTTTGAAAGCGCCCCATGTCTGGAAATGCATTCCTGCCATCCGCTACAAATTTGTAGTGTAGCCCTCAAAATATGCTAATGCCAAGTCCGTTCTTTCTTCCTCAGGAGTGTTCATCACAAAAGTAATAGTCCATGTGAAACAACCAATCTTCCACAATTCGAATGTCATGCTCTCCTTTGAAAGTAGGTGGTGCTTTTACTTTGGCAGTTTTCTTTGGGCCTTCTGTGTTTCGCACTCGTGGTTCTCTTGGTATCTGTGGAGGAGGTGCCACTGCATTCTCTCTAGTTGCCTCCAACTCTTCAAACCTGGCTTCGAGCTGTGTTAGCCCATCTCCCATTTCTCTAGCAAGGTTAAATTGAGTAAGGTTCATGGTTCGCAGGGATGTTTGCCATTCTTTCCTTTCTGTTTCTCTGTCCTTCTTCACCTCGCTAAGCATAGTCGTCATTGCTCTTGATAAGTATTGTCGCATCTTCACTTAAAAGAGGTCTTGTTGCGCCTCTGGCAAGGGTTCGTCTCTTGGTGTAGGTTCAAAAGGGCCACCCATCTCTTCTTGGAGAGGCGCCACTGTGGAGTGCATACGCTCTTTCTTTCTCGACTTGGACCTGGTGCCATCTCGATGCATGCAGGAGCCGTATTCTCGAGCCAGCTCCTCTCCGTCCGTCAATGCTCGTAACTCATCAAGGTGGTCCTCCATTATAGCAAGAGGTGTACTTCCAACAGATTATCACCTCAATCCTTTTTATTTTTTAAACTCTCCGTTCTGTCGGCCGGGCCCCACAGCTCTCTTTTCTTCTTTATTAAATAAGCTTCAATGAAAATATCCCCTCCTCAAACTTAGTACGCTCACATCACCTGAGAGCCGAGTAGGAACCAGGTCATTTGTGTCCAAGCAAGCACACAACAAACGGAACATACCAACCAAAGCAAACACAGAGGATCCCTCTCAAGCCACAAACCCCCCTGAGAACGGACATAGGACCTTTGTGTAGCCGCGCCCACACAAATCTATCACAGAATGAGCCCACGGGAAAACATCCACCCAACCATTGGTGCTTTCACCATTAAACAGCACATTGCCTCAGTTACGCCCCACCACTTTTTGGTCGATAGCCCTTATAGCTAAACGATCGGTAGCTATCCGGCACCGGCAGCTAACCACCCGTGCTTTACACCCAAATTCGAGCAGCATCTCTGTATCAATGGTTAACCCGTACAGTTCGAATATGTCACCCCGCACCCCACAAGGCACAGACCGTGCTTTCACCAACCTAATGACAGCACATTGCCTCATCTGTCCTACGTGCAAACGGCGCCAGGCCCGAACCGCGGTAACTGACCGTGCTTACACCTCAAGGGCAGCACCTTGCCTCATCAAGTCTCCCGTTCTGCCAACCACCCCGACCGTGGACGCACCCGTGCTTACACTTTGGGCAGCACCTTGTGCAACGGTTGTCGTGACAAATCCCAAAACGTGGCCATCCCTTTGAGACTTGTGTAGCTGACTGGCTAGTCAGCTCTGATACCACATGTTGCGTCGGCGCCTCAAAGGGCGCTGGGAGTTGAGCGGTTTTTTCCAACAAGCGCTTAAGTCTAACATTCATCCATCATGCACTTACGTAAAAGCCAACTCAGAAATGTAACAAGCTTAACCATTCAGACTTAAGAAAACTGGAATCCCAACCAACCCAAAAAGCCAACTCAAAATCCGTCCCCAAAAGGTAACCAAAGGCAAAGACAAGCCACACATGAAACCCAAGGCATAGTGGTCGCCAAACTGACCAATTGGTATAGCGGCAAGCCCCATGTCGATGACAGGGACCCTTAGGCGTCGGCGACACAAAAGGTTGTAGTAAGGGTCCTTCCACTTGGACCAGTCCCGGAGGCGAAACCGAAATGGTAATCATCCCCAAGGATCAACTTTATTATATTTAGAAGAGGTTACATTCATACATAGACTGACCGGTCTCGAAGCCACCAACACGTATTTGGCATTGTGCCTGGCTCGTGCTGGTAGAGGGAGCTGAGACCTGGCGACTGGATTCATGTCGCTGGTTGAGCTGTCCAAGTTTCTGTCTGCCGGACTCCCCCTATAGTTTTGCTGTGATTTGGCGCACCCCCTCTGGTTTGAAACATAGTGCTTTCTGGTAAAGCACGCTTTTTAGGACTTAGTTTTTATTTTGCTGATTAAGCCTGGCAAGCCTAGCAGAATCAGTCTAGCTCCCGGACATGGGTCCCGGGAGCCGTCCCAGCGGCCGAATCAACTTGCTTTCTTGACTAGGCCATGACTCGAGCTCCAGAGCTAGCTCATGACTTGTGACTACTTGACTGGCTCACCACAGTTTGGAGGCTCAGTCCTTGACGTTCTAACTTGCTCTGGGACCTTAGAGAGTGTCACCCCTTAGAGTCTTACAGGGTGTTGCGCCGGCGCCTCAAAGGGCGCTGGGACTTGAGCGGTTTCCCCAACACGCGCTTAAGTCTAACATTCATCCATTATGCACTTACGTAAAAGCCAACTCAGAAACGTAACAAGCTTAACCATTCAGACTTAAGAAAACTGGAATCCCAACCAACCCGAAAGCCAACTCAAAATCCGTCCCCAAAAGGTAACCAAAGGCAAAGACAAGCCACACATGAAACCCAAGGCATAATGGTCGCCAAACTGACCAATTGGCATAGCGGCAAGCCCCACGTCAATGACAAGGACCCTTAGGCGCCGACAACGCAAAAAGGTTGTAGCAAGGGTCCTTCCACTTGGACCAGTCCTGAAGGCGAATCCGAAATAGTAATCATTCCCAAGGATCAACTTTATTAGATTTGGAAGAGATTACATTCATACATAGACTAACTGGTCTCGGGGCCACCAACATGTGCTGGGCATTGTGCCTGGCTCGTGCTGGTAGAGGGAGCTGAGACCTGGCGACTGGACTACTAGCGTTGGTTGAGCTGCCCAAGTTTCTATTTGCCGGACTCCCCCTATAGTTCTGCTGTGATTCGGTGCACCCCCTCTGTTCTGAAACATAGTGCTTTCTGGTAAAGCACACTTTTTGGACTTAGTTTTTATTTTACTGATTAAGCCTGGCAAGCCTAGCAGAATCAGGTTTGGCTCCAGGACATGGGTCCCGGGAGCCGTCCCGGCGGCAGAATCAACTTGCTTCCTGACTAGGCCATGACTCGAGCTCCAGAGCTAGCTCATAACTTGTGACTACTTGACTGGCTCACCACAGGTCGGAGGCTCAGTCCTTGACGTTCTAACTTGCTCTGGGACCTTAGGGAACGTCACCCCTTAGAGTCTTACAGGGCACACTAGGTGCACCTGAGTCAGCTTTACAACATCCTCCCCTCGTTTGAAAAAGCTGATGTCCTCATCAGGGCCAAACTAGACCTAGGACGTATGGCACGGGCTCAATTCACCGGCCTTAACAACTTTTGAATTAAAAAGATACATTGGCAGTAGCACAGAAAAAGTATAGATAAAGTTCACTTACGTAAAACCTGTGTAAATCTGCAAGTGATTTATTGACAAACTTAAGAAAGATACCTGGAAGTTCCTTGAACTTCAGAATTGGCCATGAGTGTTTATGCAGGAGGCATGTCGCCAGGTAGTGCTTTGTGTGCCGATCTGGGAAAACGGCTATTGCATTGATTCTTCTGCAGATAATCTACAAGTACTTCAGAGGCCCCCTCCTTAAGTTTGTCTTCGTACTCCCAAGAAGCCTCAATGAGTGGAGCCCGTAGCCACTTCACTAGATATTCACGTTGCACTCCAGTTCGCTTCTATGTGTCAATATTTGTTCTGGTACAAGCTGCCTCTTTGTATCATCAAGTGTCGTTGGTGGGTGACAAAGTTCGTGTTGTCGATCAAATCGCTCATCTGGTTTGTACCGCTTGAGTAACGAGATATGAAACACATTGTGTATATCCAAGTTGGATGGCAGCGCCAATCGATAAGCCACTGGGTTGATCTTCTTGGTGACATGATATGGTCCCACATAAGGTCGAACGAACTTATGAGAGAAACCTTTTGGTAACGCAATGTTCTTTGTGTTCAGCCACACTTGATCACCTTCCTCAAATTCCAGTTCTCGTCGATGTGGGTTCACGTCAGCTGCCATACTTCTTTGGGGCTGCTCTAAAAATGACTTCACCTCTGTCAACTTTGTGTGCCACTCATTGATGAATTCCTCCACAGTGGGTAATGGGGTTTCTTGCACACCTGTAAGAAAAGAGCTTGGAACAATCGGTAGCCGACCATTGCTTATCTCGAAGGGTGCCCGTCCAGTAGATCTGTTCACTTGGTTGTTATGTGCAAACTCGAGAATATCCAAGTAGTTGACCCAATCAGATTGGTCCCAAGTGACATAATTTCGTAAATATTGTTCAATCTGTCGATTGACTCGTTTTGTTTGCTCATATGTTTGAGTGTGATATGCAGTGCTGAGATTCAGTCCAGTTCCCACGAGGTGAAATAGGCAAGTCCAAAACTTTCCGACGAACTTGGTGTCTCGGTCAGAAATAATTGTTCTAGGTAGGCCATGGTATTTGAAGACACATTTGAAAAATAAACTCGCCACTTCTTCAGCTGTCACTGAACTTTTAGTTGGTACAAGTTGAGCTTGTTTTGAAAAACGATCAACCACCACATAAATTGAGTCGAAACCCTGGCAACGTGGTAGTTGAACAATAAAATCCATGCTCATTGAGTCCCAAGGGTATGCTGGTACTGGTGATGGCTGGAGTAGTCCTGCTGGGGCTAGCAGTTCCACCTTCACTTGTTGACATGTAGGACATGTTTGCACATAGGATTTAATGTCTGCCCACATATTTGGCCAATAGAACTGAGAAGTTCATACATGCGATTCACCCCTGGATGTCCGACGGCTAGTACGTCATGATGCTCCCTCAAGTTTTCTTCCTCAAGTTGATGTTGTCTGGAACATATGCTCTACGTTGTTTATAAACAACCATTTGGTCTTTCCAAGTGAAATGTTTACAAGGCTTTTCCAGCTGGAATTTGATCATTAGATTCTTAGCCAACGCATCTACACCATAGTTCTCTTTGATTTCTTGGAGTAGACCGGTCACCTGGGTTGAAACCGTCGCCATCAAATGCTCATGTCTACTGAGTGCATCTGCTACCACATTATTCTTTCCCGCCGTATGTAGAATGTCTATATGGAATTTCAAGAGAAAGTTTTGCCATCGCATCTGCTTTGGCGTGAGCATACCTTGGGATGAGAAGTACTTAAGTGATACATTGTCAGTGAATGCCTTAAAGGGCTTTCCTGCCACATAATGTCTCCAATGCTCCACTGCTTGTACGACTGCAACCATTTCATTTTTGTGAGTTGGCCATCATCGTTCTACATCATTTAATTTCTTTGAAAAATATGCAACTGGTTTTCCCTCTTGCATCAACACGGCCCCAATAGCAAAGTTTGATGCATTATTTCGAATGGTTTGCTAAAGTCTGGTAGGGCAAGAATGGGTTCTTGAGTGATTCGTCGCTTTAGTTCTTGGAACGCTGCTTCACATTCCGGTGTCCATGTCATTTTGAGATGAGTCTTTGTCTGCTCCAACAAAGGTGCCACAATTTTGCTAAATGCCTCAATGAATCTCCTGTAAAAATCACATAGCCCCACAAAGGATTTGATGCCATGAACAGTTTTAGGTGCTAGCCAATCCAAGATAGCCTTGATCTTCTTAGGATACATTCGAATCCGTCCGTGGCCTATAACATGTCCAAGAAAATCAACTTCCTCCACCAAAAACTCACATTTCTCTCTTTTCGCGAACAAGCAGTTCCTCCTCAATTGTTGGAGAACTGTCCTTAAATGTTTAATGTGATCTTTAAGGCTCTGGCTAAATACTAATATGTCATCAATGTACACAATGACAAATTCATCCAGACAGTCTTGAAACATATTGTTCATCAATATGCAAAAAGTGGCTGGTGCATTTGTTAGACCGAATGGCATCACTAGGAACTCGTGACTCCCGTACCACGTTTGAAACGCTGTTTTGTGCTCATCACCTTTAGCTATTCAAATTTGATGATATCCATATCTAAGATCTATTCGGCTAAAGTATTTGGCATGTTTGAGTTGGTCGAATAGGTCATCAATTCTAGGCATGGGGTACTTGTTCTTGATGGTACTCTTGTTAGGCATGCGATAATCCACACACATTCGAACAGTTTTGTCCGCCTTTTCCACGAACAACACTGGGGCTCCAAAAGGTGAAGCGCTAGCTCTAATAAAACCTTTGTCTATCAATTCACCAAGTTGTCGATGCAGTCCCGCCAACACCTCTTGTGACATTCTGTAGGGTGCTCGTGAAGTTGGCTCCATTCCTGGTACCAACTCAATTTTATGGTCCACTGGTCTTCGAGGAGGTAGCTTAGCTAGGAGTTCCTCCGAAAACACATCGCTAAATTCTTCTAGTAGATCTGCCACTTCTTTTGGCAAGTTTTCTTGTCGCACGCTTTTCCCTTCTGGGACTTCTCGGCAGATGCAAAGAAAGCACTTTGACCTTTTTCCTTTCGCCATTCTTTTCACCGCTAATGCTGCAACCAGATTTTGTTCAATATCGGTATCCTTAGCATTTCCTCCAGGCAGGGCTTTTGTCACGCAGATTTGTCCCTTGTAATCCAAGAGGACCAAGTTTGAGCTCCTATCCAAAACTGCGATACAGTGTTCATTTAACCAAGGGAGGCCCAAAATCACATCGAAGACATCCATCTCTCAAATCACAAAGCTAAGTTTAGCCTTCCATCTTCCAATCTGCACCGGGATGTTCAATGTCGCTTTGTCTGCATCTAATTTTCCCTTCGTTGTTTCTACCTTGAGAGTAGATGTAACATTCCTGGTCGGCAAGCTGAATTGTTCCACTACGCTCCTTGAGATATAGTTATGTGAAGCTCCGGAGTCGATCATGAAATCTGACTTCCTCCCCGCGATCTTTCCTGATAAGAATAACAATCTTGAACCAGTCTTGGGGGTTGCCCCATGGAAGTTCCTTTCCATACTTGCGTGTCGTCCACTCATAAATGTAAGTTCCTCTCACAACTCCCAACTAGATCAGATCACCTGGATCAAAACAAGTAGTCAGGGATAATTCAGGTCAAGGCAAGCACACCACAAACGAACATACCAACCAAAGCTAAACAGAGGATCCCTCTTAAGTCACATTCCCCTTGAGACCGGACGTAGGACCTTTGCCTAGCCGTGCCCACACAAATCTATCACAGAATTAGCCCACGGGGAAACATCCATCCAACCATCCGTGCTTTCACCATTAAGCAGCACATTGCCTCAGTCACGCCCCGCCACTTTTTGGTCGATAGCCCTTATAGCTAAACGATCAGCAGCTATCCCGCACCGGCAGCTAACCACCCGTGCTTTACACCCGAATTTGAGCAGCATCTCTGTATCAATGGTTAACCCATACAGTTCGAATATGTTGCCCCGCACCCCACAAGGTACAGATCGTGCTTTCACCTACCTAGGCAGCACTTTGCCTCATTTGTCCTACGTGCAGATAGCACCAGGCCCGAACCGCGAGAACTGACCGTGCTTACACCTCGAGGGCAGCACTTTGACTCATCAAGTCCACCGACCACCCCGACCGTGGACGCACCCGTGCTTACACTGTGGGCAGCACCTTGCGCAACGGTTGTCCTGACAAATCCCAAAACGTGGCCATCCCTGTGATACTTGCGTAGCTGACCGGCTAGTCGGCTCTGATACCACATGTTGCGTCGGCGCCTCAAAGGGCGCTAGGACTTGAGCGGTTTCCCCAACACGCACTTAAGTCTAACATTCATTTATTATGCACTTACGTAAAAGCCAACTCAAAAACGTAACAAACTTAACCATTCAGACTTAAGAGAACTAGAATCCCAACTAACCCAAAAGCCAACTCAGAATCTATCCTCAAAAGGTAACCAAAGGCAAAGACAAGCCACACATGAAACCCAAGGCATAGTGGTCGCCAAACTGACCAATTGGCATAGCGGCAAGCCATATGTCGATGACAAGGACCCTTAGGCGCCGACGATGCAAAAAGGTTGTAGTAAGGGTCCTTCCACTTGGACTAGTCCCGGAGGCGAAACCAAAATGGTAATCATCCCCAAGGATCAACTTTATTAGATTTGGAAGAGGTTACATTCATACATAGACTGACCGGTCTCGGGGCCACCAACACGTGCTGGGCATTGTGCCTGGCTTGTGCTGGTAGAGGGAGCTGAGACTTGGCGACTGGATTCATGGCACTGGTTGAGCTGCCCAAGTTTTTGTCTGCCGGACTCCCCCTATAGTTCTACTGTGATTTGGCGCACCCCCTCTATTCTGAAACATAGTGCTTTCTGGTAAAGCACGCTTTTTGGGACTTAGTTTTTATTTTGCTGATTAAGCCTGGCAAGCCTGCAGAATCAGTCTGGCTCCCGGACATGGGTCCCGGGGGCCGTCCCGACGACAGAATCAATCTGCTTCCTAACTAGGCCATGACTCGAGCTCCAGAGCTAACTCGTGACTTGTGACTACTTGACTGGCTCACCACAGGTCGGAGGCTCAGTCCTTGACGTTTGAACTTGCTCTGGGACCTTAGGGAGCATCACCCCTTAGAGTCTTACAGGGCACACTAGGTGCACCTGAGTCAACTTTACAACATAGGGCACGCTGGGTGCACCCGAGTCAGCTTTACAACACTCCGGGGCGCTAGCATACCAAGGTGAGAGCCATTACAACATTCCAGCAAGGGAGGCTGAGACTTGGGTGGAGCTCGCCCTGAGTCGCAACCCGCACTCCCCTATAGTATTGGTGGGATTCGGCACCCCCCCTCATAGCAAGCACTCTACCCAGGTTGGTAAAGCACGTTTTTCTCTCTTTAGGATTTTCTCTCTCTAGATTTTATTGATCTCCAGGCTTCCTTTAATCATCCCTAGATCGTGTGAGGTGATTGCACATCGATCTGAGCTCTCTGGACTTCGCTAGAACCGATCAAAGATTTTCAACCATAGGAACTTGGCGCCGGCTGGATTCTGTTCACAGTGGTGCTGGGAGCGGCACTGGCGCCGTTGGCGCCAGGAGCAGCAGGGGCGGTGCTGGCGTCAGTGGCACCGGAAGTAAAGCTTGTAAAGGTAGCTTTACAACATCCACCCCACCTTTATAAAATCTGATGTCCTCATCAGATGTCAGATTAAAGTAAAGGTGTCTCCCAATTAAAATAACTATACATTTAAGCTACTTGGCATAGTACTCAATTTATTGGCCACTTTTTATTAACATTGAAGATGGCACACCACAAGTCGGAGGCTCAGCTCTTTGTACTGAAAAATTACATAATTCAAAATATCTCTTTGTCTGGAAAAAGCGTAGATTTTATATCGCTTTCGTAAAACCCAAAGACCTTATTAACTGGTGACAGAGGCCTTTCTTTGAAATGTTTGCCCCTGTCACTTCTGACTTTCGACGTTGGAACTCCTTTGAGCTCCTGATTTGTCCTTGATGCACTTTGCGTTGAGCTCCCTAAGCTCCAGATTTGATCAGTTCCGCACATGTATCAAGGCTCCCTGAGCCAAAGGATTTATCGTTTGATTGCCCACTTTATGGTCCACTTCGTGCCTTGTTGCTTCTACACCTTGATTACATTTTTTTCTTGGCTCTTTAAGGTAAGCAAAGATTGAGTACTCCGCAATGCACCTCTCACTTAGCTTGAAGTAGCTCTTTGAATCAGCCCAAATGTAACCATTGACCTCGTGGAAAGCCAAAGGGTCGCACCAGTTTCATCCGCATACGAACTACCTCTTCGCGTTTGTTTGAAGCACCATGTCCGTTGCACAAAACTTGACTTTCACAATTCCATCACTGGTCAGTTGCCTCACAGTCAAAACAAGAAGTGTACATCGAGCTTGGCTTCAAGTTGCACTCTTTGAATCAGACACATGCACTCAGAGTTTGCACTAGTCCGATCTCAACATGAACTGTCCCTTAGCGTCCGTTTGAAATACCAAGTCTCTCATGCAAGACTCAACTTTCACAGTTCCTTCATTGATCAGCTGCCTTACACGTAACACAAGCCAACATACTCATATGTTTCCTCATCATTGCTGGTCCAGAGAAAGCCTATAACAAGCTCTCCTTTCCACAACAAAAACTTGTCAACTTATTAGGTCCAAAGTTCGCCAGTCTCCTCGTGTGAGTATGGCTAGGTCACCTTGAATTTTCTCCCGTTTTAATCAACTTTCATTCAAAATTTGCTCCAAGAGAGAGGTGTGTGTGATAGTTTCCCCTCCACTTATAAAATCAGCTGATCGGACTTATAGTAGAGTTCTTCGGACAAAAAGCCTTTCCAACACTTTGCTTCCCATCTGCTAGGATTATGGCTCGATCTAACTTGTTGCCAATCTCTGAAGAGGATCCTAGTCTTTCCCCTTTGAGGAAAAACCCAACTGATACTGGATATCACCCATGCTCAGTGAGTTTCAGTTCCGAAGGTGGCCATCCCAAATGAAGACCAACTGCTCCATAGAAGATCTCCCATGAAATTGCCCTTTAAAACTTTTGACTTCCTGCTTGCATCTGGTGGGCGTTGTCACAAATGAAACTAACCCAAGAAACAGGCTAGCCATCCATCCTTTGCAAACATTGAGTCATTTCGTTGTCGTTCACGTGCGAGTACTTGAACTGCAAATCTGCCCCACAGATTCTGTAGCCCTCTTTGTTTGATGGTATCAGCCTTCAAAAGAAATGTTTCTTCTCGAGCCATCAGCTCCTTGTATCACAAGCAATCATGCAAACCAGGCAAAGCACGAGTACTAAGACTCATGATGAATACATACAAGCAAGACACTCAGGTAGATTTACTAACAGGTAACAAAGACAAGGTCCCTTTTTGAGATAGTCCTGCCAAAGAACCTTTGCTTGGCCGCGCCCATACAGATCGATCACAGAATCAGCCCACAGAGAACATCCCTCCAACTATCCGTGCTTTCACCATTAAGCAAGACGTTGACTCTGTCACGCCCCACCACTTTTTGGTCGATAGCCCTTATAGCTAAACGATCAACAGCTATCCTTGAATATACCACCCCCGTGGACGCACCCGTGCTTTCACCGTTAGGCAGCACATTGCCTCAGTAATGCCCCCACCAAATCTAGTCGATAGCCCTTATAGCTAAACGATCGGCAGCATACACCCCAATCGTGGACGCACCCGTGCTTTCACCATTAGGCAACACATTGCCTCAGTAACGCCCCCACCAAATCTAGTCGATAGCCCTTATAGCTAAACGATTGGCAGCTATCCTTGAATATACCACCCCCGTGGATGCACCCGTGCTTTCACCGTTAGGCAGCACATTGTTGTAGCGCAGGCATCCAAAAGGGAGTCGGGAACCACCACAAGCCGCGACAGATATGGAGACAACCAGTTCCTGGACCAAATGGTCCCGACATTATACCGCTGGCGCCACGGACCGAATGGTCCCAACGGCATACCGCTGGCGTCCTGGGATATGACCCTCAACTATGTGCCAAGTTAAAAATTTTGAAAGCGGCCTTACAACTGGCACTTTTACTGAACACTGAAACCCAGAAGGTAACCAGAGTCAGTTTGAGGAAGATCCCACTTTATTGATAAATCTGAGAAGGTTACATTTCAAGTGTGTGACCGACCCTAGTCTCCGGGGCGCTAGCATGCCAAGGCGAGAGCCATGACAACATTCCAACAAGGGAGGCTGAGACTTGGTTGGAGCTCGTCCTGAGTCGCAACCCGCACTCCCCTATAGTATTGCTGTGATTCGACACCCCCCCTCATACCAAGCACTCTACCCAAGCTGGTAAAACACGTTTTTCTCTCTCTAGGATTTTCTCTTTCTAGAAAGTCATTTTCTCTCTCTAGATTTTATTGATCCCTAGGCTTCCTTTAATCATGCCTAGATCGTGTGAGGTGATTGCACATCGATCTGAGCTCTCTGGACTCCGCTAGAACCGATCAAAGATTTTCAGCCGTAGGGACTTGCCGCCGGCTGGATTTTGGTCACAGTGGCACCGGAGCGGCGCCGGCGCCATTGGTGCCAGGAGCAGCAGGGGCGCCGCTGGCGCCGGGGACATAGCTGGCGCCGATGGCGTCGGAAGTAAAGCTTGTAAAGGTAGCTTTACAACATCCACCCCACCTTTATAAAATCTGATGTCCTCATCAGATGTCAGATTAAAGTAAAGGTGTCTCCCAGTTAAAATAACTATACATTAAGCTACTTGGCACAATACTCAATTTATTGGCCACTTTTTATTAACATTGAAGCTGGCACACCACAAGTCGAAGGCTCAGCTCTTTGTACTGAAAAATTACATAACTTGAAAATATATCTTTGTCTGAGAAAAGCGTAGATTTGATATCGCTTTCGTAAAACCCAAAAACCTTATTAACTGGTGATAGAGGCCTTTCTTTGAAATGTTCGCCCCTGTCGCTTCTGACTTTTGACTTTGGAACTCCTTTGAGCTCCTGATTTGTCCTTGATGCACTTTGTGTTGAGCTCCCTGAGCTCCAGATTTGTTCAATTCCGCACAGGTATCAGGGCTCCCTGAGCCAAAGAATTTATCGTTTGATTGCCCACTTTATGGTCCACTCTTGCCTTGTTGCTTTTGCACCTTGATTTCTCTCCGTGTCCCAACCTGATCTTGATACTTTTCCATCTTGGCTCTTTAAGGTAGGCAAAGATTGAGTACTCCGCAATGCACCTCTCACTTAGCTTGAAGTAGCTCTTTGAATCAGCCCAGATGTAACCATTGACCTCGTGGAAAGCCAAAGGGTCGCACCAGTTTGATCCGTATCCGAACTATCTCTTCGCGTTTGTTTGAAGCACCATGTCCATCGCACAAAACTTGACTTTCACAATTCCATCACTGGTCAGTTGCCTCACAGTCAAAACAAGAAGTGTACATCGAGCTTGGCTTCAAGTAGCTCTCTTTGAATCAGACACATGCACCCCGAGTTTGCACTAGTCCAATCTCAACGCGAACTGTCCCTTAGCGTTCGTTCGAAATACCAAGTCTCTCAAGCAAGACTCAACTTTCACAGTTCCATTATTTGATCAGCTGCCTTACACGTAACACAAGCCAGCGTACTCATATGTTTTCTCATCATTGCTGGTCCAGAGAAAGCCTATAACAAACTTTCCTTTCCACAACAAAAACTTGTCAACTTATTAAGTCCAAAGTTCGCCAGTCTCCTCGTGTGAGTATGGCTAGGTCAGCTTGAATTTGCCCCCATTTAGATCAACTTTCATTCAAAATTTGCCCCAAGAGAGAGGTGTGTGTGATAGTTCCCCTCCACTTATAAAATCAGCTGATCGGACTTAAAGTAGAGTTCTTCGGACAAAAAGCCTTTCCAACACTTTGCTTTCCATCTGCTAGGATTATGGCTCGATCCAACTTGTTGCCAATCTCTGAAGAGGATCCTAGTCTTTCCCCTTTGAGGAAAAACCCAACTGATACTGGATATCACCCATGCTCAGTGAGTTTCAGTTCCGAAGGTGGCCATCCCAAAATGAAGAGCAACTGCTCCATAGAAGATCTCCCCTGAAATTGTCTTTTCCAACTTTTGACTTCCTGCTTGCATCCAGTGGGCGTTGTCACAAATGAAACTAACCCAAGAAACAGGCTAGCCATCCATCCTTTGCAAACATTGAGTCGTTTCGTTGCCGTTCACGTGCGAGTACTTGAACTACAAATTTGTCTCACAGATTCTGTAGTCCTCTTTGTTTGATGGTATCAGCCTTCAAAGAAAAGGTTCCTTCTCGAGCCATCAGCTCCTTGTATCACAAGCAATCATGCAAACTAGACAAAGCACGAGTACTAAGACTCACCACGAATACATACAAGTAAGACACTCAGGCAGGTTTACTAACAAGTAACAAAGACAAGGTCTCCCTTTGAGATGGTCCTGCCAATGGACCTTTGCCTGGCCGCGCCCACACAAATCGATCATGGAATCAGCCCACATAGGACACCCCTCCAACTATCCATGCTTTCACCATTAAGCAGCACATTGCCTCAGTCACGCCCCACCACTTTTTGGTCGATAGCCCTTATAACTAAACGATCGGCAGCTATCCCGCACCGGCAGCTAACCACCCATGCTTTACACCTTTACAGTTTGAGCAGCATCTCTGTATCAATGGTTAACCCGTACAGTTTGAATATGTCGCCCCGCACCCCACAAGGTATAGACCGTGCTTTCACCTCCCTAGACAGCACTTTGCCTCATCCGTCCTACGTGCAGACAGCGCCAGGCCCGAACCGCGAGAACTGACCGTGCTTACACCTCAAGGGCAGCACCTTGACTCATCAAGTCCCCCGTCCTGTCGACCACCCCGCCGTGCTTACACTGTGGGCAGCACCTTGCACAACAGTTGTCTTGATGAACCCCAAACCGTGGCCATTTCCGTGAGATCCGCATAGCTGACCGGCCAGTCGGCTCTGATACCACATGTAGTGCAGGCATTCCAAAGGGAGCCGGGAACCACGACTTAGCTTCCTAGCCTTCAACTCTTGCCATCCAAACCCACTTGACATACAAGCAGCCAACTCGCCAACAATCAGACTTAACCCACTTGAAGTTCCGAAAACCAACATTGAGATCCAACCTGGCGCCATGCCAGATCGGGGGTCCCGATGTGGGTGACTTCCCTCCAAGCAAGCCGCCCGACATACATCAAACTTAACCAACTCGAAGCTTCATTACAAACGAGTAACATCCATTCCAAGCAAGCGGTCTGACTTACATCAGACTTAACCAACTGAAAGCTTCGTCACGAGCGCTGGAAGCCAACCTGGAGCCACGCCATACTGGACAGCCATAAACAGGTAACTTCCACCCAAGCAAGCCATCCAACTCAGCCGACAGGTTAGAGCCCGTTCCCCAAGAGCTTAACCCATTCACGTTCATGCAAGGAACACTCAGAACCACAAGCCGCGATAGATATGAAGACCACTAGTTCCTGGACCAAATGGTCCCGACAGCATACCGCTGGCGCCACGGACCGAATGGTCCCGACGGCATACCACTGGCGTCTTGGGATACGACCCTCAGCTATGTGCCAAGTTAAAAATTTTGAAAGCGGCCTTACAACTGGCGCTTTTACCGAACACTGAAACCCAGAAGGTAACCAGAGTCAGTTTGAGGAAGATCCCACTTTATTGATAAATCTGAGAAGGTTACATTTCAAGTGTGTGACCGACCCTAGTCTCCAGGGCGCTAGCATGCCAAGGCGAGAGCCATGACAACATTCCAGCAAGGGAGGCTGAGACTTGGGTGGAGCTCGCCCTGAGTCACAACCCGCACTCCCCTATAGTATTGGTGGGATTCGGCATCCCCCCCTCATAGCAAGCACTCTACCCAAGCTGGTAAAGCATGTTTTCTCTCTCTAGGATTATCTCTCTCTAGAAAGTCATTTTCTCTCTCTATATTTTATTGATCCCCAGGCTTCCTTTAATCATGCCTAGATCGTGTGAGGTGATTGCACATCGATTTGAGCTCTCTGGACTTCGCTAGAACTGATCAAAGATTTTCAGCCATAGGAACTTGGCGCCGGTTAGATTTTGATCACAGTGGCACCGAGAGCAGCGCCGGCGCCGTTGGCGCCGGGAGCAGCAGGGGCGCTGCTGGCGTCGGGGACAATGTTGGCGCCAGTGGCACCAGAAGTAAAGCTTGTAAAGGTAGCTTTACAACACATAGCTGCACGTCACTCCTTGTGTTCTTTTGCTTCGTCAAAAGTTTTAGGCTCTTGAGTCGTTAACATGGATCCCGTTGGGGCTAGATTCATCACTAGTCGAGCTGGAGGTTTTCAATTTCTACTTGATCTCCTAAAGTCTCCCTTCTCACTTGATTCGGGAGTATCTCCCTTATTAGCATCACCAGTTACTGACAAGTACCACTTAGGCACTCTCCTAGGAGTCTCATTATTAACCTTGTCTTTTTTCATTGGCTCTTCCATATCGACATCAACTTCTTTCTTCACCTGTACTTTGTCTTTATCATCAAAGGAATCAATTGTCAATTTCATTTGGTCATTTTGACCCATCTCATCAAAAGTAGCGTATCTGGAAATCACGATCTTTTGTGCATCTGTGTCAGACATCCTGTATGCCTTGGCTTTTTCATCATATCCAAGGAAAATACACTTAACAGCTTTTGCATCTAGTTTCTTTCATTTTTCATCAAGAACATGAGCGTAAGCATCACAACCAAATACTTGTAAATGAGAAATATTAGGTTTTTTTTCCCGTAAAAGCTTCGTACGGTGTCTTACCCTCCGCAGACTTCGTAGGACACCGATTCAAGATATGAGTAGTTGTGTTGCATGCTTCTGCCCAAAAGGTATTTGACAGACCCTTGCTCTAGTGCACATGTATTTATATTGCTACAAGACAGGTCTTTTGGCCTTTTCTTTACAGGTCTTTTGGCCTTTCAATGTTGTAACAGTAGATATCTAACTATTTGTGATGGTTGATATTCAAATAGACGTTGTGTTTCCAGGGTCGAATAAATTCTGTTCGTAAATTATTCACGATAGTCCATCTCTTCGTCTCGGCCTCGTGTTTCACAAATTATTTGCAACACTTGTCTCTTCGCAAAATTTTTGTCTTTCGCAAATTGTTCACGACAGATGACAACTTTGAGCTTGAAGAAGAAATTCAGAATATTTCGCGAACTATTTGCGACAGGTGAACTTGAAGAACAGTCCATAAGATTTCGCGAATTGTTCGCGACAATTTCACGACATTTGAATTTTGAAACAAGAAATAGAATATTTTGCGACAAGATTCTGTTCACAAATCTTTCGAGCTTCAACAAGAAAGCCACGACCTTTTATAAGAAACTGTTTCGCGAATCTTTCGAGTTGACTGCAAGACAAATTTCGCAAATCCTTCACGAATCTTTCGAATTGGTCACGATTAGAAATGTTTCGAGTTCGCATTTGTTTCTTTCTCATTCTTTGTCAAGTAAATTGCGCGCTTTGTTAGTAGAATCAAGATTTGTCTGATCAGGTGTTCTACAGCTCCCTCTCAAAGTGGGCAGTTGGATTAATCCCAATCTTCTCCGCTACTTCTTGAACAAAGCTTTACTGAGTGGCTTCGTAAAGATATCAGCTTTCATTTCCTCTGTGGGTATGAAGAGTATCTTTAGTATCTTCTTCTCGACTAAGTCCAGAATCACATGATACTTGATAGCTATATGCTTCGTTTTCAAGTGAAATATAGGATCTTTTGTAAGAAAAATTGCTAAAGTGTTATCCATTAACAAGACATAAGGTTCAGAAATAGATTCATCAAATCCTTCCAACATCTGTTTGATCCAGATCAGCTCATTTGCCATCTTGGCTACTGCTACATATTCTGCTTCGCAGGAAGATTGAGCTACGGTTGTTTGCCTTATGACAATGAATGCATTCAATCTTTGAATTTAGCCAGCACTTTTCTTCCGTGTGACCTGATCTTCTGCATCTGTTGCAGATCTTCTTATCACTAGAATTCTTCTGTTGTTTACCATATTGTTGTTCATTAGTCTTAGACTCATTCTTCTTAGACGACTCCCTCTTAAACTTAGACTTTTTAGAAGATTTATTCTTCTGAGTAAATAGTGCATTTTCGGAATCACCATTGTCGTTATAGCGTTCACGAGCTTCTACTTCCTCCTTAACTCCGTCTATTGCCTTTTGAAGTGTCATTGTTGCATCTTTCGCCAATAAGGTCTTGTTGTGTGGAGTGACCTGGGTAGGGCTCGAAGAAAATAACTAAGCTATTTTTCCTTAGAAATTGTATTTTCTGCACCAGAATTCTACAAGGAAATAAACAGATCTTTACTCTTTCGCACGAATGTGTTCAAGTCTTTGTCGTCCCACTGTAGGTAAGTTAATTGGTCTTCCAAGAACATGATCTGATTACGAGATCGAGTCTCATTCTTGGTTTGCAATTCTTCCCATAAATCTTTTGCGTTCGAAATTGATGTAAGATCTAGAATTATGTTGTCATGCACTAAAGACGCAATAATTGCTATAGCTTTGTCATTTTTTAAACTCCATTCTCGAAGTTCTTTACCAAGAGTAGCTACTGGATTCTCCTCAATTGGTTCTACCCATTGCCATAGACCTTCGCCCTTCAACAAGAGTGAAGTCTTTAATTTCCAAATCAAGTAGTTTGAACCTTCTGGATCCAAGATCGTAGTAGTATTAGATTAAATATTGATGATCGACAATATTTTCTATTTCTGAATAACCTCCAGATAGCGGCTTGTTGAGAGGGATGATCTGATTCGTTTTGATGTTACTTTATCAGTTTTAATTTCGTATGCTCTGATACCATTGTAGGAAAAATAGTAATTATTCTTCCACAAAGAACACGATGAGAGTTTGAATAAATCAAACTACTATCAGTGTCTTCAATTGGGTCTGAATCTGATCTATTTACTAATAGAACAATATTAGCACTGATTGAATATGTGTGCGGAAATTATATGCAAAAGTAAGAGACAACTTAAGACAATTTAACTTCTAAATCTATGAAATCAATGTTAAACAATAACAAAATGAAAAAGATTAAGGCTTCAGTTACTGACAACATTATGAATGAAGTTGGAAAAATATTGGACACTACATTGGCTAGCATCAGTAGAGAAGCATATGCAACAATGTTTAAGATGATAAATGAAGCATTTGCACAGGTATGTATAAAAAAGTTTCCAATCCCAAGACCCATTCATCTTTAAAAGAAAATGACATGCTAAACCAAGGTATGCAAGAATTAGTTGGTAATCCATCTCTTATTAATGAAGTGTAAAGCTTGAAGGGAGAATGTCTAGCTTATAACAATTCCAGCAATCTATTTATTGACATTAATTAGTTACTAACATTCATCATATATTTTTATGGTATTACAAATGAGAATGTCAATAATAAGTTGATGGTTGTTCTTAAGTTAGATGAGTCTAAAATTATAAAAGGACAAAAAATGGAGAGAGTTAGTCTTACGATCAAGAATGGAGCACTTTCAAATTCAGAAGACTCAGAAGGCCTCAACTTCAGTGTTCAATCAGAAAATGATATTTGGTGGTTGGCAGCTTAATAGGTATAGTAGTTCCTTTATAGATTCTATAGGGATAATATGATATGAATTATATTTTGATAATCATCTCTATGATAATATTATGCTAAATCAATTTTTTGTTTCTCTTATAGGTGTTGAAAGAAGACCATGACATTCCCTCATGGATATTTAATAGAACGTCATATCCTGCCACCATAAAAAATCACGTGGAGGGAGTTCCACTCAATGTTCTTGGAATTGGCACTTTCAACATAGAATGGCATTTAGTAGGAGATCTGAAGACATTAAAATTAGAATTAAAGTAGAATCATTGTGCTACTGTACTATGGGTCCTATCAGTTGATAACAATCAGTTGGCCTCGCCACGAGGCAAGTCGACGGAACATGCATCCTGCCAACGGCAACCTGGGTCATGCATGGGTTGCATGAGTAAACAACTATATGTACAGTGTAATTTCATTTTGAGAAATACAGTTGCTATGTGAGCTTGTTGTGGAGAGTGTTTTCTATCTGTGTTACTGTGTAGCATGATCTGTGTTCCTGTGCAAAGCAAATTCCAAGTTGGTATCAGAGCCGTACAGGGAGTGTACACAGTACGACATCGTCGTTGAAGAGAGCTTCGGGAGAACTGTCTTCTGAGAGTTCAGGGTTTATGGTGGGTTGAAGACGGAAGGAGAAACATTGGTGCAGAGAGTTTAGCACATAGGAAATTGAGACTGTGTGAGGATTCAGAGACAAGGGTTGTTGGCTGAATCGGAATCTCAGCAAACGGAATTTTGAAATTCCAAAGCAGGCTATTTGGTGTTTGCAGTCAGTGTGCATTCAATCGGACACCGTTTGACAAACGGATTGAAGCATCAGCTTTCTAGTAGTAGGACGACCTCAAAGCAGTTGATTTGGCCAGCCAGAGGGCTGTGAAAAACAAGCCAAGATCAAAGTTGTGAGAAAAACTCTGGCCTAGGGTTTGGAAGCATAAAAGCAAGGTTTTCTCTCTATACTGATCCATTTTTTAAGCTGTAAAAGCCTGTAGGAGGGCGCCCTAGCAGTGCAAATCAGTTCTGTGGAGGTCGTGGACGGCCACGCTTCAGTTGTGAAGCAATCAGAACCTTGAGGGCAGCCATAGCTAGTAAAGCTTGGAAGACAAGGAGATGGAGGTCGTGGACAAGATGCGGACAGGTCGCGCGCAAGAAACCATGCTAATCTAGTAGTGTTTGCAAGAGGATAGCGGCTACTTGAGGTAGCTTCAACACGCAGAAGGAGGGAAAACCGTCCATTCACAAAGATTGAGGGTCAACGGCCGTGATTGATTTCTCAGGGGAGTGATCCAGACTGTGGATGTGAAACAACCGTTGGATGACAGGTTAAAGAGCCCATGAAAGGTTGAAGGGTCTTGAAGTGCATTTTGGCCTTCAGCTTCATTAAAAATTTTCATACTGAAATTGGAGTTGGGTCCCTTCACAAGTGAAGAGTGAAGTTTCTTCAAGGTGAAGAAACAGTTCAAAAACAAAAAAAAATCCCTATTTTTGGGTCCTTTGTCTGTTTTGACCCAAACGAAAGGCTATAACCTCCAAACGAAGGGCACCCGGACTGTACCTGCAAGTAGGTACAACAAAATAGAGTGATTGTAGTAGAGAAAGTGTTCGAAGTGTGCCAAAAGTGATTTCACCATTCCACTGGGCACGTAGTTGGGAGTTGACGACTGAGTGCATTTCGGAAGGCGACGTCGATTTGGCTTTTAAATTAGTGAAAAAGCGGCGAGTGGCCTGATAAGGGAAAAAGTGCATGTCATTATTTTCAACTTCTGACATCACTATTGGCCTTGGCATACTGTTTTTACCCTACGATAGAAGTTTCAATCAGTTTTGCAATGACAAACATGGGAGAGTCCAGTCTGAGTGAAAGTAGCAAATTGGACAGGATTTCCAACTATGCAGTGTGGAAATTCAAAATGAAAAACATACTAATGGAGAAAGACGTGTGGGAAGTCATCACAGGTGATGAGAGAAGGCCGCCAAATGAAGCGGATATCAAAGTGTTCGACAAAAAGATGAAGAAAGCTTTGACCTTCATTAACTTGTCAGTGAAGGATCACATCATTACCCACATTTGTGATGTTGTTACACCCAGACAGGCATGGGATGTGCTAAAGGAGCAGTTCGAGACGTCAAATCCGTCAAGAATCAAGTTTCTGAAGTCAAAGCTGAATAGTGCCGGAATGGAGCAAGGAGAGCACATTCAGACATACATGACCAGAATCAAGACAATGAGGGATGAACTGCATTCTATTGGTGAGCGCATACGTGATTTGGAGCTGGTGCACAATGCATTGTGCGGCATTGCAGAACCCTATCAGATGTTTGTGAGTGGAATAGCATCAAGAGAAAGATTGCCAACCTTTGACGAGCTCATAGGAATCTTGATGCAGGAAGAGCAACGACGAGAAATGGTGAAAGCTAGACGTCAAAATACTGACGATCAGGCACTTGCGACACGCCAAAAACAAGACAAGGGCAAGGGCAAGAAGAAGTCTAAGAAACAATTTGCCAAGACTCAGGAGGATGAGGGATCTTCCAGTAAGACCAAGAAGAAAGACAAGTGCTTCCATTGTGGTAAAAAGGGCCATTGGAAAAGTGAATGTTGCAAATTCCTGGCAGAACAAGACAAGGGGAAACCAAAACATACAGGTAACCTTGTCGATGAGGGCAAGATCAAAAACTCTATCATCTTCATATCTGCATTATCATCTAATCAAGATAATCAAGCATGGTATATTGACTCGGGAGCCACAAGACATATGACAGGTAACAAGAATTGATTCAGTAGCTTGAAAGTGTTGGATAATGGAACGTACGTTTCACAAGAAAATGGTGAGGTGTGAAAGATCAAGGGGATAGGCACCGTTTCAATTCAACTACCTGATGGCAAAAGCAGGATGATCAGGGAGGTACTTTACGTACCAGGTTTGAAGAAAAATCTACTTTCTGTTGGATTCATTACTGATCAAAAGTTGAAAGTAGAATTCGCCCATGATCATTGCTTTGTGAAGGATGTAAACCAAAAGTTCAAAGTTATTGTGGATGGAGTAAGGGAGCCCAATACAAAGTCATACAGGTTGAATGCAACAATCAAGGGGCAACATGGACTCATATCGTCCATTCCATCGCAAACTGAGTTGTGGCATAAGAGGCTTGGTCACTTGAACTTGGGAAACCTCAGTTTGATGAGAAAATCGGAGATGGTAACAGGATTGCCTATCAGAGAAGACCGCTTGAAATCGATGAGCAAATCATGTGTATATGGGAAGTAGCATCAAGAGAAGTTCAATAAAGGTGGTGTTGCAAGAGCAAAAAACATCCTGGATTTAATCCACACAGATTTATGCGGGCCTATGAGGACCTTGTCCTTAGATAAAGCCTTCTATTTCATGACCTTTATTGATGATATGTCACATAAGACATGGATCTATTTCTTGAAAAAGAAATCAGATGCATTTGACAACTTCAAGAGCTTCAAAGCATTGGTCAAAAATCAGACAGGTAGGAAGATCAAAGTCCTAAGATCAGATAGTGGAAGTGAGTACAAATCTAATGACTTCAATGATCTTTGTGATCAATGTGGGATCAAAAGACAATTTACGCAAGCTCATACTCCTGCTCTCAATGGTGTAGCTGAGTGCAAGAATCGTACGATTGTGGAAAAGCCAGATCTATGCTAGCTGAGATGAAACTACCAAAAGATTTTTGGTCAGAAGCATGCAGTACGGCAGTCTATCTTCAAAATAGAAGTCCTACCATTGCCATACCAAAGATAACACCTGAGGAAGCATTCATGGAGAAGAAGCCAAAAGTGAACCATTTGCGAATCTTTGGATGTAAGGCCTTTGTACATATTCCTAAGGAAGAGAGACGTAAACTTGATGTAAAAGCTATCAAGTGTATATTCCTAGGATATGCTGATCATGTGAAAGGCTATAGATGTTTTGATCCAGTGGAAAACAAAATCTATATAAGCCATGATGTTATCTTTGATGAATCCAAGATGTATGAAGACGAGGATGCTGAGAAGATAGATATATCCAGTGGGAAAGATGGTATAGTGAGGATACCACTTGATGATGATCCATTCATTGACCTTCCAAGTGATGAAAATGAGGATACATCTCAAGATACTACTACTCAACCTCAAGAGATAGGTTGGAGAGGTAGAGACAAACCTTTTGGTGCAAAAAGGATTGAGATTGCAGGTGACAAACGCAAGGAGAAGGATGTACCATGGGATACATTTTCACCAGGAAGCCGATCACCTGACAGGAAGCTCCCTAAATGGTTAGAGATTGTTGGAGAGCCGCGACATGGATGACTTTCCAAGATCATCTAGCCAGGGAGAGCTACAAAGATCAACAAGAGAGAAGACACAACCTGAAAGGTATGAAGCAAATCATGCTCTCTTATCTAGCATTATTCAAGGCAAAGAACCTTCGACTTATGGTGAAGCGAAGGATGATGACATTTGGGTCAAGGCCATGGGCGAGGAGATGGAGTCAATTGCTAAGCATAGCACATGGAACTTAGTAAAACCACCAATTGGCAAGAAACCCATTGGTTGCAAATGGGTATACAGGACTAAGTACCATGCAAATGGAAGTATAGCAAAGCACAAGGCAAGATTGGTGATCAAAGGGTATGCACAATTTTAAAAGTAGAAGTGAGGAAGTCCTCCAGATCCAAGGTAGAGCCTCCAAATGTCCTCCAAGCAACCTGCAAGCTTCAAGATGCTCCCCAACTCCAAGCTAGGATGCCTCCACCTGCAAGTAAGGATCTGCAAGCCTCCAAGGATTTCTCCTCCACCTGTGTCCCTACTCTTTAAACACAAAGATAGATAACAAGCTGGCCTCAAGTATTCACCACCCAACCATAGCTAGATCCAAGCTCCAAGCAAGACCTATCTAGCACCCCCTTGCTAACCATAAACAAATCACAAGCATACCACAACACTCCATAGCATACTCAAGATTCAAACCCTACTTATGTCCCATACCATAAGCAAAATCCAAACCTCAAGCATACTACCACAAGAAAGCACTCTACACACTAGTAGCAACACTAGAGCATAAGCCAAGCAAACAAGAGAGATCTCTCCTCCCCAATGAGCGCCCTACTACCCTCATATAGATGGCCCATGGACCCCTCTAATGCATTATGGAGTTCCATGCTCATCCAATGAGAGAGAGAGAAGCCTAGGGGAGTTAAAGAATCTCCAAGAGCCTCCATAGGCTTATGGAATGTCAAGAGACTCCTTCCATAACCTATGACTCTTTGAATGTCTTTCTTGTGGGAGTTGGAAATTCAATGGACACTTTAGAAGGGTGCCCTCCTACTAGGTCCCATTGCCCAAGTTGTGCAAGTATACTTTGGTCCTAGACCAATAAAGTGATATGGTTCAACGTTGAGGCCCAAGGTTTAGAAAAATAGTCATCCAATGACTGTCTAACACCTCACTAAGTTCCATACCTCCATCCAAGGCATAGACACCTACCTGCCCTTAACCAATGACACTAGTACCTTAATCTAAGACACCTACCCTTAATAATAAGGGTACCCCTTATCCAAGGGTCACGTGACCCCATACCTCCAACGAAGGTATAGTCACTTGCCTGTCCTTATCCAAGGGCACATACCCTTAATCCTAAGGGTACCTTGCCATATAGCCCCTAACACTAAATGGAATATTAGGGGTCTGAAGTACTACTAGTTACATAGGTATGTAACACACAAAGTAAAGGCATTGACTATGAGGAGACCTTTGCGCCAGTATGTAAGTGGAATACTCTACGTCTACTTGTTGCTTTAGCTTCACATTTTGGTTGGCCTTTGCATCAGATGGATGTGAAATCTGCTTTTCTAAATGGTGAGTTATAAGAAGAGGTGTTCATGGATCAACTTGAAGGCTTTGTAGTGAAGGGACAGGAAAATAAAGTTTGTCGCTTGAAGAAAGCGCTTTATGGTCTTAAACAGGCCCCACGTGTGTTGTATAGCAGGATTGATGCCTACTTTCGTTCAAAGGGGATGGTGAGAACACACTCTGATCCAAATCTATATGTCTTATGCTTTGATGGTATGGTTTCTTTGATTGTTCTTTATGTTGATGACTTAATTATTATGGAAAATAATCAAGAGATGATAGATATGATCAAGAAAGATCTCATGGAACAATTTGAGATGACAGATCTCAGCCTGATGCATTATTGCCTTGGAGTAGAGGTGTGGCAAAAAGGACAACGAAGTGGATTTAACACAGGTGAAGTATGTCAAAGAGTTGCTGCACAAGTTTAGATTGCAGGATTGCAAACAAGTGAATACTTCTATTGAACCAGATAAAAAGCTTTCTAAGCTTGATGAGTCACAGTCATTTGATGCTACGTTGTATAGGCAGTTAGTAGGGAGCTTGATTTACCTTATCACGACTAGACCGGATATATGCTATGATGTTGGCATTGTAAGTCAGTTTATGGCAGCACCTACGGAAACGCATTGGAAGGCAGCTAAACGCATTTTGCGTTATGTGAAAGGCACTTCAAAGTATGGCTTGATTTACTGGAAGCATGATGGTTTACCTAAGTTGTGTGGCTATGTGGATGCGGATTGGGGAGCTGACCATGATGATCATAGATCCACCACAGGGTATGTACTCCAGTTTTGTGGTAGTTGCTTTTCCTGGTCTAGTAAGAAGCAAAGTACAATTGCTCTATCCACCACAGAAGCAGAGTATAAGGCAATGTGTAGTGCAGCACAAGAAGCTATATGGTTGAGACAAATCTTGGAAGAAGCTGGAATGAAGCAGAAAAATTCCACGACATTACATAGCGACACTCAGAGTGGCATTCAGCTAGCAAAGAATCTAGTGTTCCATGCGAGAACTAAACACATTGAGATTCAGTATCACTTTATTCGTGAGAGGTTGCTGAGTCGTGAAATTCATGTTGTTCATTGTAGCACAGAAGAACAACTAGCTGATATATTCACTAAGCCACTTGTCGGAGAAAAGTTTGATAAATTTAGATCAAAGCTTTCTGTACTTAAAGTTTGTTGACTTTAAAGCTATGTATATGACTGTATAAAAAGTAGACTCTACTTTAAGGGAGAGAGTTAGAATTAAAGTAGAATCACTGTGCTACTGTACTGTGGGTCCTATCAGTTGATAAGGATCAATTGGCCTCGCCACGAGGCAAGTCGACAGGACACGCGTCCCACCAACGGCAACCTGGGTCATGCATGGGTTGCCTGAGTGAACAACTATATGTACAGTGTAATTTCATTTTGAGAAATACAGTTGCTATGTGAGCTTGCTGTGGAGAGTGTTTTCTGTCTGTGTTACTGTGTAGCATGATCTGTGTTCCTGTGCAAAGCAAATTCTAAGTATTAAAATGTATGTTCAATGTATCCCATGGCACCAACTCTAAACACCCTTGTTTGTACTGCATGAAGACAACAAAAGAAATGACAAGGAGTACATGAATATCAAGCCGATTCTTATTCAGAATGTTCGTATTTGTACATTGCATGCAGAGGTGCATATTATAGAAAAAAATAATATATCTCCACAACCTGTTTGCATGGAATACGGAGCCAGAGTCATCTTCGAATAAAGGTATATCCATATTAGAGGATGTATTGTCTAAAGCAGGCTTCCATAAAGGCCATGTTAAAATAAAAAAAGACAAGCTTTCAAGTAAAACAAGAAATATTCCATGCAAACCGAGCATTGGAGGATCCAAAACTTGTAGATTTTTTAACCAAGCTATTTAAGTGGAATAAAAGCTACATACCAACTTTCCATTAGACATAAATCTGAAGTATGACAGTATATCATATTGTAGTAGCAATAGCTCCTGTCTGATGTGAACTTTTTTGCGCTATGAGTTAACTCTTTTTTTGGCAGTAAACCATCATTTTACAAGTCATTCACATTAATTCTACATCAATTTACTCAATTTAACCCTGCATAGCCTCCTGTCATATTCATTTTTTAATTTGGTTAGGCCTCTTCGAGCAATGATGAGCTGGAAGGGCAGGTCTCAACATCCAATATATTTAAAAAGTTTTCAATTTATTTATATTTGAGAAAAACTACATTACGTAGAAGTCTGATATCAGAGTTTCTATTGGTCCACGTGGCAACGCAAATGAGAAAAAGAATAAAAAAACATCTTTTTTTTAAGGCCCTCGTCGGGCTCTAATTTTCTCTAATGGGCGCAAAGAGCAATCAATCCTCCAATTGTTGATAGGGTAAAGCAGGAGTCGAGTACCATGTATAAATAGTCTTTTGTGGGTCATTATGGATAGGGTCAAGTAGACACATCCGGAATGGCTTGTGGAAGAAGCCATATGTTGGTGAATCTTGTCAATTAGTTTTAAGCTGAATGAATCTCCACTGTTTGAACAAGTTTAAATAAATTTTTTGGGCTTCAACAAGGTTATTTAAAAAAAATACCCTTTACCTGGCTCATAAGTGATTTTGCAATGCTATAAACTGAGAAAGAAAAAACAGATTTAAAATGTTGTACTATCCATGAATGAGGGAGAGAGAGAGAGAGAGAGATGTTACAAAACTTCACATAGTTCCTCTTGATAAGTCAAGACCAAGCTCCAAGGTCATGGTATTCTCGACTTAACACCTTTCTTGAGTCACTAGGATTTAATCTTAGTAACTATGATCCTTCCTTGTATGTCAAGTTTTTTGATAAAGGTATTGTCATCCTTCTTATTTATGTTGATGATATCATTCTAACAGGAAGTTGTATCAAGTTAGTTGAGGAAGCCAAGATTGCACTTGGAAAGAGTTCAAGATGCAAGATCTTGAAAAAATTCACTACATACTAGGACTAGAGATTGACTTTCTTAAAGATAAAGCTTTTGTATGTCAATCCAAGTATGCTCTTTCAATGTTAAAAAAGTTCAATATGTTAGATTGTAAGAGTATAGAAACTCCTAGGGAGCAAAATGTAAAAGACCCTAACAAAGGTGATGAAAGATCCTTCGTGGACATCACACTTTTTAGGAGTCTTATAGGCTCCTTAATTTGGCTCACGATAACTAGACCTGACATAAGCTTTAGTGTTCATAAGTTGAGCCAGGCTATGCAAAATCCTACTATTTATCATTGGAAAATGGCCAAGATAGTGCTTAGATATATATCTTCAACTTTTAATTATGATTTATTGTATAAAAGTGAAGATCTTTCTATTGTTGGTTATTCTGACTCGGATTTTGCAAGTGATAGAGCATATCGAAAATCTACAAGTGCTTATGTCATATATCTTGGAGGAAACTTGATATCTTGGCTTTCCAAAAAGCAAGATATTATATCACTCTCATCTTGTGAAGCTAGGTATAAGGCACTCACTACAACAACAAAGGAAGTGCTTTGGATCAAAAGGTTGCTAGTGGAGCTAAAGATAATCATGGAAGAAGATCTACCTATGATCATGTGTGACAACATTTCAGCCCAAGCCCTTGCCAACAACCCGATATTCCATGCAAGGAGCAAGCACTACAAAGTTGCACATCACTTCGTGAGAGAGAAGCTCATTGGAGGTCTACTTGGAGCACATCGACACATCATCTTGTATTGCTGATATGCTCACCAAACCTTTGAGCAAAAGTTCCTTTATCAAGCATAGAGCCAATCTTGGAATAATACCAAGATCCATGTTCAAGTCAATATAGATTGTTTTTAGAAAGAGTGTTGAAATGGAAAAATAATTCATCTTGACTTTAGACTTGCTACAAACATTGTACCATGCAAGTATGTTGTTCATAAATGCAAATGCCAAAGTTGGACTAGATAAAACTCGAGCTACATGGATATGTCATATCTAGTTTGATGATTACAACTTGCATATAGATTGTAGACTTAGAATTAGCAAAAATATGATAGTAGAAACTCGTGGTAATTCACATGCATTAATTGTAAGTGATCCATAGTGACATGCAAGGCATGCACAAAGTGAAATGGACACATGCATGATGATCTGAATGAACCAAAACTGTCACTCTGCAGAAATGAACTAAAATTGCCTTAAGCGAAGGTGTCACAAAAAGACAACAGTGTCGGCATTTTGTGAAAAACCCAACAATGCCTTAAAATCTCATTTAGGGTTGTCCCACACTTTGCCAGAGTCATTTTCTTAACATTTGAGTCACTTTGGAAAAAACGAAAAATGTGACTTTGCATATTTACTCGCAATTCCCGACAGGCAAAAAATATGAAAAAGGCGACACTGTTGTCTTAGAACTAGGAAACTTGGAAAAAGTTGGTAGAGATTCATGCATGAGATGTGACAAATGTCACATAAACTCTAGTTTTCACTTTAGATGTCATTAAATGATGAGCTACCTCAAACTATCTGATCTCCTTTTGGATGTAACTTTTTGAATTAGCTTCTCAACTAATAGACCATTGCTCATGTACTTCCCTCTGAGGTACATTTTTTTTGTTATACTTTGTAAATTGCATTTGGCAAGCCACCACCAAATTCGTATATACTCGATGCATGAATCAATGCAAATTGTTATGTTTGACTTCAATAAGGCTTGTCATCGGCGTGAAGGCTTAGTCAATGTCCATCATCTAGTACCAACACAACAAAAATAATATTAATTTAGGAGATTAAGTAAACTATAGATAGTTCAACTATAACATCAAAATATTTGAAAATATGTAAATACACTTATAATGACAATAAATTTATTCCATTTGCTGATTTTGTTCTTCCACCATGGAAGCCAATCAACAATTGTTCATAGTACTTGTTAATTGCATTTTAGAGAGTCCACTACTCACTTATATTGTTGTACAATTGATTCTGTCTAGAGCTAGATGCACTCCTCCATTGGATACACAATTCAATATGTTGGTCTCTACCAGTTGATTTGATGTACTTGGTAGTGTGTTTTCAGATAGAGTCCATAAAGTCCCACAAATATGAATGATCTTTTCTCTCCAGTGAAAATTCTGTTCCCTTCCCAAATATGCTTCTAGCTCCCAAGTGATTTGCATGAGCTTCATCAGCCATGAACTCCCTAAATGTGACAACATCAATATTGTATTTTGGCACAACTTCAGAATAGATTGTTTCCAAGACTCGATGATCACAAAATTCTTAGTATTATACACATGGATTGCCAATGTCCCTCAATGTTTCCTATGATGCACATGATCAAAACAACACCAAGCCTTTCCAAAATTGTTTTGTGATTACATTTTGTTCACCAAATCATTTCTAGAGTTAGGGTCATAAGTAGACATCTTGAAAACATAACATCTATTTGAACCATCATGAATTTGTCCTAGGAATAAAGAATCATGGAAAGATCATAAGAGCAATGCTCTCTCAAATACATTAGAGCGATACCACCCAATAATTCATCCTAAAATGTTTGTTTTTGCAAAATGAAGATGTTAGTGAGTTGAAGAGGCTCATTGGATTTTTAAGATGATTTTTAGAACTTGAGTTTGTGAGATTTGAAAAGTGCATATGCTAGACAAACCTTGTCAACTTCATAGATACTTCATTTATAATAATCATGAAATTTTTGGAAACAGGCTGAAATCATAAAAAAGAATAACAATTTAATGACTTTCAAAGTTTTTTTCTTCCAAAATGAGTTTTTTCAATTTTGTTTTTTCTTCTTCAAATCCAAAAAAATTATATACAAGAACATGTATTTTGATAAGGAAAAATCAACACAACATGCTAAAAATTTTGTGTTAAAAAGATTGGAATTTTCAATAAAATCATTAAAATCGTAGACGAACATCATTCGGAAAAAATGTCTAGTTTTCAAAAGTATAAACTAACTTTTTGAAAAAGAAAAACCCACAGAATATATTCCATGTTGGTTGTTAGAAATTCACATAAACAAGAAAACATTCAAAATACATTTTATATTGAATTTTTAATGATTCGAATTTCAAGAAGTTTTCAATGACTAGGATGAATTTAGTCCTTTATATTTTTTCAGACTCTTATTATTAGTTGATGATGTTGATCACTCACCTTTTTCATCAGAGTCTATTGCATATTTTAAGCTGAATCAACCTTCAATATTGACAAGAAATTGTGCAATGAGATTTTGTTGTTGTTGAGTTGATACTTGATCCAAGATGTTCTTATGAAATGGATGATGTCTACTTTTACAAATGACTCATCATTGTCAACTCAATATCTAAAATGAATACATTCACATCTTGGAGGTTTACGCTATTGACATTGACAATTTTTGTGCCAAATGCTTTCTCTTGCTCTTTGAATATTCTTGCAACATTTCCAACTCCTATTTTTCTAAGGAAGCATTTAATGAAGTAATGCGCATTCAATAGACACATACAAATCTTGTCGTGCCACTGCTTTGAATCAAGCAAATCACTTCAACAATCCAAAAAAATATGATTTTTTCTATTTTAGAAAGTTGAAAGATGTGAATGTCTTTCACTAACAGCCTGACCTGCGGCTTAAAAATCTTACAGCTTACTAAAAGAACATAATAATATGCCTAAACCTTTACCACGTAAGTTGATTCAAGCTTACTTGAATTTTAAACCAAACTTAAAATGTGTATAAAATTCCTAGCAATATGAATCAAACGAGAGAAAGTGAGAAAAAGAAAGCATGAAGAGTGTTAGTCAAAATTTTCGAATCATGCGGTTGTATCCTATTCCAGAATGTCACCACAATCCTCCCTCCCAATGACATGGCCTTCCTTGTGGATGTCTCAAGTCCAACAAAAAAATGTTTATGATACCATGTCTTCAACATGGAAAAAACAAGGGCTACACCCCCTCCTAGAATTGGGAACGTTGACTATCTTTAACTCTATAAAACTCACTCTCTCTCTCTCTCTCTCTCTCTCTCTCTCTCTCTCTCTCTCTCTCTCTCTCTCTCTCTCTCTCTCTCTCTCTCTCTCAGTGCCAATCAGTGGCAAACGACTTCGAGGGTTCAATCGTACAACAAAAAAACAAACTAACATGTACCAACAAGTACCAATAGTATCAAACTTTGGTACTCGAGTGAAGAAACAAAACGTCTCTATTTGCAAAGCTTTGCTAGCTTTCAGCCCTCTGCCCGACGAAGATGTTTGTGAACACAAAAGTCAAGAGACACGAAGCACGAAAGTTTCGCGAACACCTGATGGGAAGACACGAACACGAAAGATTCGCAAACGAGAATCTTTTGTGATCCAACATGAGAAAGTCAGACGACGGAAACGAAACCAACGACGCGACACGAAAAACGTTACGAAATCTTTTCTGCCCTCACGCTCCAAAGAGTACTAGCAAAGATCATGCAAGTACCCAGAAGTACAGATATTTGACCTGATGGGATGACGTCAGCAGATACACTCTAGGTCTTGGCTAATCAGCCACTCTTGTAATTTCCTGATTGGTTGTAGATGCTTAATCACTCTAATCTAAAAGATTACACAGAGCGACTATATACTTACTGGATGATACTTGATAGAACATATAGAAAAACAGTCTGATGCTAGTAAGCAATCAAGACGAAAATACAGACAAGAAGTCCGCCTGCGTGCGAGACGCGTTCTGTGATCAGGATCCATAGTGATCCACAAGTCCGCTAGTAAGCTTTCTCTCACGCCAACGCATTATGTGAATCTGCATGCAATGTTTGAAGAATCAGAGAAAACCAATAGATGATCTTGTAGCCATCGTGCACATGTCAATTTATGATGTATGATCTTGAATACAAATGTGTCTGTTGTTATTCGTGTGTCTGATTCTCCCATTCGTTTCAATTCCGCACATTGGTTGAATTTGTTGAATGCTGCATTAATTTATAAACGTAGATCAGCAGTGCCTGACTACATTATGGAGAACTGTAGGAGTGATTTAGCTGGCAGTGTCCAGTGACCACATCTGTGACAATTTTCAGAATTCACATGTGTGGGGAAGATCCACAAGTATGATAGATCTAATTAAGCTTTATGATTAGCACAGTAACCTGATTCTAGATTGATTAGCAAGATCTAGTACAGAAGTTATGGCTTAACCACAATCTAGCATGCTAAGCAACAAAGAATGATAGCAATGAATCATTAATAAGCAAAAGTACAAGAAATTAGTGTATTGGCATTAGTCTCAACACGAGTTAGAGAGAGAAAGATAGAGAGATAACAAGCAAAATTTGTGTGGATCCAAAATGGCAAGAGATAGCTACAAAGCTTTGGTTCTTCATAAAAAATTATGAGGAGAGCTACACATATATATTAATAAATTTGTGTCTTGTGTTGGCTTGATAAGTCGAGACACTTTTAATGAGAAACACATTGTATTTGTACGACATAAACATGCACACTCGCAATGGAATAATGAGTCAGACAACATGTCACACATCCAGATTCAACGATCTGGTGGACATGGTGTACAGGGTCAACTAGCAAGACCATCTAAGTCATTGTGTGCTAAATTCACGGCACCACACAATGGTAACATGGATTGTGTCATGTTTAGGATTCTACATGGGAGCAAAGTATGATTAGAACACACGAAATGTTGATTGAATGAAATGTCCCCAATAGTTGATGGGCCATTCCTAAACTTGAAAAGAGTTGACGAGTAAAATGCCAAAGGATGAAAAATCCGAGAAGGGGCAAATGCAAAAACCTCTACAAGCAACCCCGCATCCAAGGTTTATGAAAAATGCACTCGTAATAAGGAGAGACATCAAATGATGTGCTTTTGTTCTTTGAACTGGAAGTGCACATGGACAATCAATCCACAAAATACAATCAAACCAACTACATATCGAAACATTGGTCAATTTTTAGAGAGACATGTAACAAAAGTGGAGTTGGAATACTTGACCGTGTGGAGATTTAAATTGGAGTATAAAAGCGTCACTCTTACCATATGTTCAACAAAATAGAAGAGAAAACTATTGCAGCATCAATTGTTGATACCCAATAGCCCTACTCTAGTACTAGAAAGCAAATGCCCAAGCGATCGTATGTCTCTTTGGTATCAAAGGAGCGTATTGCACATGGAATTAAATTGAAAGCAACTATTATAGATGTTATTTTAACAAATAATGGTAAGAAAAAAACAACATTTTTTTGTTTAAATAGCATTGCAATGAGAATGGAATACAAAGTAACAGTCACTACTGAGCCAAGTTGCACTTACATGGATCTCAAACTATCTATGTTGGAAAATATATTCCTTGCAAACATATGTACTACATCTTCTGAAAGCATCATGGATCAAAACATGTTTATTCATCAGCCAGTATTGACTCACCAAGAATTGTTTCATGTCATTTCCACCAAAACAACATTAGTGGTAGATTAGCTAGGTATTTAGATTTTCTCTTCTAAAAAAACATGTAGGTCTAGCTTTTACTAGATGATTATAGGCAAAATATATAGTTGCATAATACTTTTAGAAATATAGTTGTCTTTAAAATAGACATTTTGGTTATGCATTGTGGTTTTGAGAAAATTTTAAGTTATTTTTCATTGACAATATATATAAATCGTGTAAGAAATTTTCAAAATATGCTAGAAAATCGATTGTACCTTCTATAATTGGATGTTAAGATGGAGGGGAACTGAAAGAGCACATATGGCTAACGTCCATATAGCTAGGGTGCATTGGAAGTGTTTTTTCTTTGACAAGGGTAAAGACTCGTTCATTGATTTTGTTGGAGGTACAATAATCTTCATGATAGTAGTTGATGAATGGAAAAATCATGAGTGGTTTGTTTTTGAAAGGGGGGAATCAAGGAATCATGGTCCTAACATGGGATTTCAATCCAAGATTAGCAATTTAACTAAGACAGCTCCAAAAATGAGGGAGCTTGATGGCATATGTCATGAACTTGGGAACAAATCAAAGCCATAGAGAGCTGCAACTAGGAAACAATTACCTATGAAATACATTATGACCTGCCACCACAAGAATCTGTTCATGAGAGGAAGCTTCTAGATACAAAAGAAAATCCACAAGATGCATGTGAGATGTGTTGACCCAAGAAACAAGAGGAAGACCATCAAAAGGCAAAAACTAATTCCCCAATCCTTCAGTGCTTTACAGCAACAGCTTGTTAAGTTTGCTTTGCAGGGGTCTACATTCAGGTAGGCTTGCTTAGAAATATCTAATGTTTGCCATATAGTTGGGCAGTGAAAGTTATTGTCAAGTTTAATCGAGAAGTGGTTTTAAGGTTTGTGGACACAATGTTGCATTGTGTAGCATGGAATATCGATATGATAGACAGTTTTCATCATAGTCATGCATAGCATGAATGTTGAGGTATTGCTAGAAACTTGCATTAAGATGTCATGCTTTACGATGATTCATAACATTTTTAAGCCAGGACGCTAGTGTGAAGATCTGTTGGTAGTCTCAACTTTCACCAACATGAATAAGCTTATACAATAAAATTTGTGTTTGTGGATGGCGTGTAAGGAATACTAAATAATATGGACTTGAGAAAAGTTGTAGTGTTGAGATAAAAAAGCATGTGTGAAGCCACTTTAGGTACATAATGAGTGTGTATTGACCTCTTCATCCAATCTACAACATGATAATAAATATTAAGTACAATGTACTGCATAGGAGGATAAACCAGGAGGATAATGCTATTGCATAGCTACCACACAACTATCTATTCAGATCTACCCTTTAACACTTATACCATTAGCAGGCTGTGACTTCATAACAGCACAACAAGAACCGTAGTTAATTGAGATAAGGCTTTACATTCCACATCAATAACACCTCACCTACGCTATCCCATGTTTTGCGGAAGTACTATTCAGTTAGTGAAATCATGCATTCTTTCTCTGTATCATATTCATTCGATTCGATTTTTGTGATTGCCTTATATGACTCTATTGTGAACACATCCAGTTAAAACTGGATATTGTCATACAATGTGTGTTCACAGGAATCACATTAGTATCAGCCTATTACAGCTTAATATTGAAACACCGCTCAAACATAATGTTGTGATTTTTCCTCATAAAGACTTCATCACTACTATGAATTTATACAGTACCATTGTACTCTTAACTTCAGTCACAACACTGATAACATTTGAGCATACATTTACAGGGCAACTTCAATCTTGTGCCCAGAACTATTAATAAGATGCATACTGCAAATCAAAGAGCACTACTACATCCTCTTATACGGTTGGGCAGAACTTTGCCCAATAACTTAAATTTTTTCAATTAAAGGTTGGGAACCGTCAGATTAATATCTCCAAATCAGGCAATCAATTGTGAGATATCTGATTAATTGGACATAATGCAACTTGATATTTATTTACTAGGCATATTCATGAAATAAAAAAATTTGGAGTCTGGAAATCCATCAACCCAGTGATATAATCTAGGTGTTTTAAGTTTTGACACTATATATCTACCTACTTCACACTACATAGAGCTACATACCAAAGCTCAAGTCAATCAGACACTCACTCACTCTCTCTCTCTCTCTCTCTCTCTCTCTCTCTCTCTCTCTCTCTCTCTCTCCGTTCCACAATTTTGACACTTTCTTTATCTGATTTTTATGGCATTGGACAGCACGCCTCTGAGATTTTGACTGTTCTGGCAATCCTTCAAGTGACCATTTTTCACCCATCCGCATAAGATGGCGGAAAAGATCTGTTGGACAGCATGGCTCCTGCTATTGACGCTATTTAGCATCAAGCTCTACACATGCACTCTCATGAAGCTCCCTGCCTTAGATTCCCTCCTGCAACTGTGGCTAGCTCACGAGTTTCTTGTAAGCTCTTCCTGGCTTCTAGAAAGTTCACTTGGAATAGTCCATAGGTTTGCTTCAGAGCAGTTCGCAGTAGACAGTGGGTTTACTCTTGGTGAGTTCAGTGGAAGGAACTGGGATCTACTTTTGGCAGTGGTTTATAAAATATTTCTATGACATCATCTTGTGGGCCACTTTTGGCAGCAAAGCACATTAGCACATGCAGGGTGCCACAAGAAGCGATTGAGGTCTTTGTATGAGATCGTCAATACGACCAGGGTCCAATATCTGCAAATTAAACTATATACAATCAAAATGAACCCTAGTGATTCGATTGTTAAGCACATTACGAAGATCAAGGATCTTCAGGACTAACTTGTTACAGTTGGAGAGTGTATCAGTGACAAGGACATAGTCTCGATGGCTTTGAACAGTTTGTCAAATGCTTTTCAAGGCTGTCATGAGTTTCTGAGTAAGGGAGAGACTTCCCTCATTTGAAGAGCTGTGTGGTTTATTTATGCATGAAGAAGTGAGGAGGAAGAACCATTTTGAAAGAGAAGGTAATGATGAACAGGCACTTGCTTTGGAAAAGAGGCAATCTTCCAAAGGCAAGAAAAAGGCCAAATTCAACGCTGATGATTCAGCACATAATTTTGAGCAACAGGTCAAATGCAAGTTTCTGATTCGTAGAGTTCTGGTTCTTAATCTATCCCAAAAAGCAAGGGCTTGCAAGTATTGCTGGAAATACGGTCATTTTGCTTTTGAACGCCATAAGAAGCAAAGCGAGCAAAAGAAGGGCAAGAAGCAAACAGGTCAGTTTGCTAAGAAGGGTGCAAATAACAACAATGAAGCATTGGATAGTTGGAACTCTTCGTTGCCACATTGGCAACCCAAGCCACGAGTGCTAGTTGGTACATAGATTATGGTGCCTCTATAAGGGAAGCTCCCTAAGATCCTGCTTACAAGACAATACACAATGGAAAACACACTATGAAGCAACCACCCAACCAAGTAGAAGCAACCAATCAACTCTAGAAGCTTCACCCCCAAGCCAAGGAATAAGAAACATGAATATAGAGTGAAACCCTGGCAATGAATCAATGATCACAATGAGGAGTAGGGCGAGTTTGGCCTCTTCTTATAGAGCCATAAGCATCCTGGGCACATAGCCATGCATAGCCCTAAGTTCCCTATACATAGATTCACCTAAAATAGAGTCCTATGCATGGACCAACTATTCATAGAATTGCTATTGATAACTCTACACATGCATACACTGTCTCATACCTTGTCTAAACTCCATTTAACGTGTTCTGGGCCTCACAAGGATATTAGTTACTTTCGGGTCACATCCAGTATGACGTGGCATAACTAACAGCTTGATTTACTGGAGTACTATGTATCTAAGACTAGGAGTATGCTGAATCCTACTTACTGGTCATGGACATAACATTCTTCCCTCCTTAAACTGTTTCTATCCTTAGAAACTCTCTAAACAGAAAAGAATTACAGTTCCTTTAACTTTCAATATTAACCGAGAAAATCAATATCCTTAGTCTGACTTTCATATCAAACAAGTACTCAGAGATAAACCTATTTCAAATCGTTAATCTCTGCTCTGGAGTACAACTCAGGTTTGAAAAAGTACACTAAGCAATAAATTTCTCAACTGGGTTATATTCACCATAAGTTAGTAACATCACCTTCATGTAAAACACTTACATGAAACACTAGGTGAAATAACCTAACTTAGGAGACTAAAGTTAAAGAAATGATAAAATAATTATAATTACAGTCTGAAATTATCCACAACTTTGACAGATAATTCATAAGCTTCCAATTACAAATATCCTTAGAATCCAAAATCTAAGATATGATAATTCACTCTAGGAGAATCATTAAGATATAGAATGATTAAAACTCAACCCTGAGTACCCCAAATACTCTTTTGAGTTAAATGCTCTTGTTTCTAGCACCAAATGCAAGAAAAAATAGCATTCATTCATCTTAATAGATTTGTCTGTCTCCTAAGATAACTGGAGATCAGTTATGGACTCGGCTCATTACATTCGCCATGTCCATTTACATTTACTTTACTTTATGCATAAGCAGGCTTTGGGCCCTTTTTTATTCATTATTTGACATTTAGACTATATGGTTGGCCTTGGGCCCTATTATTGACATTTAGACCATATTATTGGCCTTGGGCCCTATGATTCACTATATTGGTTATTTGGTCTCTGATTCTCAGGCAGATTTCCAGCTGATCAGCGGGAAGCAGTTTATCCGCAGCCTACCTAAGGCTCATTGTGCAGCTTTATTATGTGTTCAGCGTGTTGCAGCAGATTCTCCAGTGACTACCTCTCCTCCAGCAGCTGTTCCTCAGGTGATCTCTGACTTATTACATCAGTATGCATTTGTCTTTTCAGAACCTACGACGCTACCACCATTACGTGATGTGAACCACCATATTGATTTGCGTCCTGGTTCTGCTCCTCCCTCCCGGCCTCCTTACCGTATGTCTAAGTCTGAGCGTGATGAGGTTGAGCTTCAAATTACTGCTTTACTAGATCAGGGCCTTATTGTTCCTAGTCACAGTTGGTGACCCTGTTCTCCTTGTCAGTAAGAAAGATGGTTCCAAATGCCTCTGCATTGATTATCGTGCCCTCAATAAGTTGACCATCCGTAACCAGTATCCTATTCCTCACATGGATGATCTCTTTGACCAGTTAGGCACCTCTCATCTTTTCTCTAAGATAGACTTACGTTCCGGCTATCACCAGATTAGGATGCATCCTTCGGACGAACACAAGACTGCGTTTCTTACCCATCTTGGTTTGTATGAGTTTCGTGTTCTTCCTTTTGGTGTTACTAATGGTCCACCTACGTTCCAGAATGTGATGAATAACATCATGTGTCCTCTCCTTGGTCGTTGTGTTTTAGTTTATTTTGATGATATTCTTGTTTTTAGTAAGACTCTTGATGAGCATGTGTTACATCTTTCATCTGTTTTTCAATTGCTTGTTCATCACCAGTTGTTTCTAAGTGTTCCTTTGCTGTTGTTGAGATTGAGTTTTTAGGATTTCTCATTTGTGATGGTCGTATTCGTTTGGACCCTCATAAGGTTCGGGCAATCGCTGATTGGCCTGTTCCCACAGATGTCCACCATGTTCGTACGTTTCTTGGTCTCGCTACTCAACTTCGTTGTCCTGTTCCTCACTTTGCCACTGTGGCTGCCCCTCTTCATGCCCTTTTGAAGAAGTCTAGTGCTTTTGTTTGGACTTCTGATTGTCAGTTCGCCTTTGACACTCTTCGTCGTGCTGTTGTGGAGGCCTCTGTCCTGTGTTTACCACAGTTTGATCAGAAATTTATTGTTGAGACCGATGCTAGTAATGTTGGTTTGGGTGCCTTGCTTCGTCAGTCTCAGTGTATTATTGCTTATGAGTCGCGTTGTTTACGCTCTTATGAGCAACGTTATTCTGTCCATGAGAAAGAGCTTCTTGCCATTATCTATGCTCTTAAGAAGTGGCGCCATTACCTGTACCGTGTTCCTTTTGATATCGTTACTGATCATCAGTCCTTACGTTATCTCTTCTCCCAGCGTGATCTTAGTGATCGTCAGTTTCGTTGGTTGCAGGTTTTACAATCTTTTGATTTTTCTATTTTGTATCGTCCTGGTCGTGCTAACACTGCTGCTGACGCATTGTCTAGACTTCCTGCTTTATTGAATACCCTTGTTGCCACGATCCCTTCTGCTTATCTTACATGTTCTGATTTTCGTGATGTTTATAGTTCTGCTCCACCTATGTCGTCTTCACCTCATCAGGCTTATTCCATTGTTGACCACCGTCTTTATCATTATGGTTCTCTTTGTATTCCTAGTTCTTTGGGTATCCGTTCTCAGTTGTTGTCGGATGCTCATTCGTCCCCAGTTGGGGGTCATTTTGGTTTTTAGAAGTCTTATGCTCGTCTTAAGGATCATTTCTATTGGCCATCCCTTAGGAAAGAGCTTGTTGTACTTATTCGTACCTGTCCTTTCTGCTTACGTAATAAGTACTCCCGTGCTAAGTCCGCTGGTTTGCTTCAAATTTGGCCTATTCCTCACCGCCAGTGGACTGATATTTCTATGGACTTCATCATTGGCCTTCCCCGCACCCGTCGTGGTCATGATTCATGTATGGTGGTAGTTGACAGGTTCTCGAAACAGGCACATTTCATACCCGTCCGCAGCACTATCACAGCAGAGCAGTGTGCACGCTTGTTCACAGGATCCTTGAGGATTATTTGCGCCATTTTGTTACTCCTTCAGGGAAGGATTGGGATCAGCACTTATGTTTGGCAGAGTATAGCTATAACAGCTCTGTTAGTACCAGCACCGGCGTTGCACCATTTTTATTATCTCATGGTTATGCACCTCTTTTACCTGGTATTCCTCTTCCTCTTGAGGATACACCTGTGACACTGTCTTCATTTCTATCAGGTGCTCGCGAGCTTATTCTCCAAGCCAGTTCCCATTTGCAGCAGGTCCAGCAGTGTTATCAGGCTTCAGTTGATCGTCATCGATGTCATGTTGAGTTTCATGTTGGTGATATGGTATATCTACGCCTACGGTTCGCACGTCATCATTTTATTCAGGGCCATGCTTCTACTGAGAAGCTTGCACCACGTTATTATGGGCCTTATTGTATATTGGAGGTTCTTAGTCCAGTTACATATCGTCTTCAGCTTCCTGCTTCCACACGTGCCTGTGATATATTCCATGTCAGTTTATTACGTGCTGCTATTGAGGATGATGCTCCTCGTGATGCTGAGTTTCCTACTGCACCGAATCTCTTTCCTTTACTACCTGCTGCTATCCTTCAGGTGCGTTTGCATCATAGTCGACGCCGCCGGCAGATTTAGTTCCTAGTCCAGTGGGATGGTCGTCCTGTTGAGGAGGCCACATGGGAGCCTATTGATGTCTTTTATCATACACTATCACTTGCGGATCAGGCTCGTGCTCTTGCCGCACTTGTTGATTCCTCTACATCAGTTGTTGCTCCAGTTGTTACTACACCAAATGTTGTTCCAGTTGATCCTCCAGGGCTTGCTGTTACTTGATCCAGTCCTTTATGGCAGTTGGGTCTTATTTTTGTGTCGGGGAGAGTTATGGACTCGGCTCATTACATTCGCCATGTCCATTTACATTTACTTTACTTTATGCATAAGCAGGCTTTGGGCCCTTTTTTATTCATTATTTGACATTTAGACTATATGGTTGGCCTTGGGCCCTATTATTGACATTTAGACCATATTATTGGCCTTGGGCCCTATGATTCACTATATTGGTTATTTGGTCATATTACTGAGAGTGGGGGCCTTCTTGGAGGGCGCACTACTTTCCCTCTCAGTTTGGCCCTAGCCACTGGAAGCTTCCTTTTAGGGCTTCCTCTTGGCTATAAGTAGGGATTCTGTGTCTTTTATTACTTGGCTTATGATATGATCTCCTTCTTTAGTCTCTTTAAGCTTTCTCTCTCCTGCTTTCTAGGGTTTAAGTCTTGCTTATGTGATGCTTTCATAGACTAAATCTAGATCAGCCGTGGCTATGTTCATAACTAGATCCAATTCAAATGAAGAACTGTACTCAAGCATCTGCAGACCACAAACTGTAGTAGAATAGCACTCACTAGACTAGTTAATTCTCCACAAATAAGATAGCTTATCTTGTGAGAATGTCTGTGAGATCCATAGGCTCTCAAATAAAATACTGGAGTAGAGAGATTCAAAACACTGATCTGAATTCTTACGCAAATAATAGATCAAGAATTAATTATCACACTTAAGAATCATTACAATTCCTTATAATCCTCTGACAATAATTAGGTATCTATTTATGATTCGTCAACCTTAAATATTTCGATTCATATGATTCGTCAATCATAATTTTTTGAAATCCAAATCATACTTAATCATTTACGGGATACTGGAGTATATGTCTAACATAACTCAGGAAAAGTAAGAGTCATTCCAAAAATCTTCCATTAAGAAAATACTTGACTTAGGAATGCTTTCTACTAGGATTCTTAAACTGAAGTGCAAGATTCAAGGTCTATAAATCACTGGTAATTAAAGACTGAACGCATACCAAAATGACAATCATCTTCAACTACAAAACTTTATACTACAATCCAGAATCACATCTAGATATCCAAAGTCCTGCTGAATATCAATTCGGTTGTTATTCTTGGATTCATTATGATTTGTTATCCATTTGAGCTCTTTGGGATACAATCACTAATGAACTAAGTCTATTCCTTAACTAAGAAATACTCTATCCCAAGAATACTGTATATCCAATGCACACAATTTTTAACTGATGAACCGTAATGATTCACTAATCGAATCTATCCGAAATTCCTTTTAGATCCAATCTCATTTCTATACCCTAGCTGGTTCTCTTCCGAAAGCTATGCAACCAACAGATTCCCAAAAAGAATTTTATCCCACCACTTCAACCCTCCTTTTAAAGAAATTATCAATTTCCATAAAAGTTAACTGGAAAGATGATATATGAAAATATCTAAATCCAAGAAAAGTCAGTAATAAGTGTTTCCACTAAAGGATTTACCCTATTACACACAGGACTTTTCCTTCAAATATTTTCACTCTGAGTGATAGAAACTACTATTCCATCGAAATCCATTTATGCAACAGAGATATTCCATGGTTTAAGAAATTGAAACATTTTAACCTTAGAATTTATCTGAATTCCATGTCTATTCCTACAAGTAGTGACATAACAGTCTTTCAGAAGAATAACTTCATGCTGGAAAGAATCATATAAATCAGTCTGATATCCTATATTCGAGAAATTACTAAGAAGTAAAGGATTAATTAAGAAAGCGAGAAATAGATTTGAGGGCCTCTGATTTTGTAAATAATGAGATACCACATTGGGATCTAGATTAAACCTCAAAAATTTTCAAAATACCCCACATTTGATCAAATGGTTTTCTTCTTTCCCATATCACGACTAGGTACTAAAACACACCATTGATCACCATATCTTTACAGTCCTAGAATTTCCTTTCCAAAATTACTGACGTCCCATACCATCAGCTTTTCCTTTCAGAAAACCTTTAACCGCCTTATCTGATATTCTAGAGATCCACTGATCATCTAGCTGTCGTATGATCCATATAGGATATTATCTCTTGTTCCCAAACACTGGAAAATCCATTTATTTGGATGACTGGCATGCCTATCAGATGGATACTCAAAAACCCACATCTGATTATATGACTTAGACAGAAGAATTAACATGGTTCAATATTACATCCTGATCCTTTCTGGTTGATGATAAGCTTCAAACCCCTACTGATGCATCAAACCTAGGGACAAGCTTCAGTCAACTAACAAATCCAATGTAATCCACGTATCAAATTCCACTTCTAAACCTCACAATTGACATCCAAAATTGCGGATAACTCAATGCTTACAAAGATATCAGTTACGAATTCAACTGAATGAATTCTAACCAGGAAATTAATAACCAGTATTAAGCAATTATTTACAGGGATTACCAAAATCCTAACTGCGAAATACATTTCTCGATCACACTTACTACCTCTGATGTCCACTCTTCTTCCCTCCTTAGAATTTTCAGTTCCCTGAAAATCTATTTCAGCTAAGGTACCAAGAAGACATAATGACATTAGTAAATGTTGTAAAAAATTTATTACTATAGGAAAAAAAATCCAAAAAAATTTCATTTCTATCCTATACCTGGGCTGAATATAAATCACCATAGGATTTTACTGGAAATGAAATTAGTTATGTAATTCCTATATTAAAAAATTTTCAATAAATTTGGACTGTTTTTCTTTTTATTGACTGGTTTGGCATTACTCCGTTAATATTGACAAAACCTATCCAAACATAGAATATGAAATTTCATGCATGGAAATCCCGCCAATAGGATTTCAGTAATTCTTGAACCGTAACTTGTCAGATTTACTGACTAGATAAAGAATACTATTGCCACTCATTCAACCTGGTCATTTCATATTATTTGATGATTTTAATCAAATTTAACGAGTATCTTGCACAAACGTTCACTTGACTGATTTCTATCGATCAACATCGATTAGAAAACTTATCAGACAAGTAACTGATTTCCAATTATCAAATGGAAATTCAACAAAAAAAAAAAATCAAATTTTAACTTTCAATCTGAGAGTTCAACTCCAAAGTTAAAAAATGACAGCACAGTAAAAATTGTTGGCAATTCATTGCGGTTCCTTCTGTCAATTTCCTAGAATCAAAAATCATTGGAGAGAACCGGCATGCATTATTAATTTCATCAATAATAAACCCTAAAACGAAAGTACACTTGCTGGAAAATTCAGATCTACCAAAGATTTGATCTACACAAGAAAAAGCTCCAAAAAAGCATCACAAATTGGCCTTCAAGGACAATTCTCCATAAAACCACAAAGAATCCCAAGAGTAATGGATCTTAGCAACATGCAAATTGAAACTGGGATAGTACACCCACTTGCACCCTTGCTATCCACCTTGAAAGAGAATTCCCATGGATCCAATCCAGAATTTAGACGAGAGGTAGCCCTTCTCCATGTTCTCCAATCTTCGTAAGCCTTGCTCTGATACCACTATAAGGGAAGCTCCATAAGATCCTGCTTACAAGACAATACACAATGGAAAACACAGTATGGAGCAACCACCCAACCAAGTAGAAGCAACCAATCAACTCTAGAAGCTTCACCCCCAAGCCAAGGAATAAGAAGCATGAATGTAGAGTGAAACCCTGGCAATCAATGAACACAATGAGGAGTAGGGCGAGTTTGGCCTCTTCTTATAGAGCCATAAGCATCCTGGGCACATAGCCATGCATAGCCCTAAGTTCCCTATACATAGATTCACCTAGAATAGAGTCCTATGCATGGACCAACTATTCATAGAATTGCTATTGATAACTCTACACATGCATACACTGTCTCATACCTTGTCTAAACTCCATTTAGTGTGTTCTGGGCCTCACAAGGATATTAGTTACTTTCGGGTCACATCCAGTATGACGTGGCATAACTAACAGCTTGATTTACTCGAGTACCGTGTATCCAAGACTAGGAGTATACTGAATCCTACTTACTGGTCATGGACATAACAACCTCTAAACACATGACTCCACATCGGGATTGGTTTGATTCCTTTAAAGATATAAATTGTAGACATTGTGTGTGCCTTGGGGACAAAACAACACATCAGGTCAAAGGCAAGGGAACTGTAGAGTTTGAAACTTCCTTCAAGGGAAGTTAAGGTCATAAAGAATGTTCTATATGTACCAGAACTGGCTTTCGATTGGGGCCACTACTAAACAAAACATGACAGTAGTGTCTGATGAATCTACCATTTCGCCTTCACTTATAATATAAGATCCTATTGGACATTTCGTGTGTTATTATATTTCCCTCCACCTTGAAAGCATTGTTAACAACAAATGATTTGTGGACTTGCAAAGAAACTACATTGCACTTGCAGTGGTATACCCTCGAGCTGAATTAGCATTCATTGTTTTCCATGAGCATCAAGAGGAGGTTGAGAGTCACTATTTCGTTTTCACTCCGATATAACCCCTCATATGCCTCATCATGAACACTACAATATGTATTGATCCTCAGTTCCATATTAAACTTGGTACTGACCTTTATGTTTATCACACTAGTCTTTCATGAACATCTTCTCTTGATTGATTTCCACACTCAGATTTTACCTCGTATTCAAAACACATCTTTGTAAAACTATGCAATAGGGAAAAACAATCAGAAAATTTTGGTGGAAAATGAGTCAGAGCAAATCAAAAATCTAGGCTGGCGATGAGAGTTGATAAAGCAAGATACACAGTTTTTTGACAATAAGTCATTTATTTCTCAACCAGATTGCATGCAACTTGGCTCAAAATTTTTGTCATTTGATGCTGCTCTACAGGCCTGCAACTTAAGAAGCAAAGAAATCAGGAGGAAAATGAGCCTAAATTGACTACAAATATATCAAACGCCTTCATAAGTGATGAGAGCTGGAAATAAAAATAAACCCTTTTTTCACCACAACTCGCTCCTTTTTCAATCGTATTAGATGCGAATTCCCTCAAATTATCCAACACTTGATGCTCTACAGATCTGCTTCAAAGAAGAATTTTAGAATGCAGTTTAAAAATGACACATAATCAGATTAAAAACTTCATACAACAAGAAAACTACCAGAAAATGTTGAGAATACTTCACACGAATGGATCATGTTCAGGTCGCTTTCGCTTTGATATCACTGATTGTCATGTGTGGCAAGCCTCGATGACAATGAATCATTAGCAATCACTAACAAATGGTAAAGACAACATTCATAAACAGCACCAAAATGATGGACATTGATGTGGTAAAATCACGATAAAATCATTGCCATTTGAAAGATCCCGCCTTAAAACAAGAGTATTGCATTGCTCTAATGTAAAGTTCAGCACATGAACCGAAAGACCCACAAGAGAGCAATCTCTCTACAAAATTAATGCATGAAAATTGGAAATAAATCCAAAAATTCACGATTCATAAGGTCAGTTGCAAGATTGACGCCCCTAGACTTCGGGACCTTGCGACTAGGATCCTCTCACAGGATTGTAGGGCTGTTGCATGTGAAAGAACCGGACTGATCCATACAAAGAGAAGGAACAGGTTGTCCACTGCACAGCTAGATAGGTTGGTGTTTGCCTTATATACTCTCGTAAACTGTTAACGATTTATTATCTCCTATTTAGCCTACAGATTGGTGGTAATCTGCTAGTGAAGATATCTGATTCACTTTGTAGCTTAATGGTGCAATCTTCAACTTTATAACCCATCCAGAATAGCACTCCAACACTAGCAACTCCTAGCCAGTGTTCCTGGAATCTTGACAATCTGTAGAAAACTCCAACGCTCTGCTTTGCAGATTTGAATCTGATCTCTTGACGCTCCACACTTTGTTGTCCTACAGCACTTCCACAATCTGCCCTGTATAAATCAAATTCCATCTAGCGAACTGAATGATCTTGAACCTCTGAGAACTGAGGCAGACTTCGTAGTCTCCACATGCAACACTGAATCTCCTCCACAAAACTGCCACCATTGTAGATGAAGATCAAAATTTAGGGCCGGGCTGGCTAGGGACACCACCTCCTCACCTCGAAGATGGTTGAATCGATCTGCATATGATGATATTTACTTTAGGCTCATTAGCTTTTATCAATCATTAGAGAAACTATATAAGAAGGCAAAAGCAAAGCAAAAGCAATCCTAAAGCAATTGCCTAATCGATTTCTCTATAAAAGGTAAAAGCACCCAACACCTATCTATAGCAAAACTTGTGCTCCAAATCAAGCACTAGAATCTCGAACTTGAGTCTAACTAAATTTTAACTTGACTTTACTAAGTATAGATGAAGGACCCTAGAATCAGCACGTAGGCATGGCCTATTAATTCTCATTAATCCTAGATGATAACATTAGGGGTAACAATGTTAACATTAATTCTAACGCTCCCCCTTAAAGTCTACATTGTTAATAACAACCCTCATTACTCAATGTAGAACTTCCTTCATATGATAATATTCCTTCGTATGTCGATCCTTTTCTATGAACCTGCTTCATATGACTTAAAATTCAACTTGAATTCTATGGCACCAAAGTGCAGGGATCAAAATAGACTTCGAGTCAATTCGTGCTGGAATTTTAACTCCAGTCCAAGCCGTTCATGTCACAGCAACTATGTCTGTCAAAATTCGAACGGAATTTGATAGTCTACATTTTTACTCAAGATTCGAACATCAAGAAATCCATCAAAATTTGAAGTTCCAAAAATTCGACATGCATTAGAATTTTCTTTGAATATTCCTCGATTCGAACATAATTTGACCTTCATTCAAATACGAACTTATTCGACACACTCGACACTCAACAATTACTCAAACTTCATTCGAATTTGAACATATTCGACATTTGAATTTACTCGACAATTACTCGAACTTCATTCGAATTTGAACTTATTCAACATTCAAATTTCACTCGACAATTACTTGAACTTCATTCGAATTCAAGCTCATTCGACATTCAAGTTTTACCCAAGAATTATTTGACATTCGATAATCACCAATCGACACTCAACATCTACTAAACAAACCTCAAACACTCATTTGATTCAAACTTCATTCAAGCTTATTCGACATTCGAGTTTTACCTGAGAATTATTCGACATTCGGTAATCAACACTAGATAGCTATTAAACAAATCTCAAACACGCATTTGATTCAAACTTCATTCAAATTTCACATGTGTCAACCAGTATTGTCCGAAGTACTCCTACACTTTTTGGCAAAAATAGACTGCAGTCTCTATCACACACTTCAAATGGTTTTATTGTACATGGGGGCAATTTAATTGTAAGTGCATTGTACCCCTCTTTGTAGCTAAACAAGTGCAATCTGGGTCCAAGTGGCCAAGTGTGCATGCCCTAAGGCATAAGACTCAAGTTGGTGATGACACCTCAATAGTTTCTAAATATGCAAGGGAGGATCTATCCTCTCTCTAATCAAGCATTGGGAGTTCCTTTGGTTTCTTGTGCTGCTTAAGCTTTTCTTGTATTGTTGATGCTTCCATAGCTAGATTCCTTCAAGCTTTCATTTGTTGTGTTTGTTATAGTGGTTAAGATACTTCATAGATAGACATGTATGTTCATCGCCTACAACTATTTCTCTCACATGACCTTGAACTATGCTCTAATCCCATGATGGAATTATCCCAATTCATAAACTGGAGTGGACTAATCTTACTAGCACTCACAAAACTCAAATCTAAAGAGAACAAGAGTTGTATTGACCACTTGATCAATCAACAACATGTTGGAATATAAATGGAATTGCTTACATTACCATAGGTTACTTTGACCCAAAAGGTCGAGAGTTGTGTAACCATGGTCATTTATTATATTAGGCCTACTAAACTTAGAGTTAGCTAAGTTAGTATGAAATTAACTTGGTAGGGACTCATGGGTCCACTAGGCCTAATTGTGACATTAAGTACCCCAACTTGACATATTGGAGGTACCTTATTCTTTCTATGTAACTTATAGAAAGTTGGATAGTCAATAGTCAAGTGGTTGAAAAGCCAATAGTCAAGTAGTTGGATAGCCAATAGTCATGAAGTTAGATAGTCATCTTGGACTATATATATGTGTGCATCCCATTTGTATGAGACAACTTTTGTAAGCAATACTGACTATTCTCCTTGGCTGTCCACGAGTTTCTACAAGAGGGTTTCTAGCTATCTCTCTCTTTCTTTTGAGAATGCTTTGTGTGATTGAATAGTTAAGATTTTGTATCCTTAGGCTTTCTATTTCCTACACAACAAGAGCATCATAGTAGTCAACAAATTATGATTGTCGAAACTCACACTATGCTAGAAACAAAACATAAATCGTGTTAAATAAGCTTTGGCATAATGAAAAAACCAATTTCTAAAACAAGTCTCTATATAAGGTAGTATTACTAGAAACCAGACATGAGGGTCCGGGCCGGACGCGGGCAATCTGCGTCCGCGTCCGGCGTCCGGACCCGGACGCGTCCGATCCCCGGACGCGAGGTCGGACGCGTCCTATTTTTTTTTTTTTTTTCGGGACGCATCTGGCGTCCCGGACGCGAACGCGTCCGGGCCCTGATATCCCAATCTTAGGTCTATTTTACTGAAAAATTTAGCCCAGTCGAGTTGATCAAACAACTCGTCTGCCCGAGGCATAGGATACTTATTCTTAATTGTGACTTTATTGAGGGCTCTGTAATCTACGCAAAGACGCATAGACCCCTCTTTCTTTTTCACCAGAAGGACTGGTGAGGCCCATGGTGAACTACTGGTCTAAATTTGGCCTTTCCCAAGATAATCTATTAACTGCCTAGTTATTTCTTCATCCTCTGTTCCGTCGGCTGACCCGATACGGAGGTCTAGAAACAGGTGTTGTACCTGGTACTAGGTTTATTACATGATCTACTTCTCTGCTAGGTGGTAAACCATGTGGTAAATCTTCAAGAAAAACATCTTTAAATTTAGACAACAAAGTTTCTAATTTACTGATTTTCTGCTGTAAAGAATTGGAAATAGAAACTTCAAGAATAAACTGAAAGTCACATAAGAATACCTGATGGTCGTCGTCTCCGATTAGCTGACAGAGCTCTGAACTGCAGACCATAGGGTTGTTGGGAACATCATGCTCCCCATGCAACTGGATCTCTCGGCCTTTATGCTGAAAGCTGAGGGTGTTCTCCTGATAATTTCTGTGGAGAGAAGGTCCTAAGCTGTAGAGCCAATCTCTCCCGAGAACAATGTCTATGCGATCCAAGTGCATTATCTGAAAGTTTATTTCATCTTGGTACCCTTGACTACCAAGATTTAGATTACTTAACATAGTTTCCCAAATTTTCTTATCTTCACCCTTAGCTAATGAAACTATGTACCTATGCTGACTAGGTACTTCTGGAATCTGAGTTTTTCAACTAGGGCATAGTTGATGAAATTATGGGTTGCCCCATCATCAACCATGACTCTAACTGACTGGTTACCAACTTTCCCATGCATACGTACTAGGTCATGTGGCCCAAAGCTGAAGGGTCTCGCTAGCATTGTAGAGGTTAGTTCGAGGCCGCTCGGCGTGCTCTGCGGGGTGATCCCGAGGATGATGCTGACACCGAGGAGCCTACCCCCCTCCCTGCTGACATTCCATTGCCCTCCTCCTCTGATGAGCCCACATATGATTCAGACGAGACGGTCGACATTGCAGGGGATGGTCCACGTGCCCCACCCAGTACTCCCGCTACACGGACCCTTTCAGATGATGGCTGGACAGAGTTTGCGAGGGAGACAGAGGCTGCCGCCCAGAGACACATCGCTCAAAGACGACTCAGAGCATCACAGGCAGGCGGTTCTTCCCAAAGACCCCCTCGTGGCAGAGGGAGACCCCCAGGCAGGAGTGTGCCACAGAGGGTTCCTTCCGGCAGACCCAGAGGCAGGCCAGCCAAGAGGGGACGCACCAATGATTTTTCTAGTTGTCTCTTGGAAGGCGTTGGCCCAGACTTGGAAAAGTCCCAGATGCCTCCAGACTCCTAGCTAGACTTTGTATTTGACACCCCTATAGATGCATCTGGCACGCAGAGGGATGATCTTTTTAGCACAGACTTGTAGATATTGATACACACAGAGCATCATGTACATTGGCATCAGATGAGATGTATATATTTTTTTACAATTTATTCGTGTCATGGCTAATTTATCATGGTTGGTTACAAATGGTTAGCTCTTGAATGGCTAGTTAGAAATAGTTTGCTCTGCGCAATTTGTATGGTTAGTTAGAAATGGTTTGCTCTGCGCATTTTGAATGGTTAGTTAGAAATGGTTTGCTTTGTGCAAGATGAGAGAGAGAGATAGTGAGAGAGAGCGAGAGTGGACGTAGTATGGAAATTATACATGCTGCACCTATTGTGAGCCGAGTCCATAACTCACCAACACATCTTCATGTCTCTCATATCATATGCATCATGTCCAATCATTGAACACAACACCCTAAACCCGACACCCTAACAAATGGCATAGTTAACATAGCGCCCTAAACCCTAAACCCTAACAAATCGCACAGTTAACATATCATGAACCCACAACCCCACAAACATAACCATCAAAACAAGGCAAAGATGGGCATCCTCAGTGTGTGATAGGCATTGCACCACAGGTATGTGCAGATTCAATATCAAAGCAGCACTTGTGTAGCATACACTTGAACTTGTGTAGAATGCATTTGGAATCGACCAAAATGGTCCAAGAATACAGTCCACAGGTTTGTGATCCCGATACGAACCCAAGGGATCGAGCCTGGCTCGATTCGCGTATCGTTCGGTCAAAATGGCACGTCGACGGGGGAGAGACGCAATTAGGTCTAGCGAAATGGAATAGTGTTGCAGCTTTTCGTCCGACGGCCCCCTTCATCCAAACGGGGTCCATTTCAGGTGCCGTCTATTTCGGCCAGTGGACAACCTTGATAGGAACCAATGGGAACAGACAGGACGAGGAACGGACCGACGGTCAATCTGCAACGTCCGTCTGAAGTTCGACATTGAACCGGGCTTCAAAGACACTTCGTCCGGTCGGGACCTGAAAACTTAAAGATGTTTCGGAGCCCCCGTGTTGGTACGCAAAATTTCGACCGCGTGTTGCAACGTGTTGAAGTTGTACCATAAGTAATTAGTAAGTTGTTGAAGTAGTGTGTAGGTTTTGTGGTTCCCTGTAGTGAATGGCACAGTTTTGCATAAGTGATTACTAAGTTGTTGAAGTTCATATCTTCAACACATGATTATGGATTACTCTACAAAAGTGAAGATCTATCTATGGTTGGCTACTCGGACTCGGATTTTGCTAGTGACAAGGTGGATCGAAACGGCCCAAGCCCTTGCCAACAGTCCTCAACATTGAGCTTGTATACTATTATACCACCAACCAAACAAGTGACATTTTCACAGAAGCACTAAAGCGAGGTTTGAAAAGTTCTAAAATATGTTGTAGTCAGCATAATAGCCATTGAAAGGAGTGTTAGAATGTTCATTCTAATTTGTATTATTATATACCTCTATGGCATATACCACATGTAGTTTTAGGTACTTACATTGTACTTAATTCATAAATAGTCAAACCAGAAGTAGCAAAATTTGAATCAAACTTGACCGAATCCAAACTAAAAAATTGAAAAGAAATGCAGGTTAAGTTTCGAGAAAATAAATGACATATTACAAAAGAGGTTTGCATTGATATTATATAAAGGCCAAAAAATATCAAACTGTGCACTCTACCATGTACTATGTTCCATTACACATTCTAGGAGCAACAATGGAGCTCCATCCAGCTGTCAGATGGGGAAGTTTGTAAAACATTTGTTCACACACTTTTAAAATATAATCTTAGCATGTGAAGTTACAATTTAAATTGCAAAAAAAACTAGAGTGCCTAAGATTACCAAACTCTAACTTCCCAAAAGATCATGATGTCATTGAAATTCGATTCAAATCCATGCATGATTTGAATTTAAAAACTTGAGTCTTGACCACTCTTTTTCAAATTTATAAAACTTTTTTAGAAAATCTTCGAATGGTTTTGCATTTCAATCTGAGAAAGATTCAAATAGAATCGACTAAAGACTAAGATCTACGCAAAATTGTGCTTAATGAGGACTAGCACACAATCAAGCAATTCAGCAGCTTGTGCATAACTTCTAAGCCCTACAACTCACAACCATAACACAACCCAACTCTTATACACAATACTTACATTGAAACCCTCAGCATGCAAGCAACGTAAGTGTGCATCTATCCATTTTTTGCAGGCATCTGGACCATGCTCCACAATGCACTCATCTCTCAATATCTTGGTATCCGGGCAGGCACAGCACATCTTCTTTTTTTTGCAGGCATCTGGACCATGCTCCACAATGCACTCATCTCTCAATATCTTGGTATCCGGGCAGGCACAGCACATCTTCTTTGGCCCTGCCTTTTCTTGTTGTTGTTGCTCGTTAAGGAAGCTATGGCAGTTGCAGTAGAGTTATGATTATTATTAGTCGCAGCTGAAGAAGAATCAACGGAGCTAGTTATAGCGCCCATCACTATTGCTGTCGTTCATGTCCCTATCAAACCATAGCCCTAAAATGTAAGTGGAAAAGCTTGATACAGCACAAACATAAACCAGCTCCACGAGAAAATAAATTTTATATATAAAGCAGCAAATTCACGAATGATGTCTTTAGGGGGGCTAAGAGAGTGCCTAGAATAAGCTCCTCCTTTTTGGGGCTAAAGGGCAAGGTATATTGATCACTCTTTCAAAAGGTGACGTGACATATTCTAGACAAAAGCGGGTGGAGCTAAATGCCAACCTGAGCTATGTACACGCATTTTTTAACACACATTCCTTCACCCTCTATGTTAAGTGAGAGCATAAGTGTAATGAGTTCAAGGCTTGCAAAGGCTCTCCTCTCTAGCAGTCAGCTCTAGCAAGGTTTTAGCTCAACCCTTAATGAATTTTGTTTAGAAACTGAGGAAGCATAGCTATGTTTTATGTAAATAAGATGGATTCAATGCTTATTCATCTTTTCCCAATAAGTAACAACTAAATTTGCCTTGAGAACATGCCAACAACTCAGCAAAACAACGATTCAAGACAAACATAATAAAAGTGGAGGGGAATACTCACCATTTTGGTGGCAACTTCATCCATTCCTGGCAATTGCGTAGGTTTGATCACTCACCCTACACATGTAATCTAACTCCATACGTTCACTACCTACGAGTCTTTGAGTTTTTTGAGTACTCCTGTGACGCAATAACCGAAGAGCAAATGTAGCGAAATGCCACTCATTCATCGTTCGAAGTTTAGGATTTTGGGTTCGGAGTATTATCAACTCGTGTGAGGCATCTTTCCATTTTAGCAGGGCAAATGCAACAGTTGTCATGCAACAAAAACTCACTATAAAACCCACTGAAATAAAAATGTGAAGTGTCATCCCGTTTTTATGATAGATTGGAGACTCTCATATTATTTGATGGATTGGACTATTTATATAATTAAAACTATTTTAGAGAGATACTAGTAAATAATGCTCGTCGATGGCGAGCAATTGACGGCCGACGATCTAGTGGGTACGCCCGTCGTTGACAGGCCGACGATCTGAGTGATGGGCGGTCCTAATGCGGGTCTAAAATGGTCGAAAGTGCCCTCAAATGGCTGCAAACGGACCTAATGCGGTCTAAAATGGTCGGAAGTGCCCTGAAATGGTCTCAAACGGACCTATTGCAGTCCTAATGCGATTTCAAATGGCCGCAAGTGCCCTCATGCAGTCCTAACGCGGTCTAAAATGGTCATTAGAACCGCATTAGGACCGTAATGTTGGCTTGACGGTTAACGGTTGCAACGTTTGTTGCAAGACGTAGCTTGCGGTTCCCTTTGGTTTTGGTCTTCGTATAGTGATCGCAAGGTTGACTTCTACGGTGCTTACTCTTCGGTGCAGTAGATCGCAGCCATTGCCTTGGCAGTGGCTTGTGGTGGCTTGTGCTTCTGGTCTTTGTTTACAACTGTAAGGTTGACTCATACGGTTCATTGCGGTAGATCGCAGCCATTGCCTTGGTGGTTCCTTGCGGTGGCTTGCGCTTCTGGTCTTCGTTTACAACCGTAAGGTTGACTCATACGGTTCGTTGCAGTAGATTGCAGTCATTGCCTTGGCGATGGCTTGCGGTTGCCTTCGATGCCTTCATTGAAACCGTTTGCAGCGCGGTTACGGTTTTTGTCTGTGAACAGTTTTCGTGTATTTCTACAGGCTATGCGAAAACAGTTTATTTCTGCAGATTGTGCAGAAAAGACTGATTTTGTTGAGGACGTTCAAGATGGCCAGGTCTTCAATGTTCTTCAGGTAACTTAAACTTGACATTCGAATGTGAAAACAATAGGATTGGTTACTCTTTATGCTTTGATCCATGGATGAAGATCAGCCGGAAGCCCGATGCAATCGTTCTTCAAATGTTCGGCTGTGTGTACTTGGTCGTGAGATAATGTACAACAACATCTATACAGATTGTACATCAGTCAGGTTAAAGCTCCACTTCGGGAGCGTAAAGTTGCACTGTCGTAGAAGTCGTAGGTGAATTGTAATGTTGGCTTGGCGGTTCGTAACGGTCGCAACATTTGTCGCAAGATGTAGCTTGTGGTTCCCTTCGGTTTTGCTCTTCGTATAGTGACCGCAAGGTTACTTCTACGGTGTAAACACGGGAAAAATTCCTCAAAACTGGATAAACAATTGATGAAGATTAAAATCGATTAGTCAATCAGTAAGAAGGAGAATAATCCAACATGATTCACAAAAGAAAGATTTCCTATCTAATGAAGAAGGGAAATACAATCTATCAACTAAATTATTACAATGCATATAGGAAAGTGATCTTGTATTCACGTGTCCAAATCGACTATGTCACAGAATAGCATTATTGTTTACATTTTCATGAGAGATGCTAGCTAATGCAACTTAATTGGAGAGTACGTAAAGATTTCCGACTCTAGTGCATGTAGTAGGAGTAGTATCTTCATCGAAGATTGTACACTGCTCAGATGAGAAAGTAACAGTGTAGCCCTCATCAGTTATCTTAGAGACTGATAACAGGTTCTTTGATAGCTGAGGAACATGAAGGACATTGGGAACACAAATAGAAAGATCATTGCTGAATAATATCTTGATTGTTCCTTTGTCTTCCACGCGTATGGTGCTTGAATCTCCGAGGTAGATGAATTGATCTCTGTTGTAAGCTGCATACTCAATAAACCATTCCTTGTGAGAGGTCATGTGTTGGGTAGCACCGTTGTCCAGTACCAGCTATCGTGGTCTTTGTTGCCACTGCTGCAAGCCATTAACAAGTGTGTATCATGCTCCTTGAATTTCGTCGCATTGGAGGAGTCTTGTTGATGCTGTTGTTGCTTCTTAGCCTCATTGTAGATGCGGATACAACACTCCTTGATGTCGTGATTGGCTCTCTTGCAATATCTGCAAAAAAGCTTCTTATGCGATCCACTATTCTCACTTTGAGTGTGAGGCTTCTGATGTTGCTGCTGCACTTGATTCTTGCCCTTGGAATAGTCTTTCTTCTTGGTGTACAGGGCCATGGATTTGTCTTTGATGAACAGGCCGCTGGTTTTTCTATGCATTTCTTCTTGAAGAAGATGCCCGATCACCTTTTGAAGAGTGAGGTCGGGTTGTGTGTAGATCATGACCACAAAGTGTTCATACGACTTTGGAAGAGAAGAAAGCAAGGTCATAATGACATCATCATCTTGAATAGTACATCTTATAGCTGATAACTGATCCATTAAATATTTGAAGCTATTGATGTGAGAAGTGATGGCAGTAGAATCGGACATGCTAAGAGTAAAGAACTTCCTTCTGAGATATAATCCAGTAGTTACATCATGAGTCTCATAGAGATTTGATAACAAATCTAATGCATCTTTAGAGGTTTTCCATGTGGTAACATGGGATATTTGGGAGTAGGCCAAATTGAGTGTGATACATGTTAAGGCTTTCTGATCTTTGATCTTCCAGGCCTTTGCTTGATCACCATCTTCTGGTTTCAGGTTAGCACATTCTACTACATCCCAAAGATCTCTATCTATCAGCATCATCCGGAGTTTTAACTTCCAGATGTAGAAGTTAGAACCATTGAACTTGTCAATGATTCTAGCCTCGTTGGATGATTAAGACAAAGAGCTACCAATATGAGACATGTTAACAGTAATACAAATAGAACAAACTGAATCTCTCGGTTTATTTGAACTAGGCTCTAATACCAATCTGATGGGGCAAGGTAAGGATGGAGAGCATGAACGGAAAAGAGAGCAGAAATATTGCGGAACAGCTCTGTTGTTACAATCAACTGCTAAATGCAAAAACAGTCTGATAGATTGTTTATGCTGAGTATAATCACAACTTAAGTGTTCTAGTTGCCCAACATTAAAAATTAATTCATACTCACAAGAGCAAAAATGAGTACAATGTCCACCAAAGATATTAGAAATGGTTTGTGTGTAGTATTACTGAAAAAGAATTTAATCAGAAGTTTAGTTATGAAATAATTGAAAGAGCAATATGATAGCGGAAGTTCCTTAGGCGTCAAAGACAGCCATCGTCTGATCAAAAACTGAGAAGTCGTAAACGTCCATGTTCTGATCAGAGTGAGTGAACAAATGGTATCAAACAGCCATGAAGTGCATTCAAATTACAACAAGCATTCATCTACATTATACACAGATAGAATAGGAATCTCACTTCGCATTTTACGTGAAGTGGCTTTCTCTCACTTCGCATTTTTGGGAAGTCACTGGGAACGTTCGACTGTCGGATTTTTTTTTCTCTCTTTAGGATTTTGCAAAAAAGCAGATAGTGCCCTTAAAACAAGTTAACCTCTTCAAAATAGCTGAAAAGAAGAAGTCAAAGGCAAGTGTCGCTTTTTCAAAAAAGTGCAAAAAAATCGACACTGTCGCAAAAAGTTGAACTTGTGAACTATCCTAAGGTTGAGCATTTTGGGAAATGCGAAAAAGCCGACACTGTTGAAAGCATAGTTCATTTCTGCAGACTGTAGTGACACTTTGTGTATTTCAGCAGACTGTTGAAAAAGTAATGTATTTCTGTAGACTTGTTCTAAATGCTAGTTCTTGGAAGTCCTTGAAGATGGCCAAGTCTTCAATGACTTCAAGTAATTGAACTTAACATCTGAACTTGAAATTATGATAGGATTGGTTACCCTTTGCTGAGATCAGCCAGAAGCCCGTTGTACATGTTCTTCAAACAATTTGACTGTCTAAGTTGTGATTCCTGCAGGTATCAGATGAGCAGACATAGAACCAAAGTTGGTTTAATCTGACCCTAGATCAACGATCAATAAACGTGTAGGAAGAATTGTGAAATAGAAATAGTCATTCACCAAGGAGACAACTATGGACTTAATTTCCAACAGCAGGAGCTAGTATTTGTAGGCTTTTGTAATAAACGCGAGTAGACCCCTCTTAATTAAATTAGAGTGAGCCACCTTTTGATGGTGACCTCTAGTGGAGAAGCTAATTCCACATATAATTTGTAAAATGGTGGAATTGCCACTTAGGCTCCACATGGGCAGCCCTCTTGGTTATTTAGGAGGTCCCCTCTCTTGTGAGGGAGCTTTACATGTAAGTGTCTTGCTCTTGTTAATTGAATAAGAAGACCTTCCATGAGTATTGGAAATTCTTGAGCTCCTTGATCATATTGGTTTCTTGTGTGATGCCTTCTATGATCTTGCACTTCCATCTCTATGTGTGGTTGTGGAATTAGATTAGATTTCTTGTTTTTTTCATTATGTTTTGTGGAAGTAGCGTGAATTAGATTTATTGTTTGTGGAATAGAGTAGAAACCAATATTGAAGTCTACTAAATAGGCTAAAATTGTGGCATAGATCTTGCAGATTCCTTGACATTTCAGTTCTTGATGTTCTTAGGCTATCCAAGATTCAAGATATGAGTGTTTCTTGATTCTTGAACATTCATAATGTTGTCCCTTAGCTTTCTTGTTTCTTGTTTTTCTTGTTCTTGTTTATGTTTAATGCATGTCGAATAATCTAAACTTTCAAGATCTGTTTCCAGTCGTTTTTTACAACAAGTAGAAGTAGGCATTCTAATAGATGTTCAACTAAGTTGCATTCTGATCCTTGTTGAGCATCATGGCTTGCATTTTCAATTGATGTAAGTATTGTTCAAGAGAGAATGAGTTCCCGAGAACCCACTAATAGGCTAGATAAACTATACGACAACAACTAATCTTACTGTCTGGTTGAATGTTAACCAAGATTCTGATGCCAAGAACGACCTATAAGAGTCTGGTAACAGACAATAAGTAAATGCCAAACAAGCAACCATGCCATACTGTAATGAATCGATTTGAAGAATCCATATACCGATGAGAAATCAGCAAACATTCAGCGTTGCTACCACCTAAACACATACACAAACCAGTCGAACATGCATTCTTTATGTGACCAAAACCATTCTTGAAAGTTCACACTCCCAGCTTCGACCGATCCGTCACTCCTGTTTCAACCGAGTCCCTGCTTCCGTCCCTGAGTCTTGAACTTACACCCCTAGCTGAGTCCAAACACTTCACCACTGGACCGAGCTGAGTACCCAACTCACACCTCCACCGCATCCTAGTATAATTGTTGTATCTCGACCGACTACTATACTTGAGTTCTCGACCGAGTCTTGACTTACCATCTCGATTGAGTCTTGAACATACAATCTCGATCGAGTCCAGAACTTACGATCTCGACCGAGTCCTGCACTTGAGATCTCGATCGAGTCTTGACTTACAATCTCAACCGAGTCCTGACATAAAATCTCAACCGAGTGACCTTGTGATCTCGACTGAGTCTTGACCTACAATCTAGATCGAGTCCTTATCTCAAATCTCAAACAAATCTTGAACTTGTGTTCTCAACCAAGTCCTGGCATACAATCTCGACCGAGTCCTGACCTTGTGATCTCGACCGAGTCTTGACTTACAATCTCGACTGAGTCCTTATCCTCAAATCTCGACCGAGTCCTGAACTTGCATTTTCGACCAACTCCTGGCATACAATCTCGACCGAGTCCGGACATCAAATCTCAACCTTTTAAATTATCAAACAAATAATTAGTCGCGAATTAGTTGCGAAAATATACAGAAACGCATACATTCTGAGACAAAAACTGAACGCAATAAAAAATAGTATTGATTCAAAACGAAATAGAAGTAAATGAGTACAATAAGTTGTGGATCGAAGCCGCGTACTCTATGTTATCTTTGAGTGGCTAAAATGAAAGTCTGAATTAATGCATAATGTTGATAAGCAGTAGCGCAATAGCAATCTCTAAAACAACTCTAAGAAGTGAGCTAGAATGCTCAGGAGTGTTCAAGCTCGCAAGCTTGAGAGAGAGAGCTAACTATTCAAATGCTTTTGATAATTTTGATTTTCAATGAATTTCAGATGATTCAAACTGTATGAATATGAACAACTATTTATACTAAAAAATTAGGTCGTCAATTGCGATCGCCAGTTGGCTGGTGATCCGCTGACATTCATCTGGTCCTTGTCATTGGTTGCTGATAAGCGGTGAAATTGGCCGTAAACGTTGTCCAATCAATGAACCAAAACTATAGCTCTGTAGAAATGAACTAAAACAGCCACAGGCGACACTGTCGCTTTTTTGCGAAAAAGATGAAAAAGACGAAGGTGCCCTTAAATCTCATTTAGGGCTACCGCACACTTTGTCAAAGTCATTTCCTTAACATTTGAGGCTCTTTGGAAAAAGCAAAAAATGCGACACTATGATTTTACAGGAGATTTCTGTCAGGCGAAAAATGTGACACTGTTGTAAACTCTGTGTAATTCTGCAGACTGTGTAAAGACACGGAAAGATCCGCAGAACTGGATTAAACAATGGATGAAGATTAAACTCAATTAGTCGATTGGCAGAAGGAGAATAATCCAACACTCCCCCTTAATCTGAATCCTTGAATGCCTTGACCTTTAAACTTAATTCTACACATAATCTTTTGTGTGATTCCAAACTTAATGCTTTAGTAAAAACATCTGCTGTCATATCTTGCATTCTACAGTACTGCAATCTGACCTCTTTGTTGAGAACTTTGCTTCTGACGAAATGATACTTCAGTTCAATGTGCTTACTCCCAGAATGAAATCTAGGGTTGGCTGATAAAGCGATGACACTTTGATTATCACAAAATAATGTCGTCGGAGCATATTGATTTAGACCGATATCTGAGAGTAAGTTTCTCAACCAAATTGCTTTCTTTGTAGCTTGAGAGGCTGCGATATACTCTGATTCAATGGAAGATAGAGCTATCAAAGATTGCTTGCGACTGTTCCAGAAAATTGGACCATTGTTGAGGAAGAATGCAAATCCAAAAGTAGATTTACGAGTGTCTATATTTCCTACCCAACTCGCATATGTGTAACCACTGAGGAAATTGAGTTTGTCGTTGCCGACTGCTCCATAACAAATGCAAAAGTCCATGGTAGCACGAAGGTATCTCATGACTCTCATAAGAACCTTCCAATGTGTTATACCAAGATTAGTCATATACTAACTGAGAGAGCTGACTGCAAAAGCTATGTCTGGCCTGGTACAGATCATGGCGGACATAAGAGATCCTATAATAGAATGGTAAGGATACTCACACATCTGCTACTTTAAGAACAAGGTGGTTCCCTCTTTAGGCCCTTCAAAGTAATTCATAAGGATAATAGGCCAACAAGGGCCCAATGTAGTTTAAATAATACTTAACAAGTGTGAAAATTGTCAACATTTCCTAGCTAGTTTGAGGCCTAAATTGGCTAAAATTGTAAATAGTTTTGGTTCTGGAGTTTCACACGTGTGAACCAGGCCACAATGTTTTTATTTACTGTATTTTTTCAGTATGATGAAGTGTCAAACTTCATACCCTTCAAAATGAGACCATTTTGATGTATTTTGGTCATATAAGCCATTTTTAGCTATTTTTCCTATATAGGGAATATCTAGGGTCAAGTACCTTCTAGAGAGAGGAGAGAGAGTCATCTTCCTCATCCATAAATAGTAGAGAAGTCGTGGAGAACAGGTTGGAGAAACCTTTTGTATGCTTCATTGAGATCAATAGATCATTGTCATTGTTTCTTCCTCCATTGAGAGCATTGTTGTGTGTATTGTCTTCAAGCTATTGTGTATGATCTTAGGTGCTTTCCAAAAGTGATAGGCTGATGTATTATGGACTGTATAATGCTATTTTGGGCCGCACTTGATGTTTATGGAAGTTTCCATTTGTGATAAATGCTTTTTGATCAAGTTCTTTGCATTCTAGGTAGCATAGAATGTGTTGCCAATTCCTAGCTTATGTAGTTTGGAGTGCAAGCATTCAAGCCAATGATCTTGGAGTTTAGATCCACTTAGGATCTGTATTTTTCACATGGTATCAGAGCTGGTTGGCTTCTATTTACAGTAAGTATTCCATTTTTGGTGATATTTGGATGTTTGATCAAGTTCTAGCATGATTATGCATTGCTTTGTTGATCAAATCTTACTAACCTTTGTTTTGTGAGTTGAACTTGTGGATCAAAAGCATATTTCAGGTCTATTGAAGATCAGAGGCTGAAAAGAAACTATTTTGGATCAGATCATAACACCTAATCATTTGTGATTGTGAGGCTTGTGCATATTCAATACTAACAATGTTCTTTTCAATCCTATTGTTGACAATCTCCATTCTTGGATGAACACTCTCCTTAAGTGGATGAAACTTCTCCTTAAGTGGATGACAAATGCTCTTTTGAGTGAGTTGTAATTCTCCTAAAGGCTGAGCAAAGCTCCCATTTGGATGAAAGATCCCCTTTTTTGGGTGAACATATTGTAAGCTCCATTGTGAAGAGCATATTGTAAAGATTGTCATCAATTTTGGCATAAATTTTGGTGTACTTTGTTGAGCATGTAAGTAACTCTCCTTATGTAATTTGATTGGAGCATTTGCTGGAAGGTGTTAACCATTATGCAAGTGTGTTTTCAGGTTCTTAACAGGTTGAGGAACATTCTCATGTGAAGTGATCTTAGATCTACATCTAAACACCAAGATTTGACAAGATAGTGAAGCTAGTCTTGTGATTCACTAAGTGTGCTCATTCATTCACCTCTAAATCTTGTATTTATCACTTGCTGGAGTTTATAAACTTTTAGAAGTGTGGTTTACATGTGGTTTTACAGGTTGAATCAATATCTTAGTGTGTTGATCATATGTTGATCAAGTTTGTTCATTACTAGGTAATCTTGGCATCCTAGTTTTGGGTATTTTCTAAGAATGCAAGTAACTCTTCACACCATAACTTGATTTGGTCACTTGCTGGAAAGTTTGAGAGCTTAAGCAAGAGTGTGTTCAGGTTGGTTTGATTTTGTAATCCATTCTTAGTGTGTGCAAAGTGTTGCATGTGTTTCAATCTTCCTTTCTATGCTTGGAAACCATCTAGGTTCAAGATAGAAGTGTTTTAGGGTCCTAAATCTTCATAGATCTCTTTATCTATCATTTGTTGAGAGAAAAGTGAGTGCTAAGTGCTTTAGGACAGAACCTAAAAGTTGAAGAAACATTAGAATCATGGCTTCCAATGGTGGGATCATGCTAGAGTCTAGTGAAAGGTTGAGTTCATCAAACTACTCTACTTGGAAAGTGAGGATGGAGTCCTTACTTGAGTTGAATGAACTCATGGACATAGTTGCAGAAATTGAAGAGAGACCTCTCACACTTCAAGAGCAACAAAGGTTTGATAAGAAGGCCAAAAGGGCTCTTCATATCATTAAAATGAATGTTACAAATGAACTTCTCAAGGAAGTTGGAAAGTGTCAAAGTGCAAGTGAGGCATGGAATGCCTTAAAGAAGCTCTTTGAATCAAAGTCCACATCTAGGGTATTGACCCTAAGGAGACGAATATTTTCTAGTAGGCAAAGAGAGGGTGAAAGTGCTCATGCATTTATCTTGAGAGTTAAGTCCCTAAGTGATGATTTAGCATGCATTGATGAGAACATAAAAGATGGTGAAATAGTCCAAGTTATGTTGAATGGTTTGCTAAATGAACATGCTAACCTTGTGCAAAGTTTTGCCATTCAAAGAGTCTTGCCAAGTGTGGTTGACTTGCAAGAAATCTTATTGGCTGAAGAACATAGGTTGCAATCAAAGCTTGATGGTGCATCCTTGCAAGGTGGAGGTGAAGAGGCTTTCTTCACAAAAGGCAAATTCAAGGGCAAAGGTAAAGGCAAAGGGAAATGGTCCAAAGGTGGTAACTTTGATCATGATGATCACTCTTCCTCTTCCTCTTCTACTAAGAACAATAAGTCAAAGTTCAAGTGCTTTTATTGTGGGATAAAAGGTCATTTTGCAAATGAATGTTATAAGAAGAAAAGAGAGCAAGGAGAGAGGCAAGGAAATCTTACAATAGATGAGGAAGAACATAACACATGTGAATCACTTGTTATGACTTCAAGTTTGTTAGCCAACATAGATGATAATGATCCTTGGTGGATTGATAGTGGAGCCTCATCTCACATGACAAGACATAAGGAATACTTTACATCCTTATTGTCTTATGAGGGAGAAGGTAACATCATCTACACTGCAAATGATGGTCAATGTGACATCAAAGGCATAGGCACTATTCCTATTTCCCTTTCAACAAATAGGAAAGCAAATCTTGAAAATGTTTTGTACATTCCTTCAATCACTAAGAATTTGCTTAGTGTAAGTCAAATGATTGACAAAGGACTTGATGTGGAGTTCATTGGAGATGCATGTTTGATAAGTAAATGTGGATCCTTGATTGCTCAAGGTAGGAGGCATGGTAAACTTTTCAAGCTTGATGCATGTGTGATCTCTAATCATGAAGGATGTATGGCTAGGGAGCAATTGACAAACCAAGAAGTTTGGCACAAGAGGTTGGGCCATCCCAACTTCAAATCTTTGGAGGTAATGGCAAAGAAAGAGCTTGTTCTTGGTCTCCCTAAAAGTCTTGTTGCAAACAATAGTGTTTGTGAACATTGTGCCTTGTCCAAATCTCATAGACTTGCTTATTCTAGATCTACTTCTAGATCTAAAGAAGCTTTTCAACTTGTGCATTCTGATATTCATTCTTCTAGTACAACTAGCAATGGTGGGGCAAAGATGTATGCAACTTTCATTGATGACTTTAGTAGGTATACTTGGATCTATCTTCTTAAAAGTAAGGATGAAGTGTTTGCTGCATTTGTCAAGTTCAAGAATGAAATGGAAAACCAATTCAATACAAAGATCAAATGCTTAAGATCTGATAATGGAGGGGAATACACCTCAAATAGGTTCAAAGACTTTTGTATAGCACATGGGATTAAGAGGGAGATGTCTAGTCCTAGGACTCCACAACAGAATGGAGTGGCCGAGAGGAAGAATAGAACCCTTTGTGAATGTGCCAAGGCAATGAGACTACATGCTAATCTTGCTAAGTCTTTTTTGGGGGAAGCTTTAGCATGTGCTAACTATCTATGTAATAGATGGACAAGTGCTTCCTTGGATGGTAAAACTCCTCATGAGGTTCTTTATGGTAGAAGGCCGAGTGTCAAGCATTGTAGGATCTTTGGATGTACATGTTTTGTCAATATCACACTTGATGATAGAACTAAAGAAGATCCTTCATCAAAGAAGGGTGTGTTTGTTGGCTATAGTGAAGTAAGCAAGGCTTACAAAGTGTACATTCCTTCTACAAAGAAAGTTGTCATAAGTAAGGATGTCATCTTTCATGAAGAGAATGTTTCCAATGTTGTTGATGTTGATGTTGATGTGCCTACTAATCATCATGATGTGCAAGATGTCTTGGATGAAGATGGAGATGCCACTCCAAAGCAAACTTCAAGGAAGACTCAAAGGCAAAGGGCTAAGCCATCAAGGCTAACCTATGATGAAAAAGGAAAGCAAGTGGTGGACAACTCTAACCTTGCTTTTCTTACCTCTTTTGATGAACCAACTTGTGTAGGTGAAGCAATTCAAAAGAAGGAATGGATCCAAGCCATGGATCATGAGCATCAAGCACTCATCAAAAGCAACACATGGAGGTTGGTAAAGCTTCCAAAGGACAAGAAGGCAATTGGTTGTAAGTGGATCTTCAAGATCAAGACAAATCAAGATGGATCAATCAACAAGTACAAGGCAAGGTTGGTGGCAAAGGGGTATGCTCAAGAATATGGTATTGACTATGATGAGACCTTTGCACCCGTGGCAAAGATGGTAACTATTCGAATCCTAATCTCTCTTGCAACTCTTTATGATTGGGATATGTGGCAAATGGATGTTACTAATGCCTTCTTGAATGGTGATCTTGAAGAAGATATTTACATGGAGCAACCCGAGGGCTATGTTTCACATGATGAGCCTAATCATGTGTGCTATCTCCAAAAGAGTTTGTATGGGCTAAAGCAAGCACCAAGGAGTTGGTATGCTAAGCTCAATTCCTTCTTACTTTCTCAAAACTTTGTTATGAGTGAGTATGATCATTCTCTCTACTTTAGATTGAATGAAAATGATATCACTTTACTTTTGATCTATGTTGATGACATTATCTTAAGTGGTGGTAACAATCTAGATATAGATGAAATCAAGATGGCACTCAAAAGAGAGTTTGAAATTCAAGATCTTGGTAAACTTCATTATATCTTAGGAATAGAGATTATTAGAACTTCTAAATCTACATTCATATGTCAAGAAAAGTATGTTAACTCTATTCTAAAAAGGTTTCATATGGAAGATTGTAAAGTTGTTTCTACTCCTATGGAATCAAATGTAAAGCTAACTACAAGAAGTAATGAAAGATCCTTCAAGGACATTACTCTCTATAGAAAGCTAATAGGATCTCTTATATGGTTAACCATCACAAGACCTGATCTAAGCTTTGTGGTTGGTAAACTAAGTCAATTTATGCAAGATCCTAGTGAGGCTCATTGGAAGCTAGGAAAGAGAGTACTTAGATACATCTCGGGATCTAGAGATTTTGGCATCTTGTATGGAGGTACTACACCTAACCTTTGTGGATTTTCAGATTCAGATTTTGCAGGTGATCAAATGGATAGGAAGTCAACAAGTGCCTTTGCAATCTATCTTGGAGATGGAGTGGTCTCATGGCTATCAAAGAAGCAACCAACTATCTCTCTATCTTCCACCGAAGCCGAGTACAAGGCATTAACAACATGCACCAAGGAGATTCTTTGGATCAAGAGGATGTTATTGGATCTTCACTTGCTGGAACCAGAGAAGACTCCAATCATACTTTGTGATAACCTTTCAGCCCAAAGCTTGGCAAGCAATCCTGTTTTTCATGCAAGGAGCAAGCACATTGAGATTGCTCACCATTTTGTGAGAGATCAAGTCATTGCCAAAGAGGTGGAGCTTCAACATGTCTCTTCAAAGGAGTGTGTGGCTGATATCTTCACCAAACCATTGGGAAAGGACCTATATTTAATGCATAGATCTAATCTTGGAATGTGCTCAAAGACTATGTTGAAACTAGCATCCAATGTTGAAGAGGGAGTGTGAAAATTGTCAACATTTCCTAGCTAGTTTGAGGCCTAAATTGGCTAAAATTGTAAATAGTTTTGGTTCTGGAGTTTCACACGTGTGAACCAGGCCACAATGTTTTTATTTACTGTATTTTTTCAGTATGATGAAGTGTCAAACTTCATACCCTTCAAAATGAGACCATTTTGATGTATTTTGGTCATATAAGCCATTTTTAGCTATTTTTCCTATATAGGGAATATCTAGGGTCAAGTACCTTCTAGAGAGAGGAGAGAGAGTCATCTTCCTCATCCATAAATAGTAGGGAAGTCGTGGAGAACAGGTTGGAGAAACCTTTTGTATGCTTCATTGAGATCAATAGATCATTGTCATTGTTTCTTCCTCCATTGAGAGCATTGTTGTGTGTATTGTCTTCAAGCTATTGTGTATGATCTTAGGTGCTTTCCAAAAGTGATAGGCTGATGTATTATGGACTGTATAATGCTATTTTGGGCCGCACTTGATGTTTATGGAAGTTTCCATTTGTGATAAATGCTTTTTGATCAAGTTCTTTGCATTCTAGGTAGCATAGAATGTGTTGCCAATTCCTAGCTTATGTAGTTTGGAGTGCAAGCATTCAAGCCAATGATCTTGGAGTTTAGATCCACTTAGGATCTGTATTTTTCACAACAAGGGCTAACTATCTCTCAAGATAGTTAAGTTAAGTTAAGTTAAGTAAGAGCATTGTCTATAACTAGGCAAGAGACATTATTTTGTGAATCTTTTGGCTCATTTGCAAGTGAGAGCTTCTAGCTTCCTTGTGAATGTGAGCCATAGGGATCTCCATTGCTAGGTCTCATGTGCCCTATCTACATGAATCCATGCTCATTTACATTGCTTTATACTCTTCTATGGAGATCCTTGTGTTTCTAGCTTTCTATGGATATACTAACTTGAATGCTTTGTACTTTTCTTGCTCTTAGCTTTACTTCCATTGTAATTGCTATTTTCTTAGATTTGGCACATGAAATTTCTTGGTATTAGAGCATAGATCCATGATTCATGATGATTCTATGTGAATTCCATTACATTTGATGAGTTTATTGTTTTTGTAGCTTTCTTTTTGCTATTTTTAAATTTTGAATTTTTCAGTTTTGTTCAGACGAATTTTTGACATTAAATTTCATTTTTCATTTCTAATTTGATTCAATAGATTTGTAAATCTTTGTTTCAACTTTAATTTGCACAAATTTTCAAGGCATTTGGATAAGAGATGCAAAAGTTATTGCACTTTTCCCAAAGGCTGTCAAAATAGGTGACTAGGATTTTGCTTTCACTTGATTTGAATTTTTCGGGTTTGAAATGAGTCTTTATCTCTAGTTTCTTTCCATAGGATCTTAGAGCATTGTCTTAGTTTTGATCTGATCCATATGGCAGGTCATTTGGATTAGTATCCAAAAAGTTGTGACAAATCTCGATTTGTAGCTCTAGTTTTCTTAGTTTTCTTTCTTCAAAATTTTTAGTCCTGTTCTATGATTAATTCGACCTATCAAATCACATTCAATCATTGATCGGATACTGTAGCCTGATAGAGCTTGTTGTTAGCTTTTCAGAGGTACTGAGTTTGTTTGATTTGGATCAATATTGAGAAAGTTATGATCAAATTTGTAGAGATGGGTCAGAATTGCCAGAATTTCGAAATTTTTTTGTGGATTTTTTCCAAGTGAGAGAGAAGCACTTCAAATTTTCAGATTTTACCTACCTAAAGCCCTAACTTCTATGCGACCTAACCTGATCTAACCCTAATTCATCTCTCTCTCTCTCAATCAAACGCAGTCCTGGCTCCCTAAAGGCTCCACATAATTGTAGCACCCTAGCGCATCAGGGTGCGCCAGCCAGGGGCTGGACAAAAAGGGGCTCTCTAAAGGCTCCACATAATTGTAGCACCCTGGCGCATCAGGGTGCGCCAGCCAGGGGCTGGCCAAAAAGGTGCAATTGTCGTAGCGGGCACGCCAGGGGGCAGGCAGTGCCCATGTGGCACTGGGCAACTTCACACCACCTGCACACATGTAAGTAAATAGGTGGGTTCAGTTATATATAGGTACTGTTTTATCTCAGAGATTTGCTTATGAGATAAACCCTGGTGCCCTACACGTGGCACCAAGGCAAGTGCCTGGCCCATCGTTGACGCGTGGGCAGGGTGCTAAAAATAACAGGAGGCCTCGGTGAAGCTCCTGACATCTTGTCTAGACATTGAGCTTTGCAGCAGCAGCCGCCTCAGATCTGACATTCTCACATTCCGTATCTGACATTCCGCCTCAGATCTCATTCGCGGCATCAGATCTTGCAGAAACTGCCTAATAGTTCGCCTGTAGTATTCCTTGTTGTTATTGTGAAAGAGCCTCCTGCATGCGATTCCCAACTATACTGATCATCGTCGTTATGCTTGCTGGTGACCACCACTCTTTCAGCAACAAGGTACGCGGAGTTAAAACCCATGCCAAATTGCCCAGTCATACTCACATCAGCACCCGCTGCTAAAGCCTCCATGAATTCTTTAGTCCCAGACCTTGCAATCGTCCCCAAATTATTTACCAAATCTGCTTTGGTCATTCCTATACCGCTATCGATCACGGACAACGTGTTTGTCGCCTTGTCGGGAACGATGTGAATGAACAATTCGGGCTGAGAATCCGTGAGGCTCTCGAATCGTATCTTGTCAAGGGCATCCGAGGCATTGCTAATCAGCTCCCTCAAAAAAATCTCCTTATTGCTGTAAAACGTATTGATGATCAGACTCCACAGCTGGTTGATCTCAGCTTAAAAGGCGAAAGTCTCAACATCGGCATCAGCAGCCATTGCCACAGGAAAAAAAAAATCAAAACAACGCCCGCATAACTTTCTCAATCTGCTGAGCAGCTCACGAGTGGGTGCAAGAACAAGAGCTTGGCAATCCAGCAAGTCATAATCTAATTGTTGCAGAATCCCTGAACAGAAGGTAGCGGTCTTGCCAGTACCAGACTGAGCTTGCTGAATGACATTTCTTGCTCACTCTCACCATCGCGATCTGATTCCTCAAAGAATTCATTCACTTCATTTACATTCCCTCTCTCTCCGTCGGCTACCCCGACGTCGGTCACCTCCTCCCTCACTCACTCACTCACTCACTCTCTCTCTCTCTCTCTCTCTAAATTACGTCGCTTGAGATTTTTCTCTTTCTAAATTCGGTAGGTTGAGATTTCTTTTTTTTTCTCTCTCTACCTATTCCCTGTTGAGGAAAAAAAATTTCGTTTTCTCAAAAAATTTTTTAGGGTTGCCCGCAATGCTTCACAGCACCCAAATGCACCATATAAACAGCCGTTAAAAAAAATTTACCATAAAACTTCTTAATTTCCTACGGTTCCTGCAATTTCTCCCGAGCACCAAAACAACTCATGGATCTCAAGGTTTATACAATCCAGTTTGTAAAAATTTTACAACCCCTTTTCCTAAGTTGAATGCCAGTTTTTTCCTTCTCATTCTTTGAGTGCCCATAACTTCCTTGTTTGAGCTCAGATCTCAGTGCTATAAAGACGAAAAGTGATTAACAAGATGAGCCTGACAGTGCTAAGTTATTAAAATTGTGTCATTATCACTTTTCAAATTCCTTTTAAGACCCCTTTTCTTGAGTCAGATTTTACGTTTTTTTTTTATTAGTTATTTTTTAAGTTCCATATCTTTTCAGTTTGAGCTCATAATTCGATGCTGTAAAAAGCAAAAGTCGTCAGTTTCATATGAACTTCAAGGTTTTGCCATTCTCAGTTTTACTCATCGTAGAACTCTAAGTTTTAAGTGGGTGGAAAAACTGTCAAGATCTTATTTCCTTGCAAAAATCTAACTTCGCAATTTTTTCTATAAGGGTCTTTATAGATTTACAGACTCATATTCTCCTTGACTCATATTTGTCAGAATGGATTCTGATTCTGATTATGAAGTGGAATTTGATAATCAGTCTGAATGTGATGACCAATCATATTGTGATTATCAGTACGAGGAGCAAAATAATGGTATTTTAGATCAATATTATCAGTGTGGGGAGCACAATAGTAATAATTCGGATCAATATGAGCAATACGACTCATATGGAGACTGTTTGAGTGATGATGAAGTGACAGTGATGATGAGCTATATTCACGACAATCAAACATCATCGCAATTCACAAGATGATGAGCACGCACTACGGTACATGAGTTCTATGTGCCAACTTGAACAATCGTCATCTCCTGTGCAACGTTGCATATAGAATAGCACAATCAATAATGCCACTCTTCATACCCATTGTGGTTCATCATTACTATTGTTCAATGGACAATTGAGCCCTACTGAAGAAGTGATGGAACAACCGCAGGTTTTGAACCAACAAGGAAACGTACTAGGTAAACTGTAGGCCACACAAGATCTGATAGTTGGAATGTTGCAAGAAATGAGACAAGATCGGCAAGTAAGGAAACAGAATCAGCAAGATGATAAGGTGAAATGGACAAAATTGTTTGTTAGCCTAGCTGGTGGGCAAGACAAAATTGTGGGAGCTGATCAAAGATGTAATGAGCCATCTACTTCATTCCAGCTACAATCTCCATCACAAAATGTAACACCTTCTCAAGATGTCCAGAGAATTGACATGGACAAGGAAAAACAGGTATTACAGAGTCATACTGGATATCCAGTTGGACTTAGAAATGATAGAAGAACGTTGGAACAACGAGCACAACAATCTATAGCAGCCAAAGGTGTGCCAACTAATGTTCATCAAAATGTCCAACAAAGAGGTGAAGCTTCAAGGATTCAACATCTTGAGGATGATGAACAATTTGATAGAGAAAGTCATGACTCGAATCAAGGAGAACAATTGATACTGATCCAGAAGGAACAGTCAACATTGGGAACTTGCTACAATCATGTCTTGGGAATCGGAATGGTAGTGATCAAGAGGAAATGTCTGGTATGGGAGATCCAATGCAGGAAATGAATTCAAGTGAATCTGATAATTCTTCATCAAGATCATCAGAGGATGAACCAGAAGTGCAATTTGACGAGGAAAAGCAGTTGCCAATGATGGAAAAGCCTATTCAACAAATGGATCAGCCAACTTCATCAACAGCTCTTGATTCCCCATTGAATTCACGGGAAATGGACAATCAACATAAATGTAGTGCTATAGAATGTACACAAGATCGACAACATAAATGTAATTCCCAATTTGAATCGACCCAGAAAATTCCGATTGCAAATACAATGTCAATGCAAGGACATCGAAAATCAGCTGAGGACAACAAACATGATGCGGAGGATTATGAGAACAATATTTTTGTTTTCAATATCGATCTTCAATTGAGCAATACAAGGGCCAATTCAAGCAAAGAAGTTGTCAATGAGGCAAATCACTCAAGGACCCTATCTTCCTTGAGATCACCAGAATTATTACATCACATTCAACCAGAAAACTTGTCTGAAACATCTTGTGAAATGGGATTAATAGACAAGGATACAACTGATTTATATGAATGTTTCACATTCAGTATAGACTGCACAACGAAATGTGATAAAACTTGTACTATACAAGCTGGAAATTGTCCTAGCTATGAGATGGGACAAACAATCAAAGATTCATTATATCACACTTTCCAGTTTGTGGTTCAAAATTTCCAAAATATCAATATTTTTGAACATGATGATCTAATCTACGAAAGATTTTTCGTAGAGACTTTGAGTGAAAGGGATATCATTACTCTTTAAAAGCATCTCATTCACTCAATATTCTTGGAAATGAATGTCCATTCAGAATATCAATCGTCATTTCCAGAGATCAATCAAAGCGTATTGGTTCCTATATCGAAGATTGATCATGCCAATAATTCCTTCATGCAGAATCTTCACAATTCAGATGCAAGGCTTATGGTTATCATTGAAGCATTTGGATTGAACAACAAAGTGACTACCAAACAACATGACAAAATCCTCAGCCCAGCATAGCCGGATGCAATGCCAAAATACGATCCTAAAGGAATTGGATAGATCATCCAATTTGCCGAAGAAGCAGACAAAAAGGGGATATTGCGATTTGGGATACAATAAGCAATATGGTGCTTCATCAAACTCTTCTTCAACCATCAATTTTTCCTCCATTACAGTCTGAAGTTAGCAAAAATGAATTTGACAGCTTTGGATCTGTAACGAGGCAATCAGTTATTATATTTTTTGGACGACACATCCTTAGTCATGACTACTTAACCAAGGCGATCAAGCTGATCAGACAAGCGTCTTCATTTTTTAGGACAAAAATGTTTAAGTAAGGGGGGTGTCATGTACTTTTAGTACATCCGTGCTTTTCAAGGCAATATAATATTCATTGTAAGCTTTGTAGGCCCAAAAGGAGCTATTAGCCTTAAGAACAAGGCGGTTCCCTCTTTAGGCCCTTCAAAGTAATTAATAAGGATAATAGGCCAACAAGGGCCCAATGTAGTTTGAATAATACTTAACAAGGGCTAACTATCCCTCAAGGTAGTTAAGTTAAGTTAAGTAAGAGCATTGTTTATAACTAGGCAAGAGACATCATTTTGTGAATCTTTTGGCTCATTTGCAAGTGAGAGCTTCTAGCTTCCTTGTGAATGTGAGCCATAGGGATATCCATTGCTAGGTCTCATGTGCCCTATTTACATGAATCCATGCTCATTTACATTGCTTTGTACTCTTCATTTCATTTCTATTGTGATTCTATGGAGATCCTTGTGTTTCTAGCTTTCTATGGATATGCTATCTTGAATGCTTTGTACTTTTCTTGCTCTTAGCTTTACTTCCATTGTAATTGCTATTTGCTTAGATTTGGCACATGACACGATGACAAGGACCGAATGGATGCCAACGGATCATCAACCAACTGGCGATCGCAATTGACGACCCAATTTCTTAGTATAAATAAATGTTCATATTCATACAGTTTGAATCATCTGAAATTCATTGAAAATCAGAATTATCAAAAACATTTGAATAGTTAGCGCTCTTTCTCAAGCCTGCGAGCTTGAACACTCCTGAGCATTCTAGCTCACTTCTTAGAGTTTTTTTAGAGATTGCTATTGCGCTACTGCTTATCCACATTACGCATTAATTCAGACTTTCATTTTAGCCACTCAGAGATAGCATAGAGTACGCGGCTTCGATCCACAACTTATTGTACTCATTTACTTTTGTTTCATTTTGAATCAATACTATCCTTTATTACGTTCAGTTTTCGTCTCAGAATGTATGCGTTTTTGTATTTCTTCGCAGCTAATTCGTGAACAATTTGCGACTAATTATTTGTCTGATAATTTTCGATGCTCAATCGTTTGGCTACATAATCAGTGTAGTACTGGTGATTTCAAAACTAGTTACTATAAGTTCAAACGTGATTTTTATCACTATTGTCTTATTTCAAATTGATAGGCGTAGTCATGCATTGGAAAGATGAAGATAGTTTATTCCGCCATGCACGACAAGTTTTCTTTCTAGACACACGAATTATTTTCATTCGTTTCTTTTCAAGCTAGACCTATCTTCTGCACACCACTTTCCGACATGGTATCAAAACAATTTCGCTACTTTATCTTATTCCAATATGATATTAGAGCAAAAGCTCTAATACTTGATATCTTTTGCAATATCAAATTGATATCATACTCCTCAGTTCTTTTCAAACTTTCAGTATCAGAGAATTGATTTCCTATTGTTGGCATTACCACATCTCAGCGTCATCGATACAATCAATAGACTAAGTTCCAGATGGATTCTCAAAGTAAAGTCGGTCTTATCACAGACAAGCTGAATGGATCCAATTATTATTTGTGGAGATTTAAGATGAAGACCTTGCTAATCGCTAGCAAATTATGGGATGTTGTTACAGGTACAGAAGTAAAACCTGAAGATGACTGCTCAAAGTGAAAATCGAAGGACGGTAAGGCTTTCGTGTTTATTATCCTCAATATATCAGCAAATTGGACACATAGCTGAAGCTACAACTTCAAAAGACGTTTGGGACATCTTGAACTCACTATATGACCTGAGGGACGTAACTACTAAGTTACATCTACGAAGGAAATTCTTTACCTTCAAGATGTCTAATAGTGATTCTCTTCAGAGTCACATTAACCAGTTTAAGAATCTCTTGCAACAGATGGCCGCTGTCGGATCAGTTATAGATGATCAAGACGCAATTATGACATTGCTTTCAAACTTGCCCTCTGCATATGAGAACTGGGTGATGATCATATCGACATACTCAGATTTAACTCTTACTAGAGTTATCACTATGTTGCTGCAAGAAGACAATAGAAGAAGTCAAGACACTTTGTCTACTTCCTCCTCTCAAGCTCTATATGTCAACAAAGGCTCTAAGCGACAGAAGCAAAGAGCTGCAAGAAGGCTGCAACGAATCAGAAACAGACTCAAAGTTGAGAACAATCATCAAATCCACAGTCAAAGAAGAAGATGTTTTGCAAGTATTGCAAGCGCAATAACCATGAAATCAAGGATTGCCAAATTCTCCAAGTGAAGAATGCAGCCAAGCAACTTGATCAACAAGCAAACACAGTTTCATCATCTCCCCAGATTGAAGTGGACGAAGGCACATTCATGGTCAAAGATCAAAGCGCAATTTTGGATTATTCATGGTTTCTCGATTCTGGAGCAACTCAACACATGACCAATCAACGTGAGATCTTCAACTCCTACACGCCTTACAGCACGAAGAAATTTGTTTATCTTGGTGATAATAGTACTCACACTATTGAAGGTGAAGGTACTTTAAGATTGTAATTCTAGCATGATCAATTCAAATTACTATCAAAGGTCTTATATGTTCCTACACTCTCTACAAATATGTTATTTGCAGCAGTCTTTTATCATTATCACTTTGTCTTATCACTTTCGCTACTTTATCTTATTCCAATATGATATTAGAGCAAAAGCTCTAATACTTGATATCTTTTGCAATATCAAATTGATATCATACTCCTCAGTTCTTTTCAAACTTTCAGTATCAGAGAATTGATTTCCTATTGTTGGCATTACCACATCTCAGCGTCATCGATACAATCAATAGACTAAGTTCCAGATGGATTCTCAAAGTAAAGTCGGTCTTATCACAGACAAGCTGAATGGATCCAATTATTATTTGTGGAGATTTAAGATGAAGACCTTGCTAATCGCTAGCAAATTATGGGATGTTGTTACAGGTACAGAAGTAAAACCTGAAGATGACTGCTCAAAGTGAAAATCGAAGGACGGTAAGGCTTTCGTGTTTATTATCCTCAATATATCAGCAAATTGGACACATAGCTGAAGCTACAACTTCAAAAGACGTTTGGGACATCTTAACTTTGTACATGGATGATACATTGCTTTTCAGCAACAATATCGATTTGATAAAAGAAGCCAAGACAATGCTATCTTCCGAATTCGGCATGACTGATCTGGGCAAAGCTCATTTCTGCCTTGGTATACAAATTCACAGAGACAAAAAATAGAAGTTGGTCTACATTACACAACAGAGGTACATCTACAACATTTTAGTCAGATATAATCTGATGAATTGCAAGTTAGCTCTCTCACCAATGGAGCTAGGGCTCAAATTGTCAAAGGACCAGTGTTCCCAAACAATTCTTAACACGAGATTTCTGTCAGGTGAAAAATACGACACTGTCGTAAATTCCGTGTAATTCTACAGACTGTGTAAAGACACGGGAAGATCCGAGAACTGGATTAAACAATGGACGAAGATTAAAATTGATTAGTCGATTGGTAGGAGGAGAATAATCCAACAGACGATACCATGAAATTCGAAATGAGTTATTGTAGCAAGAAGTGAAAATGGATCGTCCGTTATCTACTCCAATCCTCGCACAAGAGCAACCCCTACAGGGACAAGAAGTTTTCTTTGAATCCTACAAGCCCAGATCACCATGCCATTCCATTGTGCCATCAAATCCTTCACAGGCCTTAAATGCTATATCCATAGAAGATTTCAACTCCTCGATGTATAAGATGAACATCGAAAACCTGAAGAGATTCTAGAAATACCTCAGATTCCTATGAATTTGATGAATATTTGTGTTGCTAAGGGGAATAGCATCACCCTACCTATGATCCACAAGGACTATCCCACGATATCCGCTATCTTAGATAGTGGATCAGACATAAATATAATGGCTTTGTCACTAGCAAAGTCATGGGGTTTCACCTAGTTAGATCTACCACGGTACAAGTTACGCATGGCAGATCAAAGAGTCACTGACCCTATAGGGCATTTATCGAATATCCCTGTATGTATTGCAAGCTTCAAACTCACTATTGACTGTGTTATACTAGACCTGTACATACATACAAACTCCTTCTTGGTACACCCTGGCTACAAATGGCAAGCGTCGTTCAAGATTTGAAGCGAAGTAAGATAACCTTTGGCAATAATGAAAAGTGAGTCACCGTTGACTCCACAGGCCACGTTAAGCCAGCCATGGTTTATGATGATTGGTTATCCACAACCTATTATGCATCCGATAGTGTTCCTATCATGCCGAAAGGACCCTATACGCACTCCACCGATATCATCAACTAGGGTCACACATTAGCCACAATGGACTGTGCTTAATCCAACAGATGCCTCATAGAGACCACCGAAGAAGACACCCATATCCTACCATCTTCTACTGACATCGAGACACCCATCATTCCCCTGATGATGATAGATCCTATTCCCATAGCTCGAAGAACTATTGTTTCTACAGCCCACATTTCGAAAGATGGAATTCTTTCGATAAATGATGCGGAAATGAGTGACGAACAAGTCCTCAACTATTTTGATAATAAACGATTTGCACCTAAAATGATCCCAAAGGAGATCAAGTCGCTAGGCCCAATAGCTCATGTGCAACTTATCTTAGCACAACCGGACGAGTATAGCAAAGATTTTTAGATATGTTTCTTGAGCAGACAACTCGTGCCTGCTAAAGTAAGCTATACAACAACCAAATGTGAAGCTCTGGCTATGGTCTACGCCGTACAACAATTGCAACATTATTTGCTAGGCCAAACCTTTGTTTTTTACACAGACCATCAAACCCTGTTATATATTGTAAATAAGTCTTGTAAAATTGGACGAATAGCTCGATGGCTATTAATCCTTGAAGAATTTAATTTCGGGTCATCATAAGGAAAGGCACACAACACTTTATGGCCAACCACCTTTCCAGACTTCCAAATGCTGAAAAAGTCGATGCACCAGTCAACGATGATCTACCTTATGCATGTCTTTTTCAAATCGACGCTACACCACTTTGGGCTGAGAAGATCTCTCAATTCCTTACCACTGGGAGACTAAAAGAAGGACTCAATCAAGTAGCCAAAAGAACCTTTCTAATAAAAGCGGCACCCTTTCAACTTATAGTCGGTCAATTATATAAAAGAGGTGTTGACGGAATAATTCACTGATGTTATGTTGGCCATCCCTGTTTAAAGATATATTTGCTATTATAAAAACTTGCGATGCTTGCCAATGAGCCAAAAAGACAACTAAGGCTGACTTCACGCCGTTTCTCCCAATTATAGAAGACAAAGCTTTCCATAAATGGGGCATAGACTTTGTCGGGCCCATCAGCCCAGCCACTTGAAATACTCAAGCCCGTTATATCCTTATTGCCATTGATTATGCCATTAAATGGGTTGAGCTCAAGCAACCAAGGACGCCAATGAGAAGACAGTCGCACATTTTCTTTATGAAAACATCATTACGCGTTTTGGTTGTCCTGTCGAGCTTGTTAGTGATAGAGGATCACATTTCTTAAATGAAGTGGTTGATAATCTCTTACGCCATTACCTTGTTGTCCATCAAAAGAGTACCATGTACTACCCTCGGTGTAATGGCCAAGCAGAATCAACTAACAAGACTATCTGCAAGATTTTGATGATAGTTGAGATAAGCAGATCAGGTTGGGAAGCCAAGCTGTTCTCAGCTATCTGGGCATATTGTACAAACCAAAAGAAAGTCACTGGATGGATCACACCGTTCCATCTCGTTTGTGGTCAAGAGGCAGTAATGCCTATTGAATTCTTAGTGCCTTCTTTGAGAGTCATGCACACCTTCTCCACTGATCTATGTGAGAACCTTGCGATCGAACATGAGATTCAAAATAGGCTATTTATGTTAGCTCAAATGTGTGAGACTCGACTCATCTCGTATCATGCACAACTCGTTAACAAATGACACCAAAAAGCCTGGCACGATAGACACCTAGGTAATAAAGATCTCCATAAAGGAATGGTAAGCCTAGTTTAGCAAGTCATTATTTTGAGCTTCTGACATTGCCATTGTACTCAGAACACCCTTTTTAGTCTACCTGCAATTTCAAGCTGCTTGAAGATTGCAAATGTAAACGAGCCCATTTTAGGTGAAGCTAGTAAGTTGGATGATGTTTCCAACTATAGTATTTGGAAATTAAAAATCAAGAATATTCATATGGAGAATGAGCTCTGGGATATCATGACAGGGATGGAGTTGGGGCCAAATACGACTCTTGTAGATATGAGAGCCTATCAATGATGTTGTGATAGCACGAGGTGCTTGGAAAGCATTGAGAACTCGGTAAGTTATTTTTGAAGACAAAGCTAAACATCATATGGAGGACAATGAGAGTTTGAGATTATTTTTCACCAGAATAAAGGAATTGTAGGATCAATTAACTACTATTGGTGAGCTTACAACCATGAGTGGCATATCTAAAGGGCCACAAATGTTTTGTGAGTGGTATTGCATCGAGGGAGAGGTTACCCACCTTTGAAGATTTGCACGTAGTTCTATTATAGGAAGAACAAAGGCGTGGGATGGTAAAATAGTAGCAAGCTACAAAAGAAGATATGACATTACTAGCCAAGGGCAAACGAAAGGATTGGAAGCAAATTCCAAAGAAGGACAAAGGTCAGGGTGGGTCATCTTTGAAGCCAAAGAAAAAAGAGCAAATGCTATTATTGCCAAAAACATGGCCATTGGGCTCGGAAGATCATGATTATAAGATGGTTGTGACATGATTTCGTAACAATAATTGTGGCCTTTGCAAATTGGATGTGGCCAAACCTAGTGAGTATGGTTTAGCATCTTAATTTGAGCTTTGGCACCGTAGAATGGGCCATCTGAACTGTGATAGCTTGTGTTTGATGGATAAGTTGAAGATGGCAAGTAGATTACCAACTTTACAGGACGAACAAAATTCAATCTATGAAGGTTGCATGATGGAAAATACCACATGGAGAAATTCAAGAAGGGCAAAGTGGCAAGGGCTTAAAAGACGCTTGAACTTATTCATAGTGACTTGTGTAGCCCAATAAAGACCATGCCATTGGCTAGAGCCTATTGCTTTGTCCATGTTTTGTATATAGGATTCGGTATAGTCCTAGACTTGGATACACGATACTCCAGAGCTCGAGATTATTGTTTACGCCATGTCATACTGGATGTGACCCGTAAAGTAATTAATAACCTTGTGAGGCCCAGACACACTAATTGGAGTTAGTACAAATTTGGGACAATCAATGCATGTGTAGAGTATCAATAGCAATTGGGTTTATTAATAGAGGAGTTTATACCTTGCATTATCGCATGCACAGGGTGTTCTTGGGTCTATATAACAAGTACAAACTCACAGTACTCTATCATTTTCTTGATGATCCATTGCTAGGTTATCTCACTCTACTATTGCTACCTATTCCTTGGCTCGGGGGTGAAGCTTTTGGAGATTGGTCGGTTGCTTCTACTTGGCTGGGAGGTTTCTCTACAATGTGTTCTCTATTGTTTTGTCTTGTAAGCAGGATCTTGAGGAGGTTTCCCTTACATTGGTATCAGAGCAAAGCTTACAAAGATCGGAGAACTTGGAGAGTTGTTATTTTTTGTCGAGATTTTAGTAGGAATCAAACTAGAAAATCGTATTGGAGTTTTGTAATACAGAAATAAAAAATGTCGTTTGATATTTTTAGATAATCATCAATTTTATACTAGATAGTTTGATGTGCTATGCTTGTCATAGATTTTTTTTTTTATATTTCATTGTTTTAATAGTTTTTCCAAAATCAATTTGTTAATTTTTTTGGTCCTCAAGTATAAAAGAAATGTTCGAAATGTTGGTGGAACGAGCTTATGCAATGAAATATAATATATAATAATTGGTTATTATTTTCATGACAAGAAAAACTCGATGTTATATTATAACACCAGCGGTCAAATCTCTTTTGACAATTTATTTAATTTTTCAGCAATCACAAAGAAATTGAATAATCCCATTATTGGTTCAATGGCTTGTTCGTATCAAAAGCCACAACAATCAATAATCATTTAATTGACATTTTTTTTATTTTGCAAATCAAGTGTTAGACTTATTTAGTGGTATTGGTACGACAAAGCGCATGTGTTGTTCAAAAGGGCAAATATGTTGTTGTTGTAAAGCTAGATAGTCGACCGATAGAATATATTAGAATGAGAATAAAATTTCTTTTCATTTTGTCTAATGAGTTAAGCCCAGATGGGAAAGACTACAAATGATGAACGTGACATCATTCTCTTGTCGATAGAGTCATAGCCTTCTACTAGTGGAAAAATAAGTGATGTGAAAAATTTAACTGATGTGATTGTCCAAAAATATAATGTGCAAGTACACCACGAGGCAACATCACCACTCATCGATCAATCCCCACTTGTAGACCCAAATGACATTGTTGACTCATAAAAAAATATACAGTTATATATTTTTTGTGATTGTGTTATTATTATTTTGTATTTAATTTTATTTATGCTGATGGGTTCTTGTTTTATTTATTTATTTTAACAATTGAAAAATAACATATTGTAATTAAGAATTTTTTTTTGAATAATAAGAGTTTACACTATTTAAATGATGATTAAAAAAAAATTAGATCTATGTATTTTCTGATAATAAATTTGAAAGTTTTAATTCTTGAAAATTTTAATATTAAATTTTAAAAATAAAAAACATTTATAAAGAGTTAAATTTTATATATTCTATGCAGTTTTAAATATGTTTATTTTTCAGATGTTTTATAATTTAGAAAATATTATAAAATTTTGTTGTAGAGTTTTATGTTTTTATTTTCATAGCTAATGACTACTTTTTGAAAAATTAAAAAAAATTAAATATCTCTATATATTTTAAAATCTCAGTTAATTTAATGTTTTCATTTTAATTTTGCATATAAATTTGAAGACAAAAAAATATTCTAATAAATTTTTTAATGACATTGTCATAAGTTTCAATAAAATAAGATTTTTATTTAACACAACAACTTATATTTGATAAGAACTTAACATATTTGCACTTTCTAAGAAGATTTTCAAAAATTGAAAAGAAAAAAAGTTTTGTAGGTCTTTTGTTTTTAATCACCATGTTAATAGTAAAATTTTGACAGTAGAAATTTAAGCAAATGTTCATCAACTTCTTTAAAAAAAACACAAAAATTAGATTTTCTAAAGGAATATAAAAGAACAAAATTTGTTTAACAATGCAACATAACTTCCTTTTTCAGTAAGCAAACAAGTTTGAACACACAAAATAAAAAAAAAAACCTTTCAGATATGAAAATAAAAAAACAATTACTCACCCAAAAGAAAGCCGAAAAACTTAAACATTAGGTAGTAGCATACCACCCAAAGTAATTGTCCCATTTGCTACTATGAAAGTTATTTATAAATCTTATGCATTGACGTGTATAAACATTGAAATTGTATAATTGCCACAAAATGTTGAATTTGTGGTACTATGGTGAAGAAATAGATTCAATAGTAGAATATAATTTAATTTTTTCACCATCATTAAATGAATTTATTAAGTGCTATTCAAAGTACGTTCTTTCAGATTTTAAAATGGCGATAAAATTTGAGAAGTGATAACACAACTAGACAACAACAATAAAGACACACAAAACTAAGCTCATTATGGGATTGTTACTTTTGGCTCCTCATGTTCTCTAGTTTGTACATGTTGGTATGCTACAACATGGAAGACAAAGCTTTATTGTGCATGAGTGTACACATCATGCCCGTGGAGAGAAGTTTTTTAATAAGTATGTAAGTTGAAAGGTTTTGAAAACATCCTCAACCACCATCCCACTTGTGCAACATCTAAATGAATGGAGTGGTTGATAAGATTTTAAAAGATCTTCAAGATACTTACATGATTGATTTTGTTGTCATGTCAATTATTAAGATTAAAATTATATGCCTTTTTCAAGTGCCAGTTGGCAGTCTATTACATATTTCAAACAAATGGCCCATCATAAAATTAACTCTATTGAAAATATTCAACCAATAGCCATGGTTGATGAATTAATACCAATGTAATCTATGTGGAAAACATTTTAATCTATGACCATGTACTTGTGAAGAGCTTTTTATACATACTTGTCATGAAGTGGACATATCACCCGTGTGGTTGTCCTCCAACATATGAAAATTCATGTCAATTTTTTTAATCATATGTATAGCCAAGAGATGATATTATATTTTTCTACTTTATTCAAAGTGAAAACATATATGGTAAAGTGTCTAGTAGATGGGTAAGAGACCCTTCACTCTTTGTGTATTGAGAGAACAAAATTATGTTTGAATATACTTGAAATCAAGTATGGTCACTTTGCTATTCTTAATCTAGTTTTTAGGAAATTACATCAAACAATGTACATGAGCTCATTTGTAGAATGCTCCTCTTTGTGTATTGAAAGAACAAAATTATGTTTGAATATACTTGAAATCAATTATGGTCGCTTTGCTATTCTTGATCTAGTTTTTAGGAAATTACATCAAACAATGTACATGAGCTCATTTTTAGAATGCTCCTCTTTAGCTATGAGATTTTTATTATTATAAATCATTAAAGATCATGTACAAATTCTTATGCACCTCAATCTTAAAGGTAGATATAAATTTGACTGTGCTTCGATGTCTTGGATAACATGCATAATGTGAAGCGGGCAATACATATCTATGTGGATAGAAAGATATTAAAATGGAATAAACATTGATAGTTGCAAATATATTTTCGCAACACCACTTCTTTTTTTGTTATAGATTACTTGCACTAGCATCATCATGTATATTATGTACATCATAGTTTTAACCACAAAAAGACATCATAATGTATATCTTGGTTTACCCACTAAAAGCAATAGCCAATTTTGGAGTGCCAAAGTTCCCAAGTGCGTTTTAAGACAACAATGTTGACATGATTTTGAGTCATTCTAAACACTTTAATATCTCTTATCCAACACAACTTTTGTGGGGCCACTTTCTACTAGCCAAAAATGTCAAAACATGGAAATCCACTTGTGAGCAATCACACACAGCTACTATTAAGGACAAGAGACCACTTTTAATTAGCCACAATTTTTCTTCAGGGATAAGAAAATGTTCGTGCAATTTTAAACACTCATGTTCCTTCAAACATGTTAAATCATAGGCAAAGCCACCATGTGGGGGCAATTTTAATGAGAGGGCCCCCACTTGAGTGTGTAAAGAGTGAGCGCTCATTGTTAGCTCCTTCTGTATGTGTTGCCTAGATAATTATGGGCATAATGCTCTGCCTTGAACCAGTTCCATGGCATTATGCCACACAAGGCTTTGGAGATTTGAATGTGGGAAACCAAAATGTGTTTACATTATCATTCTATGCTAGTTGAGGAGAGTTGTTGTAGGTTTTTCCCATGGTATTTGACATTTAACTAAGAATGGTTTCACATAGGAGTCTAGTAAGGGGAGGAGGCTTCAAATATTGTTCTCTCATAGGTTGAGTTTAAGCTAAGTGGCATTTTCTCCTTTCTTGCAAGGTGGGAATTACAGCTATGTGGCAGGAATGGACTAAGAGCATGTGTTAAGTCCACTTGTCGGGTATGTCCGATTGCTCGTCAATAAGCCATGTCCAATGAAATAAATAATCAAGTTATCTACATTCAGATGTGGCAACTTGAACCTCTCTTTATTGTTGGATTATTCTCTCACCAATCGACTAATCGACATTTTAATCTTCGTCCAATTTTTATCCAGACCTGCAGTCTTCTTCGCGTTTTTACACAGTTTGCATAACTACTCGAAACGGCTCACAATGATAGTTTACGTTCATTTCTGCAGACAGATTGTTTATGACCAAAGCCACCGACTTGCATTAATCCATCAGCAAGTAGTTTTTGAGAAGTCCTAACTGGATGGATGCAAACCAATTGGATGAAGCTTTTGATGACCTAATTGCTTAGTATAAATAGCTATTCATATTTCAACATCTTATGATCAAGAAGATGATCAAAAAGAGGATCAAGTATCGAATAGTTAGATCAAATACCTTTATAGCATAAAAAACTAACTATCACCTACAATTCAGAAAAATATGGGTGTTAAAGCTTCTCAAAAACAAAATGGCAAATAAAGCTATTTGACAAGAAGATTTGTAGTAGACGAGAAACTCTTCTTCCTTTTACTATCTCCATGATGTGTTAATAGTGCTTAGAATAATATGCTTGTCCTCTTATGTTTGACATATAATACAAAATAGCTTTTAAAGGGAAAGTGGCCAAGAGACCAATTAAACTTCCTTGTTTGTATTGCGATGCTAATAGTCAAATTTAAGTTCCATGAGAGAAGGAAAGAAAGTCACATGATTGTTTTTAATATTCACAAATCAATAGTCAAAGTCATTTACTTGAAAGAGACCATCTAATTTACATAATCATTAAAATGAGAATAATGAATAATTGATCATAAAAAAAACCTTAACACAAGATCCCAAAAATACAAAAAAGTTCATACTACAAATGGCATTTACACAAGTAGAATACCCATAACACAAGTAAATCATGAAAAAAATTTAGTACCAAAAGTTCTAAGGAGCAATGGTGGGTCATCTGAATGACATGCTAAAGGCGAGCACATTGAGGCTAGATTCATCAAAGTAGCATGAAAGCTCCCTCATCTTCCTTCAGGGCTATTGTAAGCATAGAAGGAGCTATTGAAACTCCTAAGACTGTTGTTGTTGTTGTTACTACTATTGTTTTTTTTATTTGAGGATTCGACAATCCTCTAGCAAATATTCGGTCTGTTTGTAATATTTGCAAAACAACTTTAATTTTGATGAAGATGAATTTGAATTTGTGAGTTGTTTTGAATTTGAATTATTATCCGACTTTCATACTTGATGTACGTTCTTCGACACCTTCTTCTTCTTATAGAATTTTTTTGAATAAATAACTTTAGATCATAGAGCTGAACCATTTCTCCAAATCTCTTCCTACAATAGCATAGACGAAACTCCTGCTAATGTAAGACCTTGTTGTGTCAAAATAATGATTACCCAATTTTCATAGGTGTCAAGAAGGCTCGATAGAAGAGTTTTGACGTCATTTGCATCGTATGCTTTCATAAATAGTCTCCAACACTTTGAAAACATGCACGTGACCCAAGAAATGATTACAAGTTATGTAGATGGTATGAACTAACAAACATAAAAAATTGACAATGATTAGATTGCTTCATCACACACTAGATATGCAAGCTACTATACCAATATCATTCATTGCAAATGATAAGCTTTTTAGCTTACAATCTTACAATTGGCATAATATGATACATGTAAAACAAAAATGAAAATAAGTCATCAGGGTAAACTTGGAAAAAAAGAAAGCTCTTCGTACAAATTAATGAAAAATCTTGAGTCCGCTAACATGCCAATTCCAACCATGTGCATTCCATTCATTTTGAGATATTGCTTGGCCATTAACATGAGCAACTATTCACCCAATGCAGATTGCAACAATGAGGAAGTAGGTGGCTGGTTGAAACCCATGTTCACATCCACATTGAATCCTATCTAGATTTCTTTTTTCTTTTTCTTTTGAACAAATTCAACCTAGGGGTCATTATTTTGGAATTTTATGACATGAAAATGCTAACTATACATAGCATTTTATGCACACTTTTCATTTTCTTGTGCAAGCTTTCTTTTGGATTTCTCATCATCAATATCATCCCATAACCTCAAGACCTCTAAAATTTGTTGGGCAAGAAATTATGTGATACAAAATTTCAATATTGCATGTTTTATGCTCTCAATTATATGTCTTTTCAAAATCAATAGAGATATATGTTACACAAAAACTCATCTCTATTACTATCAATGTCAAAATTGATTATTCACGAATGGTCATGTTCATATTTGCTTGCACTTTGTTGATGCTCCTAGCATCTATTTTGTGATATAATATAAGCAAACTAGTGCTATGTAGTCACAACGTCAATTATCTCCATTAAAAACGTCAACCAAAAAAAAGGTGCTTTTAACTGCAGAGTGTTTGCCAATTTTGACAAGATGTTATATAGTGACCTTGACCGTGTACATACAAAGAGATAATTGGGGTTGATAATAGATCTTTCAATGCTTTCTTGTTCGACTTTGAAGGGGTTCAAAATTATTTGTCCACGGTCACATGCAACAAAAGATTCAGTTCAACTATAGACACTCAAATTTAAAAAAACATTAAATCATAAACAAAAAAGAAAAAAGAGAGATTGCAATCTATAAGGACCAAAAAAGAGTGCCATTTTGTGCCGAGCTTGAAACACAGAGAGGTGAGACCCACCATTTTTTAGCATGCCTTCACAAGAGCCGACTTACTGTTACTACCTACGCGACATGGTTAACAAATCCTCAAATTTTTGAGCACATCTCAAACTTTCATTTACCAAGTTGGGGGGAGGCCAAAAACAAAAAGAGAAAATTTGACCAAAAAGAGGAGAACCCATTTCACACCACTTATTTCTCTCTGTTTCTGTTTTCCTGTTTTCTGACTGGAATGCAATGCAATGCAATGGTCGGATCTACTTTTGTTATTTTTCTTCGAAACCGAAGCATTCGCCTTCTTTTTCTTCCCTGTTCGCTCGAGGATGCTCGAATTGCTGGCAGTGTCTTGCTTCTCGAGCTCGGCCACGGTTAATTGCTTTCATTTCATCCCTGTATGGCTTGGTGCTAGTGTCTCTTGCTCACAGCTTCGGCTTTACAGAGGCTCAAAGGTGTGGATCTGTCATTTTTGAGGCAAAATAGCTTCATGTTCTTTGACAAAGAGGCTTTTAGATGAGAAAGTAACCGATTCAGGTGTTCTTTACTTTGGTTCTTCTTCCTTTTCGAAGTTAGTGGATGGTTCTTGTCCTAAGCTCATGAAAGGTAAGGGTCTAAATCACAAGTCGCTGATATGCTTCTATGGCTGCTGCCGTTAAGCGGATTTGCGCATGTGCATTAGATCAGGATCTGGAGGGGAAGGGGTCGCGCCATCCGGATGTTGAAGGTTAACACAAGCGATATAGCATTGTAGCTGAACACGGGGCTATAAGTGAAGATGTGTTTTTTTTCTAATTTATGTACAGATATGGAGTATTAGTGATATGTAGCTTTATGTCCGTGATGGCTAACAATGTTAACAACATCAACCCCGTTGCTCTTACCGCTCAACGAACTCGTGATCCATCTCCGGAACTGGTATGCCCTGCATCTGCATCCAATAGATACATCTCTTAAGTTTTATCGTTTTCATTTCCGCAATATGTTTGTGTTTCGGAATAATATGCTCGCCAGGCCACTTGTTATGATTTTTGGTACTCCTTTCTCCTTACATTAAGTTAAAGTTCGTATCATTTCGTCAGATAAGCCCTAGTTGTCAGAAGGGACCTTGGCAGATCATGCAGACTATTGTCTTGGTAGTTCCAGATATTACCCTCAACATCTTCAACCCGGTTTTCATTTTCTGTTTTGCCAACTTGTCTAGCGTCGGCTGGCTATTGCCATCTCGTATTGCCGCCCGTGCTCCAACCCGGTTGCCAGTTTATCTCTCAACTTTTGTCAGGCAATAAGTTTTGTCGACTGAGATACCCTCATATTGAAGAACCATAGAATAAGAAGGATTGAAGTACTCGCAAGGGCTGCGCAGCTTCCTCAATGGAACTTCATGGACGAGGGAGGATTGGACCGTTTCCAAGTTTTTGCTGTATCAGGGTAGATTTGTGCAGTAAATTATTCTTCAAACAACTTTCTTTTTCTGAAACCCTATCGCCGATCTATATTGCATGAAAATATTCAAATGTAGTAAAGCTTCTTTGTGTGTGAGCCTCATCCCTCATCTATTCCTGGAGTTGCACTCTTTTTAGGTCATCTTTCACATACGAATCCACGGTATGGACTCGATGTCACTATGCTAAGCACCTTACAACACAACTAACTATGAAGCGTGGGAATGGCCTTTAAAACTAGTTATCGCCTTCTGGTGGTTATTTGAGTAGCTGAAGTCTTCATCAAAAGTGCTGTATTATAAGGTTGGAGTCTAAGGATCAAACACTACCTTAGCTTTAGGCTTTCCCTTCTTGGTTTTCTTGTATCTGTCAAACCTCGTTTATTGAGCAATTTCTTCTTCTTGGTTTTCTTGTATCTGTCAAACCTCGTTTATGGAGCAATTTCTTCTTCTGCGTGCATACAGAGAGAGAGGAGTTGCTGGAGTGGATTCTGGTGTTTAGCACGAAAGCGAGGAAAGCGAATTGTCCCTGCATCGCGTTCACAGGGTGGTTCTGCATCTTCTTCACGAGTGTGGGTTTCAAATGGTTCATCTTCTTCTGCCCCAAACCAAATTACTGGCTTGTCTCCTTGGCTTCTAGCCCCTCCATCATCACCAGCATCATTTGCAAATTCAGCAAATGCATCTTCAGTTCAGTCACCTGCACATTTTGCAGTTTCTCTTTCTGTTGAATCTGCAAATTCAGCGGGAATGAGCTTTGACGCAAAGGCAATGATGTTCACAATTGGACCATATGCACATGAGACCGCCCTCGTGACTCCTCCTGCATTCTCTGCATTCACCTCCGCGCCTTCCACAGCCCCTTTTACTCCGCCACCTGAGTTAGTGCATTTCACCACACCCTCGTCTCCTGACGTTCCTTTTGCACATCTTCTTGCATCTTCTATATGTGAAAAAGGCACTGCTCAGGGTTCAATGAATTCCTCTCCTACTTCGGTTATGGCATCTCCTACTCAGCTAGCATCAACTGGTGTAGGTTCACGGGCTACGGAGTGCTCGGCACACAGATTTATTGCAAGTACCATATATCAAGATGGACATTTGTCCTTTCCTACGCTCGACCTTGATACTACGTCTGAGATTGATGCAGCTTATGTTGCAAGCATGCTACTATCGGAAGCTTCCATGGGGTATTCTTCTCCTTCGCAAAATCCTCAACCTCATGATCAACACATTTTCAATAAAGGCCGTTTGTCATTTGGATTTGAGAATGGTCTATCGTCACTTTTGGCCGATCAGCAGGGTGACATTTTTGTATCAGCATTCCCATCGTAGAGATAGTCAGTCAGGATATGATTTTTTCTGCACTGAAAGTCAGTATGAACTTAATCTACCAAATAGTATTGAGACAAATGATTCACTGACTGAAAAAGCGTTTTTGAGAAGCACCTAGAAGATCATACAAATCGTTTTGAAAAGAATCAAAGTGGTTTCGAGGGCTTTTTGCAGAAGTGAAGTTGTGACAGAAAACTTCATAGAAAACTTCATAGGAGAACCTATCATGAACGACATTCCATACAAGGTTCCCTTGAAACACCTAAAGATTGTGAAAAGCCTCAATATCGCAAGGAAAAGTAATGAACTTTTGCTGGGCCAGAAGATTCAGAGCTGAGTGATGAAACTAAATTGGTGGATTGTCCTCTTTGTGCAGATATGAATCAGCCATTGAAAGTAAAACTTTTGTATCTGAATGGTCTGTTTGCTTGTCCTGAAGCTCCTCAGCAGAGCTTGGGCACAATCGGTTAAAACTATGCTTTTGATTAAAAGAATTGAAACATCTGCTCAAGATCAATCCCTTCACATAAATATACGTGGTCTGCCAGAATTTCGTGCAGTTTTTTGAAGTTGATTTTTCCAGAGACAAAAGATGCTTAGAGCTTGACAGTCAGTCTAGGGAAGGAATGAGCATCACCGATATTGAAAGAGGTTATTTCACATGCAAAAAGGCTCAAAGCATTTTCCAGGCTGCACATTCATCTGAAGGTGTAATGGTGGAACCATGAATTGTAATCTGCTTACCTTGTTAATTTGAATTTTGAAGCAGTCTTATCTAGGGAATTATTGTTTCCCTTCTGAGTTGTAGCCTCCAGAAAGAAGATGATCTAAAATTCTGGCTTCCTATTAATTTATTAACCAGAATACTTTTCCTTTTCAAGCACTAGTAGCTTCAAGAAGTCAATTTGAAGACCGTGAATCATATAACGAATGTTGAGACTGATATTAGTTTGATAGCGTACACTCTATTATGAGTGCTATGAAACTGTCCATTTTGTACCTGCAATCTAAACACTTTTCCAGTTGTATGCATACTTGCATATAAGACATTCCTCTTTCTGTTCAGACTTAAGAATGCTTGCACTTGATGTTTCTTCAATGTTAATATTCTATCCCAAGACTGCGTTGAAATAACTGTTGCACAGAAGTGGGTGGAAGTAGACAGGATTGCATCAATGTAAGGTTGATAAGCTATGAGAGGGTATCATGCTGAGAGACTTTTACCAAGAAAATGAAGTGTTGCTGTCATCACTCATGTTACAAAAGATCAGCTATGTTGAAAAGACACATATCAGTTGAAGTCTCTCTTGGGGAAGAAAAAGAATTATATGCTGCTTACACAATGGCCTCACAATTTCATGAGGCAATAGCTTTGAGAGAGCTTATGTTCAAGAGTTTGGTTGTAGTATATCTGTATGTTACAAAAGTAGGTCACATGACCACTTCCCACTTCGGGTCTGTGGCATGGCAATCACCAAACTTGCAGCTTCTTGGCCCAAATTAATGGTGTAGGATACAACCATTGTAAGACACTTCTTTTGACATTATGAATACAGATGATCTTGTGATATGCTAGCTTCTTGATTGTGCTTCCTTTCTTACTTAAGTCTTAGTTTTCTACTTATATTTGTGCTGTCTCACATGTGCTGTTTCTATGATTGTCTACAATATTGATCCCTAGAGATCTAATGGCCATGGTCAATTTTTAGATGGGGAGGTTGAGTTTAAACTATGATTGAGCTTGGCGTGAAGTTAATTCGTGTATTGTTTAAATACAATGCAATACCTCATTGTCAATCTGCTCATTTACGGACATCATCTTCTATATTCGTGTTTTTGCAAACACCCGGCCCCTTATGTACTATCTCTTGAAACTTGATGTAGTTATGAGCAGAATCACACACAAAATTCTAAAATGACTGGAAGAGATGAAGTTTTAAACATTAGTTGAATGTAAAATTCACGTGAATGGCAGAATGAGATCTCCACAAATATGAATCTGAGGCAATTCAATTTCTAAGGCGTAGCTTGCCTCATTTGAGCTATGTTAGTCAAAGAGCTAGTCTCTGATTCAACAACTGTTGATAATAGTATTCAGAGGCCTGTATATATGCATTGGGGCTCTATTAGACCAATGAATTAGAGTTGAGTGTCATCGCACTATTTTTGGAGCCCAATAGTAAAGCAATGGACGTTCTAATAAATGTCAGTAAGGTATCCCATCTTTTGAGAAGTGGCCTATTCTGAATATGAAGGATCGGCGGCTTGGAATCAGAGTCTCCAGGAAAGAAACAAAACGAATCAGCCTATTAATAAAATGTCAAATTCTTTACAACTAGTATTCGAGGCCCATTGACAAAAATTTGATGACCAATTTCCATTTTGAATATTTGTGCCAATTTTGATTTGTGATTTGGTAAGGGAGCCATGAATTGCATTCTACTTTCCAAGGGTGGCTTGAACTTGAGATCAAAGAAACTTTGAATGCCAAGCTAATCAATTGAGCCAACCCCATTGGATAAGAAAGCTGTAGAATGAGTTGTCTTAGTGTTGACTTTAAATGAAATTTTACAATTGGAGGTGATGAATTAGATTTTTGATTTGAGTAGTGAACTTTTTTTCTTTTACGGTTGTGTAATAAACAAGAATTCTCGCAATTGTTACTTAGTGAATAATAATATTGGAGTTTTTTCTTTTAATCATATGTAATTATTACATTCAAATGAAGATGTCTTCACAAGATGAAGTTAATTTTGTGTTTCATAGTGGTCAATTTTTAGACCATCCAATAGCTTATGCTTCAAAACTAGAGTGGCACAAATTGCAACTAGACCTTTTTTAATATTTTTGAATGAATAGTTTGATGGTTACATATGACTAGAGACGAGCTCTATAATTTTTGAGTAAGCCTTTGTATAAATGTAGGTTGTCATCATTTATAATTACGTTTGTTGAAGGTTTTGTTATTTGCAAAAAATAATCATTGCTTCATTTTAGGCAGCAATTTTTACATTAGATTACGTACATGTTTATCTTGCATTCATATATCATGAATCTTGTCATGTATTAAGTTCTGGGATAAGATTCATGACAATAAATTGCGTTTATATATTGTAATCAAAAGGTAACGTGTTGCTTTATTTGACAATTGTAAAGCAAATTAGAACATGATAATAAAAAAATAGATCTTATATCAATAATATGTGTACAAAGCATGTAAGTAAAATGGCGAGTCTTTCTGAAACCATAAACTAAACTTGTCATGAAAACAAATTTGTTATATTATTAGAAAGGAAACCGTGTAAGTTGTATTTTTTCATATATCATATCACAACGAGGATTAAAATAGATTTGAGATATTTAATGATAAAAATTGTCACTCGACCATCTTACAACTTGAATCACAAGAAATAACTTATATTATTGTATTTTAGTCATAAGCTTTGATTTTTCACTAAACATTATTGACAAAACAACAAGACTTGCAAGACAATAATTTAGCATCTTGTTGTTTATCTTGGCAGAGCATTGTATTATGCGTCACCTATGTTTTGTAAGTGTGATGAAGCGAACACGAAAGACATGATTTTAGTGACTTTATTGTCTATGTGAGTCAGTGTTGTGATCTACATGTTTTGTCTTTTCTTTAAGATGTGGTTAGTTGGATTTATGTCATAATATTTTATGATCGTACTTATAAGTTAGTTGATTTGTATGATTTGACCCTAGAGTCATGCCAATTTGATGGTTAGGGTGATCAACTACCTCCATTGCTTAGCCTTCTATCTTGCTTTTGATACCAAACTTTTAAGTTAAAACTAACACATACCTCATAAAAAAATTTCCTTTTTTTTTGCAACAAGAGTTAAAAAGATTTTATAAAGTATTATCGCGAAATAAAACCAACTAAGCTTTAAACTTTTTGAGCTTAGAGGTTTAAAAAAAAAAGCCATTGCTAAAAAAATAAACAAGTTTATATTAATGAACTAATTTAGTTTCCAGCAACCACAAACAACCAACCCAAGATTCAAATTGAAGCAAGGATTTGGATAAGAATTTCCAACCACATTCTGACAGGAATTTTAAAATCGCAAAAGCCACAAAAGAACGTGTGCACCTATCAAAGGAATCGGCTGCCCTGATACCAAATGTTACAATTCCCATAGATCTCCGATTGCTTGAAGGTTGATACACACCCCATACTAGTGACGATGCACCATATCCACCCATCCGTAGGATCATTGCCGACCCACTCCCATGCACTGAGGTTACCGACTCCATTATGCCCAGTCAAGCCTCTGATGATAACTGGCATCCCATATCGCCAGCCTTTGCCCTCGGCTCTCCCTAGCATACATCTCCTGGCCTGGAGATATATCCGAGCTACTGCACGTGCTCTCCATCCACCAACTCACGGATAGACTGAGTGAATGGCAAAAGGGAAATCCAACCATTGTATACACATAGCATAGTGGGTCCCATCAAGCATGGTCTTGCCGGTGATACGTGGCCACCTAAGATAGTGATGTGTGGCACTAAAATATGTCGATAACTCCAGACTTGCTTTCTGTTCCTTTGCGAAATCATCATTGAATGTTAATTGCGTGGTTTGGCTCCACAGGTGTCCTTTTAGTTGCATGCAATAGGATCTAGGTAGAACTTCACTTGGCGATCGTTATAGTAATATCGGAGCACGACCTTGTATCAATCAGAAGGTGGAGTCAACTTTCTTGCTTTTTGTAGTTTTTTGGTAGGATCTTCTTGCCTTTTACTTTCTGGTTGTGGAATTTACATTTTGGGTAAGTGGCTTATTTGAAGTTTGATTGTTTTTAGCCTAAAGATCACTGTTATGAAATTTTTTCATAAATAATAATGGAAACCTTGTGATTTTTGACGGTCTTCTATGGTTTTTGAGCTAGTATTCATTGTTTTAGCTTGAAAATTATTAAATCTATTGTTCTTAAAAGTTTTTCAGATTTGTACTTGTTGTGATGGCTATCAAGGTTTGCCTTACATATTGGTGATTCTCCCCGTCCCCTTTGAAATGATGAATATTGAAAATATGGTGCCATTCTTCCCATGGAAAAATGGACACAACCAATCTTATCGAACGAGCTTGACACCATTTAGAATATATAGTCTTAAAAGGTAAAGTAAACCATTGTCAGTAGCCTGATTGGCTCGTCAATAGTGACAACACAATATGGTGGCACATTATGTAGGTTTTATGGGGGGAGATATAGAGGAGGGTGGGGGGGAGTGGGGTGCGCCCACCCCCGGCCTAATTCTTATCTTGATATGTTTTTTTGTTTTCCAACTTAAAACATCATTAATTGTTGGCATTTGTGGTTTAACTTTTTTTTAGTTTTATTATACCTGGCTGCCCGAGTTTACAACTTGGGCAGCCTACGTTGCAATCCTTATAGGGTTGGATTTGGAACTTCTCTAATGTTATTTTCTATTTCTCTCATACATATCTAGGTTGATTTCCTTCATCATCCTTCACAAAACGTATTAAAAGAATGATAATGAAAATTTTTCCTTGAAGGTATCAAATAATCATCCTTTTAGCATAGCATAGAGTGACAAGAGTTTTGAACGCTTTTTGAACAAGGATTTGAAACGGTTTTTTTTTTTGTTTTTTTGTTTTTTTTTGTTTTGCATTTTAGGGTTCATTGGCAACTTTGCTCTCGAATCAGCTAAGTGAATAGCGAATAAAAACATGTGATCTTGGACATATAATGAAAATAATTAAAGAGCATATAATGAATATAAGGTATGTTTCAAACATATGAAAGTTACATTCCATTCACTCACAAATTACAAATCATTAAAATTTAAACATTAAACCAAAATATTGAAATGCGTACGTCAATGCTTGAACAAAACCATATATATTACATAGTGTTGTGAGACTTTCCATCTCATGTCCAATATATTAGGATGATATATATCCAAACACAAAAATAAATAAAAACTAAACTATATTACAATACTCCTCATCCAAGGCAATGTGGTCATTATTGTTGGATTATTTATTATCCTTATCATTCTAATCTGATTTTAAATCTACATCCATTCATCCATCCAATTACTGTAGATTTATTGTTGGATTATTATCCTTATCATTCTAATCCGATTTTAAATCTAAACCCATTCATCCATCTAGTTACTATAGATGTAGTCGCATTATTGCACAAATTGCAAAACTCACAAAGCAGATTTACGATATACTTGTGGCCTATTAAGGTCTCTTACAAACTCATGGACTTTTATGTCTACTTACGGCCTCTTATGGTTGCCTACGAGCGCTACCTTTCATGATTGTTAAAGGAATCTTCACTCTTACGACTGCTTATGGGTCGACAACGACCTTGATAACGATAACGACAACGACACATATTTATTGAGCAACTATCAAAGGGTCAACATATATTTGTCGAGAGTTAGCAAAACTTATTACCACTTGTTTTGAAGCTAACGACTTGCTCTAACCATTGTTAGCAAATAACTGCGATTTAATTGAACTAGATAAGTGACAACACAATAGTCTAAGTGCCAATTGTTGTCTATAGCTCAATATGGCTAAGTGGCTAAGTGCCAATTGCGACCCAGCTAAATGGCTACCCTATACCATCTTTTAAAAATTATCTTCACGTTTTCATTTTGTATGGAAAACTTTCCTCTTTTGATTCTATGTCCATCTCTTGCATGTTTCTCATGATATCTTGAGTTCTAATGTGTAAAATGCTAATTTTCTTGTTGTTTTTTAATCCACACGTGTGAAGGGTGATGTACTACTACTGTTGTATGGATAGAGACAATACTATATCAATTCTTAGTGATTATGATCAGATGTTCATGTATTTTCAGGTTCTAGCATGGTAGATGAATTTCTTGCTTGTAGATGAATCAAGGTGTGCACCCAAAATTAGTCAGGATCCTATTGATCCATTAAGTATGTTTTGAATCTGATTTTTTTCACAGAGGCCCACGTCACAAATGCCACGATATGTTATTGTGTGCAAAGCTATTGTGAAAAATTGCCTACATTGGCAAATCTAGCCATGTAGAATATTGTACATTTTGTCAATATTGTTTGTTGGTTACTTGAATGGCCAAAGTGCCACTTGTACATACACACCTAAAGTAGGTTACCACGAGTCAAGAGGAGTGGTTGTGTCTATTTGGTATTGATTCCTACTTTGTAGGATCTAGACCATGATTTATGATGAGATTTGAACCTACCATACACCTACCAAGCATGACTCTTGGATCTAGGCTAGGGTTTTCACATTAGGGCAAGAAAGTGGAGTCTACTTCCTTATTACATGCTGGATTTTCACCTAACTTTGCAAAGGAAGTGTGTTTTACTATGTATTCCCATTCTCCATAGTGAGAAGATAGAAACTTTTTGGAGCCTCAAGGAGAAACTCGAGTTTCCTCTCATTGTATGGTGATTACTCTTGATTTCCAATGAAACCCAGCTTTGGCACTTTGTAAACACTGTCTACAGGCCATACTACAGCCTTATTTCTACATGTGTGGAGTTGGATTATACTAATTGGTCAATGCTTTGATTGTCTCTACTTGTTTCCTATCAAGCTGCTAAACTAGGTCTTGTTTTCTGATGACTAGTTTCTGATAGATTGTTTAACAAGCATACAATCACCTTGTGGATCATTCAAAGATCCATTTATGGTCCTTAGTACTGTACTTATCACATGGTATCAGAGCCAAGTACAAGTCCATTGATCTGTGTTTGAATCTAATCCAGTTTTAGCAAGTTTTGGTGCAAAAAGCTAGTATTGGAAGGGCGAGCTGGTATCCAGGTTTTGGTGAGGGGATTTGATCCCAAACTTTTTCAGGATCAAAATCCATACTGTTCACACGTGTGGGAATCTCTGAACCAGCATTTAATAGCCCATATTCATTGGATCATAGAAAATTCATCTGGTGTCAGTTTGATGTAATTTTTGGTGCAAATCCTAGGATAAACTACCAAGATCACTTGCCATTGATTAGTTTTGAATTTGTTTCATGAAAACTAATTAATCTAGGCTGATTTCAGACCTTTTTAAAGTAGAAACCAGGTCTTGAAAGTACATCAAAGTGAATGAGAGAGATAGAGTCAGTTTTTGTCCAAGAATAGCCAAGATTGGCAAGATTTGCTTGAGTGTAGTTTTCATCTCATCTTATCTTCATTCCAGCTTGTGAGGGAGTGATAGAACTGTGATTACAAATCCATCTGTTGGATTAGAAGTCAACATTTGAGTGAAACACTGCAAGTTAGAAACCTTTGTGAGTTTCAGGTCCAAACAAATCTATATCTTGTGTGTAGAATCTTGCTAGTAAGATGGGATCAGTGGGAGCCTACCTTCTAGAAGCTAGTGAGAGGTTAAATTCTACCAATTATGCTATTTGGAAAGTGAGGATGGAGTCACTAATGGTGCTCCAAGATCTTTATGAGTTTCTAATAGATGATGAAGATGAACCTCTAGGTGCACAGGAATTAGTGAGATACAAGAAGAGGTCTAGGCTTGCACTTCACTGTATTAAGATGAATGTAAGCAATGATCTTTTAAGGGAAGTATCATCATGTAAGAGTGCTAAAGAGGCTTGGGAATCTTTAAAATCTATCTATGAGTCTAGTAACACTTCGAGGGTTCTCATGCTTAGGAATCAGATTCTACAAAGCATGAAGAGGAGTGATGAGAGTGCACAAGATTATGTGCTAAGAATCAAGTCTCTCAATAGGGAGTTAGCTTCCATTGGAGAGAAGATTCATGATAGTGAGCTTGTTCAGATTGTCCTAAATGGTCTAGGGAGTGGCTTTACAAATTTGGTCCAAAGCTTTGCAATCCAAGACACTTTGCCTACTATAGAAAAGCTACACAGTGTATTAGTAGCTGAAGAGTGTAGGATGTTGCATACCAATGCAAGAATGAATGCTATTTCCCTGCAGGACGGTGATGAGAAAGCTAATTTCTCATTCAAAAGCAAGAAGAAGACCAATGGCAAGAAGAAGCACTTCAAGGAGACCAAGGAGGAGGATGAGGCTTCAAGCTCAAAGGGAAAGATCAAAGACAAGTCCAAGTACAAATGTTTTTTCTGTGGAAAGAAAGGACATTTTGCATCAGAATGTCTCAAGAAGAAGAAGGCACAAGAGAGCAAACAAAGCAACATTGCACATCAGGAGGAGGAGGAGGATGAAGAGTCATCCTTGATGGTTTCCAACAAACCACCATCATCCAAGAGCAACACCAATGATTCTTGGTGGATTGATAGTGGGGCAAGTTCCCACATGACATATCAAAAGGACATATTCTCCACCTTACTTTCTTACAATGACTTACATAGATCAATCTATACTGCAAGTAGTCAAGAATGTAAGATAAGTGGAATAGGAACAATTTCCTTGTATGTGGGATCATCCAAAAGGATGAATCTTGATAATGTTCTTTATGTTCCTAAGTTAACCAAGAATTTGTTAAGTGTTGGCCAGTTAATGGATAATGGCCTAGATGTACAATTTAAGCATGGAGTTTGTTCCATCCTTAGAAATGATGAATGTATAGCCAAAGGCTTTAAGCAAGGTAGATTGTTTAAGCTTGATGCTAATATTGCAGTGGAGAGGGTTAACTTGGCAAAGGTGGAGCTATCAAAGGTGGAACTGTGGTACAAAAGGTTGGGCCACCCCAACTACAAAGCCATGGAATCTATGGTTACAAAGGAGCTTGCAGTTGGACTCCCCAAGCATTTGTCAAAGTGTGGGAAGAGATGTGAAGCATGCAGCCTCTCAAAGGCTCACAAACTACCCTTCTCAAGATCTACATCAAGATCAAACTCTCCTCTTGAACTCATCCTTTTTGATGTTCATAGTTTTTCACATGAGTCTAATGGTGGTGCCAAGTACTATGTAATCTTCATTGATGACTATTCTAGATTTTGTTGGATGTACCTCTTGTCTAGCAAATCAATGGTGTTTGATTTTTTTGTAAAGTTCAAGACTTTGGTAGAAAATCAACTTAGTACCAAGATTAAGGTATTAAGGAGTGATAATGGAGGTGAATATATCTCCAATAAGTTGATTGACTTTTGTAGTTCTAATGGCATAAAGAGGGAGTTGTCATGTCCATACACCCCTCAACAAAATGGAGTGAGTGAGAGAAGAAATAGATCTCTTTGTGAGTGTGCTAAGGCCTTAAGGCTAGATGCTTTTCTATCCAAACCATTTTGGGGTGAAGCAATAACTTGTGCTAACTATTTGTGCAATAGATTGCCAAACCAAGCCATTGGAGGAATCACACCATTTGAAGCTCTATTTGGAGAGAAGCCCAATCTCAAGGATCTCAAAGTTTTTGGATCCACTTGCTATGTACACCAATCCTTGGATAAGAGAAGGAAGGATGATACAACATCCATCAAAGGCATCTTTGTGGGATATGGTGAGAATAGCAAAGGTTATAGAGTCTTCAATCCCATCACTAGCAAGGTGATAGTGAGTAGGGATGTTATTTTTTATGAAGGACATGCTTGTGATTTGGATGATAATGCTACTAATCGTCTTGATGCCAAGGATCATGCTAGGATGGAGGAGGAGCTTCCAAGTGAAGAAGAACTTGAGGATCCACCTCAAGATGCAAGAACTCCAAGAACTCCAAGAAGATCTACAAGGGCAAGATCCGAGCCATTGAGGCTCACCTATGATGGTCAAGGTGATCAAAGAGAAGGCTCATCATCTTTCACATCTTACACCTTTCTTACTTCAATGTTAGATGAGCCAACATGCTATGAAGATGCTTGTAAGTCTAAAAGTTGGATGAATGGTATGCAAGTAGAGTATAATGCTCTTATTGAGAATCATACTTGGGATCTTGTGGATCTTCCTCAAGGGAAGAAACCTCTTGATTGCAAGTGGGTGTTTAGATTGAAGTATAATCAAGATGGATCAATAAGCAAGCATAAAGCTAGGCTTGTTGCCAAAGGTTTTTTACAAACCAAAGGCTCTTGAGTGGTAATGATCTAGATGGAATTAGAGATGTAAAAATTGCTTTAGCAAAAGAGTTTAAGATGGTAGATCTCGGCCTATTGAGCTTCATTCTTGAAATAGAGGTTATTAGAAGATGTGATTTTAGCTTCATTTGTCAATCTAAATATGCTACATCCATCCTAGATAGATTTGGAATGAAGAATTGTAAAGGCATTGAGACACCAATGGAGCAACATGTAAAAGCATCTATTGGTTGTGATGAAGCATCCTTTGAGGACATCACATTATATAGAAGGCTTATTGGCTCCTTGATCTATTTAACTATAACTAGACCTGATCTTAGTTATAGCATTGGAAAGTTAAGCCAATTCATGCAAATTCCTCTAGTTTCACATTGGAAGATGGCCAAAAGAGTTCTTAGATACATTTCATTCACTAAGAAATTTGGTATTTTGTATAGAGGAACTAATCTTGGCTTAAGAGCCTATAGTGACTCGGATTTTGCAGGTGACAAAGTGGATAGAAGATCAACAAGTGCCTTTGCCACCTTTCTATGTGATGGAGTAGTATCATGGCTTTCCAAAAAGCAAGATACCATCTCCCTATCTTCCACAGAATCCGAATACAAGGCCTTGACATCAACATGCAAGGAGGTCTTGTGACTCAAAAGGCTATTGGTGGAGCTTCATGTCATGGAGGAGGAGATCCCTATCATCTATTGTGACAACCAATCAGCCCAATCACTTGCAACTAATCCTACATTCCATGCAAGGAGCAAACACATCGAAATTGCTCATCATTTTGTGAGGGAAAAAGTGCAAGCTAAAGAGATCAAGCTCCAACACGTGCCATCATCAAGTTGCTTGGCTGATTCATTTGTCAAGCTTAGATCTTCAATTGGAGTTATTGATAAAAGCATTGTGATCTTCAAGGCTAGATTTGAGGAGGAGTGTGAAAAATTGCCTACATTGGCAAATCTAGCCATGTAGAATATTATACATTTTGTCAATATTTACTAAACCTTTACCTAAAGATTCATTTGTCAAGCTTAGATCTTCAATTGGAGTTATTGATAAAAGCATTGTGATCTTCAAGGCTAGATTTGAGGAGGAGTGTGAAAAATTGCCTACATTGGCAAATCTAGCCATGTAGAATATTGTACATTTTGTCAATATTGTTTGTTGATTACTTGAATGGCCAAAGTGCCACTTGTACATACACACCTAAAGTAGGTTACCACGAGTCAAGAGGAGTGGTTGTGTCTATTTGGTATTGATTCCTAGTTTGTAGGATCTAGACCATGATTTATGATGAGATTTGAACCTACCATACACCTACCAAACATGACTCTTGGATCTAGGCTAGGGTTTTCACATTAGGGCAAGAAAGTGGAGTCTACTTCCTTATTACATGCTGGATTTTCACCTGACTTTGCAAAGGAAATGTGTTTTACTATGTATTCCCATTATCCATAGTGAGAAGATAGAAACTTTTTGGAGCCTCAAGGAGAAACTCGAGTTTCCTCTCATTGTATGGTGATTACTCTTGATTTCCAATGAAACCCAGCTTTGGCACTTTGTAAACACTGTCTACAAGCTGTACTACAGCCTTATTTCCACATGTGTGGAGTTGGATTATATAATTTGATCAATGCTTTGATTGTCTCTACTTGTTTCCTATCAAGCTGCTAAACTAGGTCTTGTTTTCTGATGACTAGTTTCTGATAGATTGTTTAACAAGCATACAATCACCTTGTGGATCATTCAAAGATCCATTTATGGTCCTTAGTACTGTACTTTTCACAGCTATGTGGATCATTTACACTTAATTTTTTTTTTTATATTGTTTTTACTTGCTTATCAACATTGTGTTATTACTAGCTTTCAATAATAATGTAAATAAAAGTAACAATAAATCTAATCCCTCTTGTGAATTAAATAAATCCATTTCGCATCAATAAAATTCAAATTTTCAGAACCAAAAATTCGATATCTTATGGAGTGTTAGGCGTTTTTGCAACAGAAGATCAATTTTTTTTAAAAATATATAAACACAAACAATGGTGTTTCAAAAAACTAAACATTTGTAAAAAACATATGTATTACACTATCCACGACTACCAATGCTACAAATAATGACCTTTTGACACCATTGGAACTTTATAAGATTTCCAAACATTATTATAAAAATTCATATAACATCCAAATTTTTTTGGCCCAAATTTACACATCAATTTGTCAAAATGCTCAATATGAGATTTGAAACATAATTGCAAATGACACCACACAATTTCATTGAAGCCAATTTCATGCAAAGCAATCTCCAACAACCAACAATCTTCATATAACATAATCTAATTGACATTTACACAAACATATGTCCTTGTATTAGCACATTGTGGAACGCTAACATGGACATTTCTATATCCTAGATCCATACAAAATTGCTAATTATTGTATGTCTTATTTAACAAAAATTGGCGACAATACAACCAAACTATCACAATGCATGCATTTTAAACTTGCATAAAAAAACAAGATGATACTTTTGCAAGATTAAAAGCCATGATCAATACTTTTTGTATTTTGATAATGGAATTGACAAGTCAAAGTTTCACCAATAAATCATACCACTAATATCAAGTTGAATGTTTGATGTCTCAATTACTTTGGTGCTTATTAGATCGACATCACATTCTAAATTGGTTGCTTTTGGTAGTGCTTTGTCCTCCATGTTTTGCATGTTGCTCAAAGCTTACAACGTCTTGAGTCGTCTCTTGTAGACTTACGCCACAACGTGCAAGAGATCTTGACCCCTACATACAAAATAATTGGCAAGCTATTATGAAAATAACTTTTTTTTTTCTCATGGAAAAAAATGTCAAGGTTCCACATGATTTGGGTTGTCGTGAAACGACTGTGTAACTGACAATGTCAATTTGATTTAAGGTTTGGCATCACAGTGGTTCATTCATTTCTGGATCTAAAGCTAACACATCTATCACTATGGAACAAGGCCAAGGCTGTGCAACAAGAGTCCTCTAGGAGCTTTCGCAAGCCATTGATACACCATGCGACTAGGAGGTTGAAAGCACCTAGTCACTTTAATGCTGTGCAATGAAATCATTCTAAATGGATCGTACCCCTTCTACTTATCCAAGAATTAATAGCCTTGATCCATTCTTGCGCACATTGTTTCATTCATTTTTTAAATCATTGTTTGTGCCTCTTGACCTAAGGCCACTATATGTCCATTGATTAGGAGCTTGGAGATACTGCAGGAAGTAATCTCTATCAGATAATCTGGTTCTGTGCTATTCAGGTTGTTGGTCAAGTTTCTACATCATCTCTTTTGCTATATCAGTTCCCTTCTCAGGATACGACAAGTTGACTACCTCATGACATGTGTATTCCACAAAGTATTCTCTTTTTCTTCCATGGCGAATCAGCATTAAACAATGGATTATGTATCTTAAGGTTTCTGTCAGTAGATCTTCATCCTTACCCACATCAATGTCAGTGTTTAGAACTGCAATCTGGACCTTATGCCACCTTAGAAGAGCTCTTTCTTGCAGATCATCGATTTCTCTGCATCCCCCTTAGCTTGATCTCGTGATCCTTTAGCATTGGTGCTTCTGCATCTTTCATGGACAACTCTAACTCCTTCTGAGTTACCATCTCTTGCACCTTGAGAAGCTCCTGTGTATGATCGTTAAATGCTCTATGCATCTTTGTGCATTCCCCTTTGTAATAGGAAACTGGTGTTTTGTAATGCTTGATTTTATGATCTTATGACACCCTGGCTTCTTCAGGCTCTTCTGTCCTGTGAGTGTGGCTCCATTGACTTCCTCATCCTTTAATGTTTCTTGGATCACCTGATGTCCTATTCATTAAGAATTTCTTTCTTTTCTTGCTTCATGCAACTCTGTTCTGACTTTCTTGACCCCCAACTTACGATCTACACCCTTGTTCTGCTAACTTGCAAGCCTCCCTAGCTTTCAATAGGGATTGCAATTGTCAGAGATGTTGCTCCACTGTGCTTTCCTCCTCCAGCACCTTCTGTGGTTGTTGCAATGCTGCCCCTTTCTCCATCAAAGAGCCATCACCTCACTATTTCTCTTCCTTCGACATCTCTGTTATCATCTGCAACTCGCTCACGAGCGTGACATTCTGCTCTCAACACTTTGTGTTCTTGATCTTGAAGTGTTTGCTTCTTCCCACAACCTTGCACATCTAATGTCATTAAAGTTATAGGCTTTTTATTCACTATCAACTGCATCAGCTGAGAGAGAGTGTAGCTCTATCTATAGGTTTCATAAAATTGACTATCATTGGCATGTGGTTGATACGCTCTTGACAGCACGTCATTGTCTGGCATTGTCATTTCCCCATCTCTTGGTAGTGTTGGATCTCTTGGAGGTGTTTGATAGACCGGTCTCACCTGCAGTCTGTAATCAATAGTATTAGTTTCTAGTACTTCTTTGTCATGATCTATTGGCTCTGGAATTGTGGGCTGTTCTCCTGTGCCTGCTTGCTACATCCCTTGAGCAGTTCTTTGCTTCCACATGACCCCTTGTGTATTACTTAATTGACATTCACTTGAGTTTATGGCCTTTTTGGGCCTATATTATTTTGCATAATCTAGGGCCCCAAAATTTTTTGGCAGCCCTATTGTTGCTGTCTGCAGACAGACGGGGGAGAGAGAGAGAGAGAGAGAGAGAGAGAGAGAGAGAGAGAGAGAGAGGGGGGGGGGGAGAGAGAGGCGTTGGCTGTCTGCGGAGGGAGAGTCTGGTGGGGGGGGGGAGAGAGAGAGAGAGACACACACACACACACAGTGGTGTGCTGTCTGCGGAAGAGAGGCGGAGAGGGAGAGAGAGAGAGAGAGAGAGAGAGAGAGAGAGAGAGAGAGAGAAAGGCCTGCTGACTGCAGGCAGAGAGAAAGAAAGAGAGCGCGGCCTTTTGCTTGCTCAGGGGAGAGAGAAGCCTGCTGTCTGTGGCCGGAGGGAGAGAGAAATAGGCCTGCTGCCTGTGGAGGGAGGGAGAGGGAGAGAGGCCTGCCGGGAGAGGGAGAGGCCGGCGGGAGTGAGAGGCCTGCTGCCCGCCGGGAGAGAGAGACAGGTGTGTACAGAACAGAGACACCATAAAATCAATGGAATGTCAATTACGTCAGGTAATGGTCCATTGGTCGGGCCATTACCATAAATAATTCAGTCCCCACCCAGGCAACTCGTGGCTTCCGCCACTCATTGCCCGCTCATTGCCTGGGTGGGGACTAAATTATTTATGGTAATGGACCTCCCAATGGCCATTACCTAATGCGTAATGGCCATTCCCCTGGGGACTGAATAATTTATGGTAATGGACCTCCCAATGGCCATTACCTAATACGTAATGGCCATTGGGAGGACCATTACGACAAATAATTTGGGACCCAAGCAATGAGTGGCGGTGGCCACAACCTGCCCTCCTCCCATTGCCTCGTGTGCTAGCGAGATGATTTGGCTGGTTTCATAGGGCAGGATACACCTTTTGAGAATGTTATCCATCCTTTGGTATAATTAGCTCCAATTACTTGATAAGGTCAAGCTTTTAAAATCAATTTTTGTTGTACCTTGGTTAAAGATCGGTCTGGTTGTCCTCTCATTAAATATTCAACTATGTCAACATCCCAATCCGAAACTCCGTCGACATAAAAAAAACACATCTGAGATCATCCCCTATCTCTACATTCTTTGGCATTGATTTAATTCTTGATACATGATCTGCGAGATAGTGTTGTCTACCACTACCACACATAAGTCCAATTCTTGTCAATGTTGATGCTATACACTCTTGGGCCTTTTGGATCCCTTGGAGTGTTGTTCATGTTTTGCTAGAGACCAATTATCTATTCCAAGGCATTGCGAATACTTTGGGTTGCTACATAGGTATTCATTCCAGTTGTTGTTTGTCATAATGCTGTATTTATGCTATATGTTTCTTGTCATTCTTGGGTGATATGCATATTGGTGCTTGGCCTTCGAAGTTATTGCCAAGTTGCTTTTGTTGTGGAGTTGCCATCTTTCAGTAGTATTCTTGGGCTATTTGGCTAGCTTTGGATATCTCAGTTGTTGGGGTCCTGCACATTGACATTTTCTTATGGCTTTCTTGGGCTATTAGAGTGCCTTGAGCAAGTTTCAACATTGGTTTATTTTATTTCAGCTGATGTACAATAGTATCATATTGTTGATTATATTAGAGATCTACTTCCAACATGATTTATAGTTGTTGTAGTATTCTTTTTGAGTTTTTTGTATGTTGCTTTTGGAGTACCTATTGTGACGGCTTATCTCCTCCCCTTCAGTATTTCCATTGGTTCATGAATATTTCTCCTTAGATTATTTTAAGATAGTTCTTATGATTGGCTATTACCTCACGTACCTACTCTCTCTCTCTCTCTCTCTCTCTCTCTCTCTCTCTCTCTCTCTCTCTCTCTCTCTCTCTCTCTCTCTCTCTCTCATATTTTCAATAGGAAAAAAAGAATCAGAATTGGAGCCCTATGTTATGTATAGTAATAAAGGGACCAAAAAAGGGCTAAAAGTCACATGAATGACAACTATGAAACAGAACCTGCATTTACAAAACATAACCAACTTTTGAACAATAAAATGTGTGGGTTGCTGGACTGTTTCCCATTCTACTCTTTGAGCAGTCTTAAAAATGACCCAAAAAAACTTCAAATATCCACTACAAATTAGTAATAATATGAAATGAGAAGTACTCAAGGCTTTGGTTCATACTCATATATTTACCTGATGGACTCTAAGGAGTGTCCCGAAAAGCAAATTATAATTACAATTGAAACAAATTGATTGATATATCGAGAGAAGCTTTACCAAGCTTTCAAATCATTAGAAAAAAAAATTTGCAATTTAGAAGACTCACAAAATTAAGAGATTGATTTCAATACTCAAACTTAACTTAGGAGTGACTCTTAGAAACCCTTTTTGGGATATGTAGTGAGTAATGTTGCCTCCCACATTGTCTCCCATAAGAAATACACAAGTGAGATCCAAATGCTAATTAATTTCACATGACCCCTTACCCTTCAACCACTCAAATGCATATAAATAATCTTCATATGTAGTGGGATGGCGTGCTCCTGAGTCCTAACACCTCTTATTGTTGATCGTGGTTTGGCTCCTCCAACATATGAAGTTCGCATGCAACATTGTGAAGGCACCTCCATGGAAGTGGAAGATGACATACTTGTCATTGAGGCCTCATAGATTATAGAAACTCCCATCCACAAGTTGATTTTTTTATCTATCACAATGAATTTGGTGAAGAATCCATGGCTCAGTATCTCACTCTAGGCACCTTGTATTCTTTGGTAGTTTTATGCCCATAGTTCTATTGTTTTGGCAACATAGATCGTTGGATTATTTGGCGAACTTTCAATAGAATCCGCACCATGAAGGAATTACAAATAACTTCTTTTGGGCGACAAGACATTGCACCACCATAGTTGCTATTAGAAGATAAAACAAACTCTTTTGATGAAAACTTCCAATAAGAAGTTGAAAGGAGACAATCGACAAAGATTGGTTAAGACTAGATAAATTTCACTGAAAATGACCATTAGCCGAATTTGTGTTGATGTATTAAGTTGTTGTGATGAAAAAATGCATGGGAGAATGAAGATTTTGTTACATGAATGGATAATCAACTCAATGAAAAAGTAGTTGTTGTTACTTTAAGAGTCCTAATCATCATAAGTATTGAGATTTGAATACGGGTTTAATGCCATGATTTCTGAAGTGCGTTGAGGGGATTTCTAATGTCTGTTGATTATAGGGAGAGAAAAGGCATTGACACCATTTATTCTTGGAGGATCGAGTCTTTGGCTCTCCATGCATTTAAGAGAGTTTCGTCATGCCTTAACCATGGTTGCCATCAACAATTCTTAGCAAATATGTTGAGTATGTTGCTAGTGATGGGAAAGAGAGATTGAAATACGTGGGTTTGTATGAGTTCTCTACACGAGCATAGCCTAAAGTACTTGTTTTTATGGTGGAGTGAATGGCAAGACATTGTAATGATGAAGTCTTGAGTATCAGCGGAGTCTGATTCTTATTTGCTCTTACAATATTGTCAAGTTGCAAGTGTTTCTAAAAGATTTTCGCCAAATTCGTATATTATTTTGTGTACAATAGTAATTGTCAAATTTGGATCATTTCTAACATTACTATGATTGAAAAAAAATTTAGAGGGTAACAAGTATGCATTGGATGTCAACTACATAGCAACAAGTTTGAACCTACTTACAAGAAGCGAGTCGATCAAGAGATGTTTGGAGCATAAAGAAATTGATGATCCTAAATCTTATTCTGAGGATGATGGCTTTGGTCTTCAGTCTGGTTTTATTGTTGATATGTGTATAGATGAGAGTTTGCAAGACTTTCTTCAAGGCTGTTTGATTCTATTAACAAAGTGTGTAGTTTACTTGACAAAAGATGAGAAAGAAACGAACAGGAACTCGAAAGATTCATGAAAGATTCTCGAAGGATTCGCAGAATTTATCTTGCTTAAAACTCGAAAGAATCGCGAAACAGTTTCTTGTAGAAGCTCGTGGTGTTTTTGTTGAAGCTCGAAAGATTCACGAACAGAATCTTGTCGCAAAATATCTTGTTTCTTGTTTAAACCTCAAATGTCGCAAAATTGTCGCGAACAATCCACGAAATATTATGGATTCTTCTTCAAGCTCAAAATTGTCATCTGTCACAAATAATTTGCGAAACACAAAAATATCACTGATATTAGTTTGATCTATTCAAACTTTCATTGTGTTATCTGAGGAAGAATTGTTATCATTTTCTTACATATACTAGGTATTAGGGCAGATCCGTGCCATTCGAACCCATTCGTAAAAACGACGTATCTTACGCATTTCCATGTTGTCTAAGACCGCTTTATTGAAGTCCTTACTTTAAGGTTCTATGACAAGGGTTTCTTTGAGAGTTGGCAAGAAGGAGAAGATATATTGAGAAAAAGTAAAACGAGATTCTTGTCAGAAATTAGTTATCTCTTTCTAGTTTGTATATAGTAGGTTTCGTATCATCTTTATATCATAGCAACAAAAAAAATTGTTTTTTTAGTCCATTTCTATGTTTAAGAGAAGCGTTTGGCTAGAATCAACAAAGTCCATTAGATTTTCTGCTTAAAAAAAGTTTCAATTGAAAGCATACTTTCGCTTTGTGGTACGACAATGCTTGGTTTGAGTAAGAACCAAAGCATATAAGAAAGAAGGAAGTCACTACATTATTACATGCACCAGTAGTAGATTAGTCTCATATGATAAAGAAACTTTGAGAACACCGATATGTTGCAAGAATAGAAAGTCGAATCATTTTTTCAAAATGAGTCATTAGAATTCCTCTTCATCTTTGGATAGTAGCATGTATGAAAGTAGAAGAGCAACCAATAGTTATACAGTATTAAAGCTATATGTCCATCGTTGGACTACAAGCTTGAGAACCATCAATTCTTTCAAAGTGTTATGAAAAGATGAGGCTATTGTCCATCGCTGAGTTTCATGTATGAGATTAATACATAATGCAACAGAAAGTAGGTTGTCTGCATCATTGGACAAATGCACCTCATTACACAAATTATTGTAGCCAGAAATCCACAAGGGATAGGGCTATCCCTCCACTGCATATCAGAGTTAATAATGCAATGCATGTGGACATACATGTAGCTAGTATGTCGGCGTTGCCATCAGAACATATTTTTAGAGAAAAATGGCCTCCATCGCAACCTTTTGGGTAGGATGTGCTTGCATTCCATTGAATATCTGCATCTAGCATGCCCATCGTTGAATCGCTATCATAGAAACTTACTTATGCTTTAGTGTGATGAGCCAACGTCATCAATAGCTAATAGCTATCAACGAATTATTACTATGATAGTAGAGCACTGAGATAGTAATGTAAGAAGAATAGAAAAGCTTACCATTGTGATGAAACCCTATAGATCCGTGAGCTGGTAGGGTGCGCTTTCAGCATATCAGAGGAGAGAGAACTCTTCAAAGTGTCGTGAAGAGAAAGCTTCGAAAAAGTATGTTCTTGTAGTGTCAAGTTGAGAGGTTACCTGGAAGGTATGAGTGGGAGAGAGAAAGTTAATTTCCCTCCAATTTAGGATCTATAAAAATAACAAAATTTTAAGTGGAAACACCCCTTAGTCAAGAATAAAAAACCTTTTTCATATGTAAGTGTAGAATGTTAAAAAAGACCTTATATATATGGAGAGGTAGTACGTCTGTCGTTATATACTTGTTAGGAAGCGAAGCAAGGCAAAACTGGATGAAGGAGCATCCATGAGAGAGAGAGAGAGAGAGAGAGAGAGAGAGAGAGAGAGAGAGAGAGAGAGAGAGAGAGAGAGAGAGAGAGAGAGAGAGAGAGAGATGAATGCTCTTGCGATAACAGACGCATATTATCAGACCAATGACTTAGTGCTAGCAATAGCTAGTTCCTGGTAAGGGAGAATACCTCTCTTACCTCCAACGCGCTAATCTGGGAAATAGATAGCGCACAGAAAAATATTGTTGTATGCTCAATTCTGATAATTGATGAGTCACAGTTATCTGCCAGACTTGCATAATTTGTGAATGATTTTGTGGTGCTTGCTATCAATAGTTTATACTTCTGTTGTTTCTCAATCTTAGTCGATTAACATTATCATGAATTGGAAAGGTAAGGGAGAGCATAGACATGAAAATCTTGAAGACTAATTAATTTAGTGAATTTTGAAGCTTAGACATCTATCCCAATTTTCTTAAGGTGCAAGAACACTTGGCCATAATGAAGGGCTAATTAATTTAGTTATTGAGATGAAATATTATTGTAATGCATATCAGGAGGTAACTAAGCAGGCTACCTAGTTGATCACGGTCATAGACTAGAAAATTCAAGTGAACAACATGAACAATATAGTATGGAGGCACTTGGATACCAAACAAACTTGTATTCATCATCCCACATCTGAGAGAAATTATGTTTGCAAAATATAGTCAGTCGAAGTTTGAGGTGGCATGATTCAGGAGCATGAACGACGATTTCCCATTGGATAAGAAAGCATGCTTGAAAGGAACATTTCATGTAGCCATGTGTAGGGGGTCGGATTCGCTCTCGAGTGCATTGTAATAAGTTTCAGGCTTTGAGCACCCCCTATGTGAATGGCTTGTTCTCGAGTTTGTTGGACAATTGTAAGTCTAAGGTATGAATTGACAAGGTAAGTAGATGTGGACTTTAGATGAATAGATGTGAGTGCTATACCTAACACAAATCTCCTTGAGAATGAGTATTGTTATTGTGTCCTTTCATTTGTTGGTATGTTCATTATTTTGAACATAAATCGATATCTAAATGCTAATTGCATGAGATTAGATTGAATATTGTTGTGATTTCGTATCTTCTTCTACCTAACCTAGATTAGTTGAAACAATCTACATTGCTAAATAGGATTTGTATCTTGATATGAATAATGTGGGATTGGATGGAATAGGAGATGAAATTTATATTGATTCATGTTGTCGCTTAGCTACATTTGTACCAACCTTTCCTATCAACACTTGCATTGATTTCAATCAATTTCATGAGACTTCCTTTGGGTGTTAGAGTGAAAACAAGACCGACTTCATACATTAGTGTTCTAATCGATGTCGAAAAGAAGATGCACTCATTCAAACTGACAAACTGAAAATGCAGCAAGAGCATATGATTACAAAAAATCAAGAATCAAGTTGGTCACTTGTACAGGTAAGGACTCCAGAGTCCATTTACACTCCAAATGAATGATTGCTAAGACCATGCAAAAGAACACATACACTTTCCAAATAAGGAATCAAGAGATCAATGGAATGCATTCAATAGACTGGAAAAGCCAAAAGCAAGTGTCAAAAGAAATGAACATAACACAGAGCCTGGAAGGTCAGAATATTGATGTGAAATGTTTTTTCAGAACATGCATGTGAGATGTCTTTTCTTCAAAGCATATATCTTGGGGCTTGGGCATAAAGAAAACTGAAACTTGTGTCGTTTCAGTCTTGTCGAATTTTTAAGACATCGTTGAGTGTAGCTTGCTTGAGAGGGCTTTCAAAGCATGATATCCACATGGCTATAACAATGAATTTCTTGAAATTTGGATGGAGATGATGGAGAAGTACGTGGTTACAAGGGGTAGGTCAAGCCTCATATGGAGAAGTATTGGACAAGTCAAGGTACTACAAACCTTTGATGCGTGCAAGGGTTAGGATCTAGGTCAGAAACTTGCAATCTGAAATTCTGAAGAGGTATTGGTGAAGACAGAAAAAGGTGTGGAAGACCTACGAGACATGAAATACTCTTGTAAGAATTTGGAAGGTGCTCGAAGACTTTGCAAGATCATCACATGTCTCAACTATGATAGAATGGTTCCCACTCCTATCACAGAGGTTGAAGACCTTGCCTCCATAATGGGGCAAACAGAAACCAATAAAAATATGGATCTACCTTCTAACACTAAGATCAATGTAGTTCAGTAAAAAGGGATACTCCACTAGATGATTAGCCTGCGGTTCAGGAATTGCTTGTGATTCATGAATGTTTATTACATGAGAAAGAAAAAATGTAAAGCTCTAACGAGCACATCCTATATTTACAAGTGCAAGAAATTTGGCACTTGACCATCCATCTTATGGTGCCCATGTGGCATGAAACTATGTAGCTATGGTTTACCCTTCTTTACAATGATCTCTATGAAAGGCAATTGTAATCTCTTCTGTAGGGTTCAAGGATAGCATCATGGCAAAGGGCTTCAGGTTAGACTACCTTTCAAACCACCCAGGCTCAAAGGACAACAATTATTTGATATAATGGTAAAGCTTTTGCACTTATCATTCTCACTATACCAAACACTCAGATTGGCCATGTATCTAAGGCTCAAACTTTGGAAGAAGTATGAGACATCGGGAGCGTACTATATGATGTGAGGGACGTGACTTCCAATTTGCATCTCAGAAGGAAGTTCTTCTCACTCAAGATAACGAATGGTGATTCTCTTCAAAATCATGTTAACCAGTTTAAAAATCTCTTGTAGCAGATGGCAGCTGTCGGATGGATCACATGCAAATATGATATTGCTATCGAGCTTGCCTCCTACATATGAAAACTGGGTGATAATCATGATTACACACTGAAATTTAACTCTCACCAGAGTTGTCACTATGTTGTTATAGGACAATTGAAGAAGTCAAGACGCCTCTTCGACTTTATCATCTCATGTTGTATATATCAACAGAGGCTCGAAATGACAAAAGAAGCAATCAGACAACAGGCAAATGCAGTTGTAATATTATCTCAATCTCCTACACCCGACATGGAAGGAGGAGCGTTAACGGTTAGAGACCAAAAGGCGCAAGTCGATAATTCTTGGTTTCTAGATTCAGGAACTACTCAACATATGACCAGTCATCGTGAATATTTTCACTCATATACACCTGACATTACAAAGAAATTCATTCATCTTGGAGACGAAAGTACATGTACTATCAAAGGTAAAGGCATTGTAAGATTGAAATTCCAATATGATTCATTGTTATTCTGACACAAGTCAAGCCTTGAATACCTTTGTTCTAGTCAATAAGGCATTACTTTGGCACTATAGACTAGGACATTTGAATCATACATCTGTGTCAAACATGTCTAGAAATTCCTTAGTACACGATTTCGACTATCCAACCAATAAAGTCAACCTCTCTATTTGTCATAGCTGAATTGTCAGACATCAGACTAGGATTCCATTTAGATCGAGTCATAGACACGCAGCAAAAAACGTTCTAGATGTTGTTCATACAAATATATATAGTCCAATGCAAACTCCATTATTGCTTGAAGCAAAGTATTTCATTACCTTTATTGATGAATATTCCAAAAGAACAAAATATATTAAACAAAAAGTGAAAGCTTTCAAAATCTTTCGACAATTCAAGGAGCGTGCATAATTGAAAACTGGCAAGAGAATCAAAGCACTGAAGTCTGACAATAGGAGAGAGTATGTCTTAGCCAAATTCAAGGAGCATTGCCTTAGCAAAGGCATTGAGCAACATTTTATCAACTCCTATTCACCTTAGTCTAATGGACTTGTTGAGAGAAAAAATCGAACCTTAGTCGAAACAACTAAGTGTATGCTTACTCATGCGACACTTTTGAAATTCTTCTAGACTGAAGTTGTTTCCACTACAGCTTATATCCAGCTAAGTGTATGCTTACTCATGCGACACTTCTGAAATTCTTCTAGACTGAAGTTGTTTCCACTGCAACTTATATCCAGAATAGATACTCGACTAAAAGTCTCTCAGACAAAACACCTCATGAAGTTTAGACAGGCACCAAACCATCACTATCAAACCTACACGTATTTGGATGTATCGCTTATGCACAAATACCGTCGGATATCAGGAAGAAGCTCGACTTCCACAATATCAAATCCATTTTTATTAGTTATACTACTTTAGATAAAGCTTATAAGTTGTATGATCTTGTCAAATCGAAAATATTCACCAGTCAAGATATCATCTTTATCGAAGATCAATTTATCGACCTCAAAGGCAAGGCAAAGCTCATACAGAACTATTGGACATTCTCGGAGTATTGAACATTCCTATTCTCCACTCGACTGATCCTATCAAAGATTCCTAGTTTGTCTATTCCAGACGAACAACTTATCGACAACAAATTTGAAGAAGATGTTGCAGCTAAACAACAACAACAATATCAAAGAATTGATCAGCCTTGCTTATCTCCCAGAAGATTGACAAGAGAGCGCAGACCACCTATAAGGTTTATTGAGGAGTCTACAGCTTATCTTGTTCAAGTGACCACTACTGTCAAAGAAGCACTTAGTCAGCCCGACTCTAATCTTTGGAGGGAAGCTATGGATAGAAAGTATTCATCTTTTATCAAGAACCAAACTTGGACCATTGTCTGCCAACAGAAATGTAGTTGATTGCAAATGAATATTCAAAATCAAACACAAGGTGGATGGAAGCGTTGATCGAAGAAAAGCTCAACTTGTTGCAAGAGGTTTTTCGCGTATACAAAATGTTGACTACACAAAGACTTTCAGTCTCGTGGTTCAGCGTATTCTTCAATTAGACTTCTACTGTCATATGCTGCTGCAGCTAATCTGGAGATACATCAAATGGATGTACAAACAACCTATTTGAATGGAGCTATCGATGAAGACATCTACATGATATAGCCCGAAGGTTATATTGTTGAAGGAAAAATAATAATGTATGTAAACTCCACATGGCACTTTAAGGCTTAAAGCAATCTTCTAGAGCACGGTTTCAAAGGATCAACACTTTTCTTATTGATCATGGCTATGAACCAAGCACTTCAGAAACGAATGCCTACTTCAAGTCAGTAAAGCATTGTTTTATTATTATTACTTTGTACATGGAGGACACACTACTCTTTAGCGACAATGTCGAACTAATAAAAGATGTGAAAATAATGTTGTCCTCAGAATTCGACATGACAGATCGGGGCGGAGCTCATTACTATCCAAGAACTAAGTTTGAAGATCAAGGCATTCATGGATTCAGATTAAGGAAAAGCATTGGATTATTCTCCTATAATCCTATAGTTAATCTAGATCCATTCATTTATCCAGCTCTACTATTTTTCCTAACTGGATAAGTGAGAGCACATAGTGGCTAAGTGTCAATTACGACCTACGATCTAATTATATGTCCTAATTTGATAAGCCTAAACGACACTCCTCATTAGTATAAATAGCTGATCTTTTGATAAAAATATATAGAAGTAGCGATGTTTTTATTTTTGAATATTGCTGTAAGTGCTTATTTCTTATCAGCAAGTGCATCAGGTAGAGTTATTAGTTACTCGGAGACAATTTAGAGTATGTGGCTGCATCTGCTATTGTTTTATACTCGCATCATCTGATTTGTAAATGCTACTTAGTGAATCAATCATACCTCCTTATTGCGTTCAATATTATGTCAGAATCTATGCATTCTTCCTTGAAGTTATTTATGTCTGATAAATCTCTTATTATTTTGTCCAATTTGTTGAATGTTTCGATATTGCGATATTATATGTATGTCACCAGCCTAGCCTTGAACCTTTCTATCCCACCATGAGCATCATATTTCAATTTGTATATCCACTTGCAACCAATCGCCTCAGTGAGGGTCCATGCATCATTCTTGTGCATGGATTCCATCTCATCTCTCATGGCAGACTACCATTGTTCCCTGTCATTGCTTACGCATGCTTGTTTGTAGTTGTCCGGCTCTGCACATTCCTTTTCAACCAACATAGCCATGTCTTTTGACTTTGATGGCAGCTTCCTGGCCCTCTCTTAGCGCTTGTTCCTGCTCAAGTATTGTAGATTCAATATAATCATCCTCCCCTTCTGCATCCATTCTCTCATCCTCTTGAGCTGCCTCGATCTCTTTAAGAGGTTCTTTTGATGTGTTCCTCGAACTGCTCGTTTCCACCTCTTTATCTATAGACATGCTGCTATTGTCCGAGATGATGATCACAGGAACGTTCGTCACTCCCTCAGAGATCCTTGGTTCCTTGATGCACCTTCCATCTGATTCGTATGTCTCTTCTTCATTGAAGATTCCATCTCTGGCTATCAGAACTTCTTTCCTATTGGATCATAAAGTTTGTATCCCATGACCCCTTCCAGATATCCTACAAATACACATTTCAATCCCTTTGGATCCAACTTTTTCCTCTTTTCTTTTGGGATGTGGGCGTAGGCCACACACCCAAAGACTTTCAAGTACCCTACACTGGGCCTTTTCTTGAACCAGAGTTCAAAAAGAGTCTTTTCCTCTTACAGCTTTGGTGGGGCATCGATTGAGCACATGGCATGCCATGTTAATTGCTTCCCCCCACAGATTTCTCGGAAGATCCTTCTTGTGGAGCATGCACCTCACCATCTCCACTAAGGTGTGATTCTTCCGCTTTGCCACCCCATTCTGCTCTGGGCTGTACGGGACTGTGAACTCCCTCTTGATGCCATGCATTCTGTAGAAGGTGTCGAATTCCTTGCTTCGGTACTCTCCCCCATTATCGCATATGAGAACCTTTACCCTCTTGCTTGTCTGGTTCTCTACTAGAGCCACGAATGATTTGAAGCTTTCTAACAATTGACTCTTGCTCTTTATCAGACACAACTTGATGGCTCTGAAATGGTCGTCTATGAAAGATACAAAATATTTCGAGCCTCATATCGACTCGACGTCCATGGGTCCACACAGATCTGAATGCACCAATTCCAGCAGGTCAGATGATCGATCTGACGGATTTCTTGATAACGAAATTTTGTGTTGTTTGCCATAAATGCATGCCTCGCACCTGTCAATGCATTCACCCAAGTTGTAGTCGAAGTACTCCAGCATGAATTCCTTAGCCAACCTCTGCAGATTCCTCCCTCCCAGATGTCCCATCCTCCTGTGCCACAAGTTATTCTTTGTCTTGGATTCCAGACTTATGTAGGCCGCTGATCTTTCAACCGTTCCTCCTTGAAGTTGATAGAGGCCGCTCAAGCCCATCCTGAATCCAATGGCTATGACGTCTTCTTCTTCATCAGATATCATGCAGCCCTGTCTCTTGAACGACACCTCCAATCCTTTGTCTGAGGCACCCTATAGAGATCAGATTCTTGGCTAAGTTTGGCACGTGGAGCACCTCTTGGATTATCAGATCCCTTCCTTTGCCTAGCCATACTCCAACGGATCCAATGCCAACCACGTCCGCTCTGCCTCTGTACCCTACCGTGATCTCTCTCTTTCTTGTGACCAATTCATACGTGATGAATCCTTCTCTTTCGAATGTCATGTGGGATGTCGCCCCCGAATCCACCTACCAGCAGGTGTCCACCGTTCCTTCCGGCTCCTTCTCAACATCAAACCATACCATGCTTTTGCTGCTGCATCCTGATGATGCGCTTGATTGACTTTCTGGATCTTTGATCACGACCATGAGGCCATAAACTTTAGGAGTCTCTTCATCTTCCTCGACCAGATTCGCTTCAGAATTCTCGCCCCGCCTCAGGTCATCCTTCTTCTTGAGACAATCTTGAATGAAGTGACCAACCCGATCACAATAGAAACACTTCTTTTCTGATTTCTTTTTCTTCCCATCGATCCATCCTTGCCCTCCCTATTTGCCGTTGAATTGCTAATTTCCTTCCTTGATCTGGGTCCTCTTGAATCTTGATAGCAACGCCATTTCGTCAGGAGGTGGGTTCACCTTGCGCCGTGCCTCTTCTTGTAGCAGCCTTTCTCTCACAAATTGGAGATCGACCCTCTCTTCGAAGCCATCCAGGGTCATCACTAATGGATCGTAGCTCGCAGGCAGACTGGTTATCAGAGTATACACCAGCTGCCTCTTGTCTAGCACGCCCCCCGCTGTTTCCATTTGTCTCCAAATGGATTTCACCTTGTCGATGTGAGCCCCCATCGGATTTCCTTCGATCATCTTGATTGTGGTCAGTTGTCGATGCAGCGTCAAAATACTGGAGAAGCCAGCTGCTTCATACACCCTCTTGAGCGTTCCCCACACTTCCTTGGCTGTTTCAGTGTCCCACACTTGGGCAATAGCCGCATCCCCTAGCGCCATGCATAGCATCATATATGCTTTAGCCTCCTTCGCATTGACGATCTCTGCCTGTGCTGCATTTTCCGGGTGCCCTTCCAAGTCCATCTCAATGACCTCGGTCACATCTATCACCCCCCAGAGGCCTCTCTCACTTAAGAGGATTTTCAGCTTCCAGCTCCAGGATGAGTAATTGGAACCATCCAGATGTTCAATCATTTGGAAATCAGCCCCGCTGTCACTCGCCATCCCTGACAGACGAATCTCGACTCACTCAAGCTCACTTTTTGCTTTGTTGGCGTGACCGTTGTCTCGTGCCACAGATCTTGATCGAAAGCTGATATCCTCAGCAGTACAAGCTTCACACAACTCACGTGATCTCAGATCATTCGCGCTAGTGGGCCCATAACCTTTGTTAGATCAATAGTATCTGAAAAACGATTAAGCTACTGACAAATGTGCAAGAAAACAATCATCAGCATAATGATCAGAAAACGAGAGACGAGCGACAGCCAAAAAGTTGTTTCGAGTGCAAAAACAGTCATCTGCACAAATAGCAATATCTACGTGCATATCAAGAAACTACCATTTCGCACTTCCTAGTTCACAAGACAAGAAGACCTCGTTAACTTACTAAACCGTTAACTATGTACATGGCTTAGCCTATATCGCATTACGTCCGTTAACTGTGTACATGACCTATTCTGAATTGCATCAGGTCTAGCCTGTATTCACATTGACCCAACAGTAAGTGCGTCTTCTGCCCAAGAATATGTCTTTATGGAGGATCTTTTCTTAGTTGCAAGTCCCTCTGGTCAAGAGTTCTTCACAGGATCTAGTCTGTTAAAAGGAAGAGAGAGAAGTCTGAGCAACTGAACATAAACAAAAGCAAGAACTTAATGTTGTATTTTTTGAATTTTCGGTAATTATTCAGCCAGCTATCACTTATCTTCATTCGGTGCGAAAGTTTTAACAATTTATGTCATACGTATAAGAAATTTGGCATACAATTTAAAGTTTTAAATTATTTGGTTTATGCGAGTACCAGCTGATTGTTATTTCCTGACAGCACTCTGGAAAGCTTTCTCCATCTCCTCGTCAAACTCAGTATCGCTCGGCCCCGATCTTGAAAGCATGATGTAATTGCCCTCCTCGCTGATTCCAAAACGATGTAGGTGCCGCCATACAATAACCATGGGCTTTTTGAAGGGATTTCGGAGAACATGCTCTGATCGAGTAACTTCCCTTGAGCAGAGATATAACTAACAATGGTCAGAAAAGCATACAATATTTATTACCAGCAAAAAAATCAAACTAGCATGCTCACTTAGCTGAGTCTTAGTTGATTGTGAGAACAGTACCATCGGCTATGCAGCTTCTCAAGCATGATCTTGTAAATTAATAGCATCTGCCCGTGGAGAGGTGGATTGTTAGGTACCTGAAGAACCTTAAAACGGAGGGAGTCACGACAGGCACCCAGAGATCTTTGAGACCCTCCTGATCCGTAACAACGTGGCCCAAGTGTTCATTGGCCAACATACAGTTTTTACATCTGTGCACCACCTTCACTTGATACTTGAGAACATCGTACTCAGCCTTGATATTCCTGGCACTCTTCTGGACCGTGTATAAGTATTTGGGAGTGTTACCCAACCTGCTGAGCTTTTCGTAGACTACCTGCTCAGCGCAACTCTCAAATTCATGCGGCTCAAGCTTTTCCAGCTTCGGCAACTCTTTTTCTTCATACTCTTTCTGCAACAGCTGCTTCAGCCTCGACGTCTGACCATCAAACGCTCCTGCACCTTTAGGGGCCCAGACATCCTTAAGTATCTTGTAGGGAGTAGATTTGGGATCATTGTTGAATTGGTTGAAACGCATAGTCGTCCTCAGTTTGCTGCTGGCGCCTCTCATCTCATCACCATTTTCACTCACAGCCAGGGAAATACAACTGAAAACGCGAGACTTAGGCTCTGTAACAGGGGACAAGCGAGCAAAATCTGCGAGATCCACAATTCTCCACAGGTGCGTGAATCGTTCGATCTCTTTGTCAGGGCCCGGGTAAGAGCTGACCAACCTAGACCAAAATAAGCGAGCATGCTCTAGATTTTCCATCTCCCGAGAATCCATCTTTCCTGCCATGTCTTCAACAGTTCCAGGCTGAAGATTGCTGCTGCGCTGATGAACGAAATGTTGAAGGAGATCGATGGAGTCAGATGGACTACGATCTGCTGAGGAACGCGATCCCCCAGGCCAGGGGGAGGAGGAGAGAGAAAATATTTGTATTTTAACACATACGTACATTGCATGTCTCAATCAACAACACATACGTGTACGTTGCATGCTTTAATTAATTTCATGAAAATGGTCATAACCGGTTCCCCGGGGAGCCATGGAGCACCATCACTAAACAATGTGATCCAAAAAAATCAGGATAATAGCCCAGTGGTGGTGTAGTATATTGAATGGCAACTCTACCCTTCAAGAAAATATTCTTTGAAGCCTATAACCTAGTTTTCGATCAAATTATACATTGATTGAATAAGTATCATATAAAAAAACAGAATTTTTTAATTAAACCATGAAAGATAGATAGATAGATAGATATACATATATATATATATATATATATATATATATACACTTATTCACACTTATCTTTTTAAAGGTTTTTTTTGAAAACACAAGGAATGCCCATTTATTTTCCTTTCACATTTGAAGGGTGCATTATTTAAATGCCCTTCATTTGAAGGGCAAAAGGCCTAGGACGAGCATTTTGCCCTTCAATCTATAGCACTGGGCCGCCCTCTAGTGCCTCTCTTTTTCGAGTCATCGTCTACTTTTTAAAGTTTCTTGATTTTTTAAGAGGCGCTATTGGGCCGCCCTCTAGTGCCTCTCTTTTTCGAGTCATCGTCTACTTTTTAAAGTTTCTTGATTTTTTAAGAGGCGCTATTACTCGTAGAAGGGTTTCTTATAAAAAATTGTCAAGGTTTGACGATGTCCATTTTTTGAAATATATTATGGATTTCATTTCAATATTTTGTTGGTTTTCTTGAGCACTAGGCCCTCTCATGGATGTTTAATGTAGCTTCATATTTAAAAGGTCAAGTCATGTACAAGGATTATTAATATTTAGGAATTCAATGTGGTGGAGTAAGGGTTTATTAGGTAGATAAAGGGTATTTGGCAATCTAAAGGCCAAGTACAAGAGACAATAGCCAAGCCAAAATGTTTTCAATAGTTTGAAACATAAAGGAGTGTGTGTCCAAATTTGGTTCAATTGAGTTTCGTAGATGGTGTTAATGGTTAGTTGCATTTGTAATTTGCATGAACGTAACATTTTTTCAAGAGTTGTTGAATCATCCAATGTGTATAGAAGTATAAATGGAAAATTTGTTATAAGTTTAAAACCAAATTTTATAAAAAAACAAGTGCATTATATAAGATTTGAAACAAACATGTAATGTTTAATATGAGCGTAGAAAAACAATCACAATTGATATTGCCATGTTTCGATTAGGACCGGCCAGTGGAAGCAAGTGATGATGAAGATGAGAATTAATTGTATATTCATATAAATATAGAAGCCTACAATTTTACTTAGACTTGGCTTTAGATGAGTATATGGATCTAAACAATGACAACATGGAGACATCATTTGACGAGGAATCTAATCAGGATATTACTAAGTCAATTGAGTTCGTAGTGGAGAGATTGAGTCGTAATCTCTCTCTCTCTCTCTCTCTCTCTCTCTCTCTCTCTCTCTCTCTCTCTCTCTCTCTCTCTCTCTCTCTCTCTCTCTCTCTCTCTCCACACACGATATGCAAATGTGATTTAGAGTTAAACGTATTAGTTACAACACCCAAACCTTAGGTTTATGTCTTATTTCATAATATCACCTTATACTTGATCTTTATGGCATGTAGTCTTCCCTTCCAAGAGAAATATTAGCACCTCACCTTTTATAGGAGAAAAGTGTAAAAAAATGTGCAACTTTTGGCAAATCTAGCTATGTTAAACAATGTAAATATGTACATTAGTGCATCCCACACGTGTGAGGCCAAAAGTGCCACGTGGGAATCTACTCTAGAGTAGGATAGATCAAGTTTAAAAAGTTGTTCAAGTTTGTTTGGTAGTGGTTCCTACATTATAGGACCTAATTCCTAGATTTATGGAGTAGGTTGATCAATCTAGCCACCAACATGGCAAAACTCTAGGATGAGATTAGAATGGCAAATTAGGGCAAAAACGCTCAATCAACTTCCTTACTACATGCCGGATTTTCACCTAACTCGAGGTGGGGAAGAGGTTTTCTAAGTATCCATCTCTCCATAGTAATGCCTTAGATTAATTTTGAGAGCTCATTGGCAAAACTCGACTTCTACACTATGTACATTGATTTCCTTTGGATCTAAGCAAGAACTAAGTGTTCTAACCATCATTTGATGTCCACAGGCTGTACTGAGTACTCTTTCACACGTGTGTGGTGTACATCACTCAAGTAAGGTCCAAAGTAATGTACTTTGAAAAAAAGTAAGGGTTGCATCCCTTTCTAGGATTGAAAATTGCGATGAATATTATTTATCCCTAGCACCTCACAAATATATGTTTGAAAAAACACTACAAACTATACAGATTTTTTATTTATGACAGTGGAAGTATATCCACTTATTAGGAGAAAATAAAAATAAGAGCTTTTATTTTTGTAAAAATAACCAAAACAAACCCATATCTTAATGCTCCTCTCTCCAAATCTTTTTCCACCAAACTCAACTTCTCTCTCTCTCTCTCTCTCTCTCTCTCTCTCTCTCTCTCTCTCTCTCTCTCTCTCTCTCTCTCTCTCTCTCTCTCTCTCTCTCTCTCTCTCACACACACACACACACACACACACACACACACACACACACACACAACTACCATTTTAGAGCAACAATATATATAAGATTAAATTTAGTATAATGTTAAAGTGGATATCATAGTAGTTGGAAAGAAAGTTCGCAATGCTCTTATAGACTAAAAGTGCTAAATAAGAATAGGAGAAAATAAATTCCAACTTTATTTGAAATGACCATGAATGCAAGATAGCAACTACAACAAGAGACTGATAGAATAAAAATAAAAACAATGCCATAGCCCAATAGCAGTAAACCTCGATAAGAGTAGATGTTGTGTAGATAGAAATATACTACCATGCTATGTTTGATGTCTTAAAGTTCCAAATAATACTAGCAAAAATAGTGCCAATGGATTTCAATTTGCTTTACGTCATGATTTAAAACACAATGAAATAATAGATCATTACAAGTAGGCTACATATACCTATACTAGTACCATCATGTGTAGATCATAGATAAAAATGTCCAAATAGTGTAATAGGCACTACCAATACCAGTTGTTGTGTATAAAATAAGCATAGTATCAAGAATTTATGGGCAATTTTGAAATAAAGACTTCACCAAAACTAACATCTAACCTCTCCAAGCTCTAAACTTTACTCCAAGCTCCAATGTCTCTCTCTCTCTCTCTCTCTCTCTCTCTCTCTCTCTCTCTCTCTCTCTCTCTCTCTCTCTCTCTCTCTCTCTCTCTCTCTTTCTCTCTCTCTCTCTCATAGTTTTCTTTCTTCAAACAAACTATATTTGTTATCATTGCAAGTCTCTTTTGATTTTGATACAAAATATTCCAGCAAGATATATTCTAGTAAGGCCTTCATAGCAGGCTATTCCAATAACGCAGATTTTACATCAATAGTCTAAGCAATTCCAACATATTTGCATAGAAATCTTTGTTTGCTTGTATTGTAGTTTACCTCATTTTTTGACATTTCTCCTAACAAAATCTCAAAGAGAACCAAAAAAAACTTAAGGCAAAATAAGAAAAGCAATTTTTTTTGCGTTCCAAAATGCCCTAACTTCAACTATGACACACACACACACACACACACACACACACACACACACACACACACACACACACACACACACACATATACATACATATGTATATATATACACACACATGGCAACCAAGAGTGATAAAACTAGTCATGTAAGGCCATCCATTTGTGCCAAAAATTAGGTGAAAAGGTTTGAATTTTATGAAATAAAAACCATCAACAATGCAACTTTCACCTCTCACCTCCTTCACTAAAGTGGCTCTGATCAAGATATAATATTCAACACATTTGTGAAAGTGATATAGATTATCTCACCATTCTTTTTGATAAGGATCGCTCAAATTAAGAACATGCCAACATTTATTTTGCAATCAAAGAGAGAAGAGTACTAACTCAAATTGCTACATGTACATGTATTTACTCTCATTTGACAAAAGAGAATTGCTTTCTTACTTACTTTGCATAATGATGTATTCAAGTAATATGATTGTAATTTTCACTTGGATGTGCAAGATCTAACTAATTTCAAGATGACTTTTACTAAAAAGTGCCAGGAATACATTTCTAGTCTTCATAGCTTAAATGGTTGATCTTTTGAGATTGATTTGAATTTGTTACAATGAAAAATCTCAATGTTGTTGCAATGGAGTAAAGGAGTTATTGGAGATCTCAAATGTCCTTATTTTATGTCTTGTGCATGATCTGTGTGTGGAACTGCCTTTCTATTTCAAGATTCATCCTATGTTAAGATTTTGATACAAGATAATATCGAATTCCCTTGTAAAGATGAATATTGTGGGAACTATCTTTACATGTTCCATGTTTTTGACATGAAAGGGCTATTCATCATCTTTACCACTTAAGTTTTGTTGTGCAATTTCCAGCACTATATTTCATATGGCATCAACAACATACTCCAACATTCTCTACATCAACCATGCAATAAGCAATGAATCCACTAGATGTTCAAGGTCTAATGCAAAAAAATCTGCATCATATTGAATTATAAACATGAATCATGGACTAAGGAATTTTCATATCTAAACTCACAAGAGAAAAAGAAGGTAACTTGATGTCCAATTTTTTATCATCCCAAAAAGATGCATCATATCATCAGACGAACACATCAATGCTTCAATAGTATAATGACAAAACAAGTGAATGATTGAATCAGGTTAAACTCCTTACTATGTTGTCTTCTACCATGATGTTGATCTTTTCAACTCTTCTGGGCAACTACAATCTCCTAGTAGCAAAATGAATCATGGACGAGTAGTCCAATTATAAAATGCTAACGCATTCAACGTTTTAGCATCCTATGAGCTACTATTTACAATGCTACGTTGATGGCTTGAGTACTCATACCACAGTCTATAGGGGCCCATGCCACGTAGAAATAACTTGACTTGATTTTTAGGACCTGGAAGCACTCCCTTGCAAGTTGAGTTGAGACTCTAGAGTGTCACCCCAAATCCAATGGACCAACGAGAAGCTGAGTACAACCAATCATCTACATGACATATGACATGGGGAGAACGTACCTTGCACTTGGAGGAGCTGAAGCAAGTGTGAAATGGAGTTGGCAAATTATCCTAGCAACTCCCCTTTTTTAGGCACAACAAGTGTCTCCACACTTGCCACCAGGCATCAAGACATGGAACCACCCTGAATCATTATTTAAGTTTATTCATCTGCCTAAGCAAGCACAAAATGAATAAGAGAAATCATGTCTCTTCTATATGAACTTGTACAAGACAAACTTCCCAAATATTCTCGAGTAGATCCGACATCAAGGTTTATGTTTTAGCTCAAACAATGTCTACTGTGCAGACAATCGATCCTTAATATTTATGCTAGAATTGAACTATTAAGAGACACATATATGTGATCAGCCATTGAAACCTTCTTTACAAAATCATACATGAATAATGTTATGTCTAGGATAATGCTCGCCGACATAACAAAGGAGATGAGCAGTCTTCAACCGTATGAAGTCCAACCACAAAGTCTGAACCATCAACTCCATCATGCATAGCACACACCAAATGCTACTACATCGTCTTTACACAATGACACCAACCCATCGATCTTCACTCAGATCAATGAAGGGAAGCTGTATACTAGCTGTTCCCACTTTCTGACAGAGGAACAATTCTTTCCTGGGTTGGTTGTTCAATTGCTCCACAGCATGGAGGCATTGCTGCTGCAAAAAAGAAGAAATGAGTAGACGATGCTTAGAGGTAATGACGTAACCGATACATTTGAGACCTTAATTCTCTAAATCTAGTGTGCGCAGCGCTTTCTCAACAGCTGTCTTGAGTTGCTTGTTCTTCATGGCGAGAGGAGAGTCACGCAATTCCTTCAATCCTAGGCTGGCCTTGTTTTTAACGATAACTCTAGCATCGCCCTGGTTGCCCTCCGCCAGCATTCGGAGAGCCATGGCTGCAAATATGGGTACCCTCTGCCTTTCTGTATCTGACCTCAGCAGTGCAACCAGCGCCTCCACAACCCCCTCTTCTTTGACAATCAGCTCTTGGTTTCCCTCGTGGCCGTTTGCAATTTCTGCCAAAGCGTGCGCTGCCTTCTCCCATACCACCTCCCACCCACGACCCGCTTGCACCTTCAGCAGCCCCACCAAGCTCGAAATGATCTGCAGATCCGGTGATGCCATTGAATCCTGATTGACTCTGCATTTGCGTGCCAGACGTGATATTGCCCATGCCGCCTGCACTACTATGTCTTGACGATCTATTTTTCGCAGGAGTTTAGAAAGGAGTGGAATCGCACCGGCTTCTCTTATACTCGCTTGATTCACAACATGGTTATCTGCCAGAATCCATAAAAGCCTACATGCCTGTACCTGAACCCCAGGATCAGTGTTTTCAGTTAGCATTTTGACAACTGTAGGAATGGTGTCTGTCTCACCCGTTATCAGATTCTTTGCTTCCTCGTGTTTGTAAGCAAAGCTCGCCAAAGCCCCGACAGCATTCCGTGCCACTTGGGCATCTCCTTGAGTTAAACACTTGACCAGGGAGCTCACACAGTTTCTTAGACTCCTTCCTACCAACGATCCCCGAGCTGAGTAGGCTAGCTCCCACAAGAACCCTGCAGCAGCGGCCCGCACTTCAAGAGTTTGTCCTTTTTCCATCATGACACAAATCAACTTAATTCTCTCTTCAGTGGATATGAGGTTGCGGATTGAAGCATTGTTCACTAGCTGACCAAGCAAGGATGTTGCCAACACCTGGCAACCGCAAGTCGGACCTGCTGTGGCTTGTTCGAAAAGAAACTCGATAAATGTCGCCAGTCTCAACAACTCATCGTCCTCAAGTAATTCTGTAAGCACTTTATTTCGTTGTTCATGAAGCAGAACAGTATTTACTAGGGCTCCTAATGCACGCTCCCGACAGGTCGCCTCCTCAGCTTTCAAGAGAAGTTTCAGAAGACGAACCGCCCTTTCAATCTCCACATTTGCGCCCTTCTTCAGCTCCCCAGTAGCTGAAACACCTATAATTGCAGCAGCTAACCCCTTACATTCTATGCTGCCCACTGTGATTGCTTCCATTATCAGATCAAAGCCTCTGTTTTCAAAAACTTTCTTTCCCCGTTTGCAGAAGCTCAGAAGTGCCCTCGTTGCCATCACCTGCATGGACCCATGATTATGGTTTAGAGCAGAGGATGCGAGATTTTCTTTCAAAATTCTCTGAAGTTGTTGAACGCTTTGAAACCAGTCCCCTGGAAGACCACAAACGTCTGTGTGCGCACTAGCAGCGGCAGCCGACAATTGGCCGTGCCGAGATAGATGCACCCACCAAGTGAGACATCGTAGCTTTTCCTCAGGGATCTTTATAGCCCTAATCAGGGTTCCAATCGCAACTACCCCAGAAAGAAAGTGGAAGAGCGTGATCGCGCAACCGGCAAGAAGAAGCTCCTTGAGTCTCTGCGCGCCGTCCTGGCACCCAGTACTATGATCGATGAGCTTATCTTCTATAAACAGGATCCACAAGGGGGCTTACAGGAATAGCCCAACAAGAGTAGCACCCAATTGGGCGTACAGACCAAGCACAAAGGGCACATATCGTCGATGCAATGGCACATAAGAGCAGGGTACGTCCCTGAAAAACTGATTGTTGATGTAGCTACGAACGAGCTTCGAGAGGGCCTCCAGGATGAAGATGCCCCAGCTCAACCAAAACGCAGGCCGAGACATCACAGGACCAAACGAGCCCAAGATGATCCCGAAGTGCGTGAGGAGCAACCATCCAGTTGCTTGTTGCACTTGGGCTGTGATGAAAGAAAGCTCGGCTGCCTTCTTGGTGACTTGAGACGGTGGGGACATGTCTTGGCTCATCTCCGGATCGGCTTTCCATGGATCGGGGACAAAATGCCAGTTCTGGGGCTCGTCGTCTGCAGCAGCCATTGCAGACACAATGGGAACATGTCATCTGGGAACACAGGCCCGTTCTAGGACTCATATCGGGCAGGCTCGCTGCAGCCAATTCTGTATGTAGTCGTCGTCAGCCACCGAGCACTTTCTCTCCCTTTCTTGGTAGTTGATTTGAATGAGTACGTGAAGTAGATGGAGGTGACATCGAAGAGTGACACTTCACCTGTTTGTCCAGGAGTTGAACATGAAGGTAAGTAGACTCTAGAGTCTAGACATTCCATAGCACAGGCCATTCTACCCGGTAATGATTTTCAAAAAAAATTGGGCGAGGCCCGAAGGGGCTTGTCGAGCCTAAATTTTTTTGGAAAGTCGAAGCAGGTAGAATGGGCTGTGTCTGGCTCATTCCATTGCGTAGTGGAGTCTTTGACTTTTTCACATGTCATTTACAAAGCATAATCAGCAGTTTGGGATTTTTGGACCAATGAGAAACTGCCACGTGGCAGACTGACGCATGCAGTCTGACACGGACTGACACCCAGTTTGACGTCGACTGGAATGTGCTTTAAAATTTTGAATTTTGTTTTTAGAAAATTCAGTGACATTTTATGCTTTTTAAAAAGCCCAAAAAGTGAGCCTAATCAACACAAAGAATCCATTACATAAATAGAGTTTATCTCGTTCCCTGGGGGCATCATTTCAGCTCTCAACACTACTAAGAAAAATCAGCAAAATATAGGAATGGAATCAGGATAGTTTACACAAAATCATTATCACAAAATTTTTAACAATTTTTTAATATACGCATATTAGCACTCTTCAAAACATTGAAAAAAAATGCAAAGTTTTTGAGGATAACTTAGGAGAGGTTGCCCAAGCAGGGCACACCTTCTCAATATACATTTTTGTTTACTCTCTTATTGTATAGACCATTTACCTTTTATGAATCACTAAAAGTTATTGACACTACAACAAGATGCGCGATTTTCAGTGCCTTATTTAGCGTTTTTTTTTTAAAAATAAAATCTAAGAAGAGGTGCGGGAGAAACTGAAAGCTCGAGCGTTGGGTCCAAAGGGTGGCCTCTGTATAAGCCTTGCAAATGTGAACGTGTTTTTCAAACACTTATAGGGAGGGTTATAGGAAGGCCTAGGGCATTTCAAATATCCGGTCCGACATTTGGCCTCGGAATAAGCCTACTAAATTTCAACTTGGTTTTGAAACATTTATAGAGAGGGTTATAGAATTACTACAAGACCTCGGAACATACATCAGAATACTGAAGCTAATTTGAGGGGTATACTGAGGCTGACATTGGTATAAGCCTACCAAATTTGAACTTGTTGGGTCCAGGTGGCCAGAGGCATTCCATGACACTCTGCTAACCAAGAATAATACCTAGACTGGTGAAAAAAAGGCCTCTCGGTATAACCTACGGCATGAAACAGAATGTAAATAGATCTCACTTTTGGAATTTGTTACCTATCAACACATTGAATTCCATTTTCTATCAACTTTGGTTGCCATATGCACAAGTGAATAAAGAAATTTATGTATCACAAAAAAATAATGATCACACATTGTGTACTTACATGCATCGACTTCTTGTTCGATGTCAACTAGTCAATTAATAAAGTGTAATTGCATCTGTGAGCAATATGATTAATATTACAACGAATTAAAATACATCGTACTGTCTCACTCATTCATTTGGTGGTTCATCGTTATCATTTGTCGCATCATCATGCGACAAATCCACCAAACCAAATGAGTCTATCTCTAATTCGACCCAAAAATCTCCTATAGCTTCATCATTAATAAACTGATTTTCAAAAGCTAATGGCGACGATGACGACAAGTGAGATCGAGAAGGTGTGTTGTGTGTCGTCGAACCATCCGATGATGATGCATCACGCTCAACGTCATCATTAGCTTGTGAAGCTTGCACATGATCATCCTCCGAAATTGTGTCATTGAATCCATCATCACGATCTTGTTCATGAGGTGCATCAGCTAGCTGACCTGCCTGGCACATATCTTGCTGGCGCTGTTCGGGGTCTTGTCTATCGTCTAGGAGATCCTCTTGGGACAGCAATCCCTTTGTCTTTGTCTGCTCTGCTCGATCCGGAACCATCTTGGTTTACAGGAACTGCGGCAATAGGCTGCCTCTCGAATCTTTTATCTTCTGATTCGTCACTCGAATGAGAAACGACTCAAAAATCTTCGTTTTTGTGTTCGTCTTTTGCTCCCTCTGTCATTGGCGGCACGTCATAATATTGTCTCTTCGTAGCTGACAGGATCGTCATTGGCCATTGTCCTGTTCTCATCAAATCTGACATCTCTCACTGTTTTCACAGTGTTCGTGTTTGGCATGTAGACTTTGTAATATGACGAGTTGTTGCCATAACCTACCAGAAATCCCTGCTCGGCTTTCTCATCAAGCTTCTTTCGAAGATTATCTAGAATATGTGCATAAGCTGTATAGCCAAAGATTCTGACGTGAGATAGGTTGGGCTTTCTACCCCACCACAGCTCGTGTGGTGTCGTGTGAGGGACACCAGACTTACCTGTTATGTTCTGGATGTATGCTGTTGTAGCTGCTGCTTCAGCCCACAGTACCTTTGGAGCCTTTGAGTAGGCCATCATACATCTGGCTACTTCCATCATGGTCCTGTTCTTTCGTTCAGCAACACCAATGTGTTGCGGTGTTTAGGCTGCAGTCCTTTTGTGAATGATGCCAGGATCATTGCAAAAGTCAATGAAGCGATTCAAAATGTATTCACCACCTCGATCTGTTTTGATCTACTTCACTTTACTGCCTGTACATCTTTTAGCCCAATTCACATATTCTGTGAATTTATCAAGTGCTTCAGATTTATTCTGAATAAAATACACTCTGGCAAATCTACTAGAATCATCAATGAAGGTTATATAATCTTTTGAATCTCCTACTGAAATGACATTGAATGGTCCATATATGTCAGAATGCACTAGCTCCAGAATCTTAGTCATTCTGTAGGAGTCTTTGATGAATGGAGTGCGTGATATATTGCCCTTCAAACGTGCATCACAGGTGGTCGAACTGGTTGCATTCGAGATGCTGACCCATGTTATCGCTCCATGATGACTTGCTTGGTAAACTGTCATTGAGTTCATGTGGCATAGTCTTATGTGCCACAGAGTGTCTGGTTGGTCATCATGAGTTTGATGCACCTGATCTGCAAGTAGGCGTACCTTCAGATGGTATAGATTTTCTTTCCTTTTGCCTTGAGCGATCAATGTACTGGTACTAGCGTCAATTACGTTGCATGCTTCGTCAAAAAACGTCACACGCATCCCTGCATCTGCTATTCTTGCTACAGAAAGCAAGTCTTGTTGCAGAGTAGGCACGAACAGAACATCTTCGAGTCATCTATCTTTGTCGTTGGTGTTGAGCCATAGTGAACCAATACCGTTCACTTGATGTCTAGATCCATCTCCAAGAACTATGAATCTTGAAGGATCTGCACTTCTGAAATCAGACATGATTCGTCTTGATGTCACAAAGTGTGAGGTGGCTCCTGAATCTAGAATCACCTCATGTGTGTCAGATGTTGATGCTACACACACGTCTTCACAGATATAGGCGGTCGAACAGTTTCTGTTCATTCTTTCTTCGCCCATCTTCGAGCTCGGGCTCCTCGACATAGGATGAACTGTGTGAAAATTGTCAACATTTTCTAGCTAGTTTGAGGCCTAAATTGGCAATTTTTGTACATAGTTTTGGATCTAATATTTCACACGTGTGAAAGAGGACTAGATACTTTTATTTTAGTATATATTTCAGGTTGAAGAAGTCTCAAACTTCAGGACCTTCGAAATGACACCAAAATCATGTTATTTGGACATATAGGCCAAAATTGGCTATTTTAGGCTACTGGTGTTCTAAATTTGGGTCCTAAGTTCTAGAGAGAGGAGAAAGAGTCATCTCTCTCACCTATATTAGGCTAAAATTCGTGAAGAACAGGTTGAAAAAACTTATTGTATTGTTGAGAGAGATCAATAGATCATTGTCACAGTTTCTTCCTCCATTGAGAGCATTGCTTTGTGTATTGTCTTCAAGCATCTCTCGACTTTCATTGCATCTCGGATCTCCGATTTGTGGTGGCTCATCACAGCTCCCATGCGATTCGTCATTCATTTTCATGCAAATTCCATGTCCTGGGATGGGACAAGGAACTCACTGCGCAGCTGGTCAATGACACGATTCTTGCAGTCATCACTGACATCGCGTCAGTCATGAAAAATGTCTCTAGGAAAGTGGATATACATGAGCTCCCTCATGCGCGAGATGACCCTCTTACCGCGATTATTCTCAATGATGTGTCCATCCCTGTTTATGTCATACGACGGCGGGATGGCAGCTGGTGGCGATGTGGCCATGGGAGTGTCTAAGGGGTGGCCTCCAGTATGGGAGATGTGGCCCTGGGAGTGTTTGCGAGAGTGGCCTCAGGTGTGGGAGATGCCCCGCCAATGGGAGAATATTGTTGTTGTGGGGTGTACATAGTGTACTAGGGGGGGGATAGGAAAGGGGGAGGTACCGAGGGGGGAATAGCCAACGGGGGGTGTTGGGATGGGAAAATAGGGAGGCGGGGACTGGAGGGGAGTGGGTTGAAAACTTCCATGGTGAAACATGACCCCACGAAGTATACCCGGAAGGACAAAACTGAGTGGCAATGGGTCCAGAGGGAGGGAAAATGTGAGGGGTGAAAGTGAGTGTGCCGAGAATGTAAGGTGTGACAAATGCAGGAGTCTCGGTATCGTGTGATGTACGTGCTGCTTCCTGGGTCAGTGTATCTCGAAGCAAGGACCCCCCACGACGAGATATGTTATGCGGACATGCAGGACTCACGACCACATCTGGGATATCAAGGTCATCGCCACATCCTCCACAATAGGAGACACTGAGGCGGCTCCTCCTCCTCTCCCGAGAGTGTCGAGAGGAAGCACTGGCAGTAGCACCATGGGTGGGGGTGCAATCCTCGTCGGAGTGACCCTCACGGGAAGGGGAAACATGTGACTGGTCTACACGAGGAGTCGACTGAATCTCCTCCGTCGATGATTCGTACTCAACCAATCGAGAGGAGCTACGAGCCTCGCGTAGAGCCCTCAATCGTTGTAAGCCTCCTATCCTACTGCGAGGAAGGCAACTGATCAAGGTAGCTAATGAAATCACTCTCGTTCATAGAGGAAAGGTGGGATGACCCATGACTATGGCCTGACCTCTGACTAGGGGATCCATCATCTGACATAATGGGTACAATGGAATAAGAGGGGTAAATATTGCAGACAACCAAGGTGAGTCTCAAAAATAGTAAAAAAAAAACATCACCATGTCAATCTCTCTCTCTCTCTCTCTCTCTCTCTCTCTCTCTCTCTCTCTCTCTCTCTCTCTCTCTCTCTCTCTCTCTCTCTCTCTCTCTCTCTCTCTCTCTCTCTCTCTCTCTCTCTCTCTCTCTCTCGTCCCGTGGGCTAAAAAAACTAGAGTTTTGTGAAACGGATGCCAAAACTTTTATGTATACAGACTCATAGCTACAACGTCGATACCAACACATATATTGTCCGTTCATGACCATTTCGAGTTCAAGGAACAATGATGATCCAAATTGAACCACATTGAGGAATAGACATTAATTAGAGACTCACTGGCCCCACAAATGACTCGTATGTAACAAAGGGGTGTCTCTTATATGAAGACAAAAAAGAAGAGTATGGTGTGTAGGCCCATGGCAGTCCTTGAACCTTGCGGTTCGTAGCATTGAAGAGAGAAAAGGATGCTACTACTTCAAACTAAACACTTCAAAGTGGTTGCATGTGAACACTTTGAGTTTGAAGTAGCAGATATATTTTTCTCATTTTGATGTGGTGAACCATGAGGTTCAAGGACACCAACGGGCTGCACACCGTATGCCTCTTTGGTGTCGTCATTTTTAGGCAAGACACCCAACGGCCAGACAACTCGATCGAGGAGCCAATTAGCCCCCTTTGCATCCTCAGTGTATTTGTGTCATTATTATTAATATTGTGAGGGTCATGGTTTGTGGTTAATTGGAAATGGAAAAATGATTTATATGTTGGTATTGCCCTCGTAGCTTTGACTCAATACCTATAAACGAATGGCATCACACACGCACACATACCCTAAACCCTAAAGACCTAAACACACATGAGGAGAAAAAAAAGAATCTCTCTCTCTCTCTCTCTCTCTCTCTCTCTCTCTCTCTCTCTCTCTCTCTCTCTCTCTCTCTCTCTCTCTCTCTCTCTCTCATGTGCCAATAGCAATTACAATGGAAGTAAAGCTAAGAGCAAGAAAAGTACAAAGCATTTAAGATAGCATATCCATAGAAAGCTAGAAACACAAGGATCTTCATAGAATCACATTTGAAATGAAATGAAGATTACAAAGCAATGTAAATGAGCATGGATTTATGTAGGTAAGGCACATGAGACCTAGCAAAGGAAATCTCCATAGCTCATATTCACAAGGAGGAAGCTAGAAGCTCTCACTTGCAAATGAGCCAAAAGATTCACAAAATGATGTCTCTTACCTAGTTATAGTCAAATCTCTTACTTAGCTTAACTTAACTATCTTGAGAGAGAGTTAGCCCTTGTTAAGTATTATTTAAACCACATTGGGCCCTTGTTGGCCTATTATCCTTATTAATTACTTTGGAGGGCCTAAAGAGGGAACCGCCTTGTTCTTAAGGCTAATAGCTCCTTTTGGGCCTACAAAGGATATTCTGATGCATTGATAAGCACTAATGTGCTAGTAGTACATGACACTCCCCCTACTTAAACTTTTTTGTCCTAAAAAATGAAGACGCTTGTTAGATCAGCTGGATCGCCTTGGTTAAGTAGTCAGGATTGATGAGGATGTGTCGTCCACAAAATTATTGTCTCATTACAAATCCAAAGCTGTCGAATTGAATCCATTTTGTTAGCTTCAGATTGTAATCCTAGTTTCCATGGAGGAAAATTGATGGTCGAAGAAGAGTTTGATGAAGCACCATATTGCTTGTTGGCAACCAATCTGTATGGAATGAACAAAGTGCATCACCGCAATATCCTCTTTTGTCTGCTTCCTCGACATCATAATAAATTGGATGCTTATCCAATTCCCTTGGATTCTTGGTTTTGTGTTGCATCTGGCTCTTCTACCGTAGCTGGCAATCCATGTTGTTTAACCAACTTGATGAAGAACATTATAATTCTTCCATGAGCAATGGTAGTCATGAATTGTTGCTCAAATATAAATGCTCTATACGAAGTAGTCGGCATGGATATTGAAATTTGGTCGTATGGTGAAACGTAATTATGGGCATACTGTTGACCAAAATATATTTTTTCAAATTTGGTCAATACCTCATCCATAGGTGGTTGTGGATATTTGACCTGATTGAACTCAAAATTGGACTCTTATCTCGAAATATAAAATTTTGCAGTTTCCCATATAAGTCGTTAAAGCATCAATCCCAATCCAAAGTTGAACCAGAGATTTGATGTCTTGATTGTTCCAAATAACCATTGATGAACAACCATTGTTGACATTACTCAATTGAAAATTGATTACATTAGAGTCCACTGAGCAATGTAGACCTCTCCAAAGAAACTGATATAAATTGATGGCATTTTTTTTAATCAGCTACCTATAGAGTGTTAGTTGATTGAGAGAATATTCCCAATCATTATTCACGTCCGTACATTCTGAATAAGTGCTTGAATTAGATATTGGCAATTGAATCCTAGAGAATCCATAGAAATAGGTTTCTCCAACAGAAGCCACTTGAAGCTCTTGACTAATGGATCCATGAGACATTTAACAATAATCCAAAGTATTGATACAAGTAGGATTTCCATGGATTAATGAAATCTCTACATTTCTACCAGTATCCATGCTGAATACCTCATACTCCATTAGATCATTGTCAAAAATAAAATATTTTGTGCCATATAGTCCTCATTCTGAAATTTTGGTGAATGCCTTGATCGAATTTCTTCGAGCATAGCAATATTCTCAATTTGACGATCCATAGTTTCTTGTTCATTGACCAGATTAAGGAATTGATGTAGGTCAAGTTCCGAACTTTGATGGTTGAAGTGAAACTCGAAAGGATCTTCAATTATCGTCACATCTTGATTTGAATCTTGACCTTTGCCTGAATCCTGATTTTCACCATCTATTGTTGCAATTGTGTCTGGATCTGGGACTTCACTCTCGTCATCGCGTTGCTCATCTGACTCATTGTCCTCACTTCGCTCATCCGCTTGGTCGTTGTCACTTGGCTCATCAGACTCATTGCTGGAATCATCTTCATCTTCAGAAGTTTCTTCCCTTTCGTTCACATGCGATTGTCGATCCACTAATATTTTAGTGTATATACTCACCTTCTGAATCTGCATCTTCCTCAGACCACCAGGATTGTTCTTCTTTCCTTCTAGCTTTCAGTTTAAGTCTTTGTTCTTGTTGCTTGTACTTTTAAAGCATATTCCATGGTTTCCCTTAATCGAAACCCAGGCTAAAGAGAAGTAGTTTGTAGATAGTTTTCTACAATGCTCCGATATTGAGGTTGTAAGCCATATATATAACATTATACAAGCTTCTCCATAATCGAATACTGGGACCATTTGTTGGAATTCTCTATTGTACTCAGCAACTATAGGTGTCTAGTCCAAAGAACACCATTGGATGAAGTCAGATCGATTGAAGATCTATCTACAAACTCTTTTGAAAGTTAACTAGTTCTCAAGAAGAAAGTCGTGAACGATGTTCCACCATGATTGAACACGTCCTTGGAAACTCGATGAAGCAAAGAAAACTATATCACTGTCACCAATACCTCCACTATAGTAGAAGTTATAATCCAAATCCTCTAGCCAATTGTCTACATTAATGGAGTGGATGCTTCCATCAAAGGTAGGACTAACGTATTCAGATAATCGTTGGTTGTAATAATAAGGTTTCCGTTGAGCGGTGACTTTCCACCATTCATTGATATGGTTTATAGATAAGTGCTCCATAGCAAGTGTACGATCCATCATATTGCGCAACTCCATAAAACTACCGGCATAAATGGATTTGGAAAGAGTTGGTTGAAGCACATTCTTTATAGGCATTTGAAGGAAACCCACATAGTAGTTCAAACATTTTCTATACTCAAATTTTGTCTTTTGAACCAATGCCAAGAATTGCTGATTAAATTGTTGTACAAAACCAGTTTGTTTGAGAGATTCGAATGATTTCTCATAAAACCTGGTAATACCATCAATGAAAGCAATTTTGAATTGACTCCAAAGCTTTGTGCTCAAATGTGCTTGAGTATTCCACCATGCTCGAACTTGTCCTTGAAAGCACAATGAAGCAAAATAGATTTTATCTTCTTTAAAATAATGGCGAATAGAAAAATAAGCTTCTAATTCAGTCAACCAATCATCAATGCTGATTGAACTTGGTTGTCCGTCAAATACAAGGTTGTAACGTATGATTTCAGATTGTATTTCATCAATAGATGGAAATTGAATGTTTTGACTATAACGGTCCATCATTTATGAGTAGTGAAGACTTGTAGACTATGAATTCATGGTCTGAAATTTATTCAGAATGGTATTTTACAAGTTGGTAAAATTGCTCTTCTCCACCCACTTAAAAAATTCTGAGTCCTCGAAAAATAAAGTGGTTGTGAGTGGAAAGTGTAACAAATTAAAATGAAGTAGCAGTTGTGTTCAATTTGTCACTACGAGCAATTTTGCTTTTTACAGTGTTGAATTCCGAACTCAAACAGAAAAGATATGAAGACTTGAAAATTACTAATGGAAACACGAAAAAACTAACTCAAGAAAAGGGGTCTTGAAAAAAAATTTGAAAAGTAATAATGACAATTTCAATAAATTCTCAGTGTCAGGCTCTTTGTTCTGATCACTTATCATTTTTACAGCACTAGAATCCGAGTTCAAACAAAAAAAGTTATGTAGAGTTAAAGAATGAAAGTAAAGTTGAATTTAGACAACTTAGAATAAAGGGGGTTCTTAAAAAAAATTATAAACTGGATTCTATAAATTTTGAAATCCATGAGATGTTTTGGTGCTCAAAAAAAAAATTGGATAAACTGTAGGAAATTACATAGCTTTAAGGCAATTTTTTTTTTCATCGGTTGCTCTTGTAGTGCATTTGGGTGCTCCTCAAAAAATTTGTGACAACCTTAAATATTTTTGAAAAATTGTCGGCAAATAAAAGGGATCAGGCTAGAGAGAGAAAGGGGCGCGCAGGCAGGGAAGAGATAGAGAGAGAAAGAAGTCGACTGAAGGAGAGAGGAGAGGAGGTAACCGAAGCGAAGGAGAGAGAGAGAGAGAGAGAGGAGGTAACCGAAGAGGGGGAGAGAGAGAGTAGGTAACCGAAGAGGGGTAGAGAGAGAGAGACTCAACCGATCAAACAATTATCAGAGGATCGTTGCAACTCAGTGCTAATCTTTGCAGATTATTTGACGTGAACTGGGAAAAGCATATCCAGTTGTGCGTGAGGAGTACAGTGGCCGGTGCACTGCTGCTTATGAGATGATTGAATTGTTTTGTGAGCTTATTGTGGTGTTGTTTCTTTGGTTGATCTGCAGAAATGGTTGTCGGAGCTGTTGCTGAGAAACACATGTGCTTTGTTGGTGGTCTGGCCTGGGCTATTGACGATTGTCATCTTGAGGATGTGGTGTTGTTGAATCTGGAACTAATGTGAGTACAGAGGAAAATGGAAGGTGGTATTTCGCAATGCTATGGATTTGGCAGCTGCGCAATAGCACAGACAGATGCAAATAGTTCAATAGTTCAACCGTTCAACAATTCAGATGCAAATAGTTCAGATGCACAGGGTCCGGATGATGAGATTCCTACCGCGGCCAGAATTTTACTCAATTTGGAGCATGATGCCTTTCAAACCAAATTGGATAGTCGCTGAATGTGAATAGTCGTTGAACGTTGATGATTCTCGAGCCAAATTGTGTATTAGTGCGGTGAATGGTGCATGCAAAGTTTTACTTAAATCATCGGAGAATCAACGGAACAGCAAATGCTGGGTCTCAGAGTTGAAGAAAAAAAACAGTTAGAGGTAAGCAGATGGAGAGTGAGCCGAGAGCGTGACCGAGTCATAAAATAGAGAGGGAGTCAGAAAATAGAGGGATGACTTAGATGTGGACGAAGTGGGGCTTTGCGTGGGTAGCCGGGTAGGGTAAGGTTAGGGTTGTAGGTAGGTAGGGTTATGTCTGTTTAGGTTAGGATTGGAAAGGTAGCTTAGTTTTTTTTTTTAAATTGAAGCTCAAAATGAAAAATGTGAACAAAAAATTACAAAGGAAACAAAACTTCAGATCTGAAAATTTGAAATGCTTCTCTCTCACTGGAAAAAAATCCACAATTTTTTTTTAAAATTCTAGCAATTCTAACCCATCTCCACTAATTTGATCGTAACTTTCTCAATATTGATCCAAATCAAACAAACTCAGTACCTCTAAAAAGATAACAACGAGCTCTATCAGGCAATAGTATCAGATCAATGATTGAACGTGATTTGGTAGGTCAAATTAACAATAGAACATGTCTAAAAATTTTGAAGAAAGAAAACTAACAAAACTAGAGCTAGGAATCAAGAATTGTCACAACTTTTTGGATACTGATCCAAATGACCTGAAATATGGATTAGATCAAAGCTAAGACAATGCTCTAAAATTCTATGGAAAGAAACTTGAAATAAAAACTCAGATCAAATCTGAAGAATTCAAATCAAGTGAAAGCAATATTCTAGTCACCTATTTTGATAGCCTTTGGGAAAAGTGCAATAACTTTTGCATTTCTTATCCAAAGCCTTGAAAATTGGTGCAAATTAAAGCTAAAACAAATCTCTACAAAGCTACAGAATCAAATTAGAATAGAGAAACGAAATTGAATGCTAAAAATTCATTTGAACAGAACTGAAAAATTCAAAGTTAGAAATTAGCCAAAAAAAAACTACAAAAACAATAAACTCATCAATTCTAATGGAATTTTCATAGAATCATCATGAATCATGGATCTATGCTCTGATACCAAGAAATGTCATGTGCCAGATCTAAGCAAATAGCAATTACAATGGAAGTAAAACTAAGAGCAAGAAAAGTACAAAGCATTCAAGATAGCATATCCATAAAAAGCTAGAAACACAAGGATTTCCATAGAATCACAATAGAAATGAAATGAAGAGTACAAAGCAATGTAAATGAGCATGGATTCATGTAGATAAGGCACATGAGACCTAGTAAAGGAAATCCTTATAGCTCATATTCACAAGGAGGAAGCTAGAAGCTCTCACTTGCAAATGATCCAAAAGATTCACATAATGATGTCTCTTGCCTAGTTATAGACAATGCTCTTACCTAATTTAGATCTTGAATGCAAATGTGTTTACTGTTATTCGCATGTCTGATTCTCCCATTCATTTCAATTCCGCACATTGGTTGAATTTGTTGAATGCTGCATTAATCTATTAACATAGATCAGTAGTGCCTGACCACATTCTGGAGGACTGTAAGAGTGATTCAGCTGGCAGTGTCCAGCGAAGGCATCTAAACTCCATTCGAATCACATTGGATCATGGTTGCTTTGCTTTCATGACTGTTTCGCAAAACTTTCGCGACCCCGAATTATCATCAGTGGCATCAGAGCCTACCTATCTTATCATAATATGACATAGCCAAGAAGCTATCAGATCTAGGAGGCCAAGCATTCAGACAAACAACCATCAATGAGGGAATAGACTTCAGAGGCAATGGCTTCAATCAGCAGCATGCACAACAAGATCTGCACAATCCTTAATTCTTCAAGATCTAAGTTTCTAGCCAGGAAAGTTAAGACATCACTGATACTCAAGGGAAAACGTTTATCCCCTGGGTGGATGGCACAGAGGAGATGCCTACAACATCAGACAAGGAACTATGCGAGTGGAGGGAGAAAAACAACAAGGCAGTAGCCTTGCTATCATCTTCCATCGAAGATAGTCTCACACTTGACCTGACTACACTCTCCAAGGCTAAGGAGATGTGGGATGCATTGCTCACCAGATTTCAAACGAAATCAAGAAGTCAAATCATGATGTTGGAAGATCAGTTGACGAATCTACAGTGGGATGGAAAAGACCTCACGTCTTTTGTGAGAAAGATAAAGGATCTATTCTATCACTACATAACTATGGAGTAGAGAATACAGTGTCAGTTGAGAAGCAGCTCACCTACCTATTGAGAGCCTTACCCAGATCATTCTAGACAACGAGAACCATGCTCGCAAAAGATCATTGTCGAGATTCAAGAGGAAGTCGAGGCCAGAGAGCATCTTGATCACAAGGATGGTTCTGACCAGGCCCTCTACGACAACAAAGAAAAATCCAAGAAACAATTTAAGACTAAGAGGGAGTCGAATCAAAGGCAGGATGGTGATCAGCAAGCAGAGGGGACCAGCAAAGGCAACTGGAAGAGCAAAGGGAGGTCGAAGCAGCATGGTGTAGACAAGAAGACTTGCGTGAGATGTAGAAGAGACGGGCATACGGTTGATACATGTTGGCTCAATCCAAAGATTGAGTGTATCCACTGCCATAAGAAGGGTCACATAGCCGTGGATTGCCACCAGAACCCGAGAAACAAATCAGCGCAAAACAGACAGGAGAACAGCAACAGTTTGTGAAAAAAGTGGATCTTGAATGGATCCAAACTCCCATGTTCATCAACAACAGTTCATCCTATGTCAAGGAGCCCGAGAGCTCAAAGATGGGCAAAGAAAGAATGAACAGAAACTATTCGACCGCCTATATCTATGAAGACGTGTGTGCAGCATCAACATCTGACACACATGAGGTGATTCTAGATTCAGGAGCCACCTCACACTTCATGACATCAAGACGAATCATTTCTGATTTTAGAAGTGCGGATCCAAGATTCATATTTCTTGGAGATAGATCTAGACATCAAGTGAACGGTATTGGTTCACTATGGCTCAACACCAACAACAAAGACAGACGACTCATAGACGTTCTGTTCATGCCTACTCTACAACAAGACTTGCTTTCTATAGCAAAAATTGCAGATGCAGGGATGCGTGTGACGTTTTTTGACGAAGCATGCAACCTACTTGATGCCAGTACCATTACATTGATCACTCAAGGCAGAAGGAAAGGAAATTTTTACCATCTGAAGGTACGTCTACCTGCAGATCAGGTGCATCAAACTCATGATGATCAGCCAGACACTCTGTGGCATAGAAGACTATGCCACATAAACTCAATGGCACTTTACCAAGCAAGTCATCATGGAGCGATAACAAGGGTTAGCATCTCAAATGCAACCAGTTTGACCACTTGCGATGCATGTTTGAAGGGCAAGATATCACACACTCCATTAATCAAAGACTCCTATAGAATGACTAAGATTCTGGAGCTAGTGCATTCTGACATCTTTGGACCATTCAGTGTGATCTTAGTAGGAGATTCAAAATATTATATAACCTTCATTGATGATTATAGTAGATTTGCCAAATTGTATTTTATTCAGAATAAATCTGAAGCACTTGATAAATTCACAGAATATGTCAATTGGGCTAAAAGATGTACAGGCAGCAAAGTGAAGCAGATCAGAACAGATGGAGGTGGCGAATACATCTCGAATCGCTTCACTAACTTCTATAATGATTGTGACATCATTCACAAAAGGATTGCAGCCTACACACCGCAGCACAATGGTGTTGCTGAACGAAAGAACAGGACCCTGGTGGAAGCAGTCAGATGTATGATGGCCTATTCGACGGCTCCAAGGGTATTGTGGGATGAAGCAGTAGCTACAACAACATACATCCAGAACAGAACAGGTAAGTCTGGTGTCCCTCACACAACACGACACGAGCTATGGTGGGGTAGAAAGCCCAACTTGTATCACGTCAGAATCTTTAGTTGTGCAGCTTATGCACATTTTCCAGATAAGCTTCAAAAGAAGCTTGATGAGAAAGCCGAGCAGGGATTTCTGGTAGGTTATGACAATAACTCGTCATACTACAGAGTCTACATGCCAGACATGAACACTGTGAAAACAGTGAGAGATGTTAGATTTGATGAGAACAGGACAATGGCCAATGACGATCCTGTCAGCTACGAAGTTCTAGAGAGATAGTACTATGACCTGCTGCCAATGACAGAGGGAGAAAAAGACGAACACGAAAACGAATATTTTCAAGCCATTTCTCATTCAATGAGGAATCGGATGACAAAAGATTCGAGAGGTGGCCTATTGCCGCAGTTCCTGTAAACCAAGATGGTTCCGGATCGAGCAGAGCAGACAAAGGCAAAGGGATTGTTGTCCCAAGAGGATCTCCTAGAAGGTCGACAAGACCCCGAACATCACCAGCAAGATATGTGCCAGGCAGTTCAGCTTCCACATGAGAGGAGTTCTGTGGATTCAGTGGCAAACCACAGACTTTCGAGGAGGCGATTGAATGTTCAAAGAAGGACAGATGGATCCAAGCCATGAACGAAGAGATGGAGTCCATGAGGAAGAACCAAGTATGGACGTTGCAGCCATTACCACATAAGCACAATATTGTCAAATGCAAATGGGTTTTTAAGCTAAAAATGGACCAGATGGAAATGTGATGAAATATAAGACAAGACTGGTAGCGAAGGAATTCTCTCAGAGATACGGTATTGACTACTCTGAAACCTTCTCTCTTGTCATCAAACATTCGTCCCTACGTCTGTTATTTGCATATGTAGTAGCTTATGACGTCAGGATCCACATTGTGGATGAGCAGACAACCTTCTTTCATGGCGAACTAGACGAAGAGGTCTATATGGATCAACTCCCAGGATATGTCTCGAATTCACTTCCTGACTATGTATGCAAAATGCATAGAAGCATCTACGGTCTGAAACAATCAGCCTGACAACAGTACAGATCAAGCCCTGAAATCATTAGGATTCAAGCCTCTCTTGGCTGATTCCAATGTATATGTTAGAGTTACAGATGGGCAGATTATCATTGTGGTTGTATACATGGATGACACTCTGATACTTTGCAGGAGTGAGCAGCTGATCGCTGAAGTGAAGACAAACATCTTGAAACATTTCGAGATCGTGGATCTGAGAGAAGCCAGGTGTTACCTAGGCTTACAAATTGAAAGGGACTATGAGGGAGGTAAGCTATACCTTCACCAGTCCAGATATACCCAGAAGATCCTAGAGGACTTTGGAATGCTGAACTACAAAGGAGCAAATACTCCAATGCTCGCCGGGATAGTGTTGACAAGCGATGACTGTCCAAAGACTGAGGAAGGGAGAGAACAGATGTAGCTCACACCTTACAGGAAGCTGATATAATCACTAATGTACCTTGCAGACAACACACGTCCTGATATTGCTTATGTAGTATTCAGGATGAGCCAATTCTGCATGAATCTAGGCTCGACACATTGGAAGATTGCAAAACGAATTTTTGCAGTATCTTCAATTAACGAGGGATTATGGCTTGTGCTACTGTCGTGTTGCAGGTTTCAATATGCTTTCCTATAGTGATGCTAGTTGGTCATCTCTCAAGGACGATTGTAAAAGCGCCTTAGGAGGATGCATCATCGCATCAGGAGCAACAATTATTTGGGTCAGCAAGAAGCAGACCATTGTGGCCAAGTCATCCTGCAAAGTAGAATATGTTGCAGCAGCAAAGATGGCCAACGAGATAATGTGGCTAAGGCAATTCTTGGACGAATTGGACGAAACAAGGAGTGAGCCTCTGGTCTTGCAAATGGAAAACACCTCTACAATACATACGACAAAAGATCTCGTGTTCCATTCGAGAACAAAGACATTGCGATCAACTACCACTTGATCAGGAATCTAATTGAAAAGAAGATGTTGCAGACCACCTTCATCGGAACAAAAGACATGGTTGTTGACATCTTCACCAAAGCCCTGGACAAAGGACTTTTTGAGAGACAGAGGAGCAGTCTTGGAATTGTAAAGCTATTATGCTTTGAGAGAGAGCTAAATAAACAAAACATTTCTAATTACAAAGCTTTGCTAGCTTTCAGCCCTCTGCCTCACAAAAATGTTCTCGAACACGCAAGTCAAGAGACACGAAGCACGAATGTTTTGCGAACACCTAACGAGAAGATACAAACACGAAAGATTCACGAACGATAATCTTTTGTAGTCCAAGACGAGAAAGTCAGATGACGGAAATGAAACCAACGACGCGACACGAAAAACGTCGCAAAACCTTTTCTGCCCTCACGCTCCAAAGAGTACCAGCAAAAATCATGCAAGTACCCAGAAGTACAAATATCTGATCTGATGGCATGACGTTAGCAGATACACTCTAGGTCGTGGCTAATCAGCCACTCTTGTAATTTCCTGATTACTTGTAAATGCTTAATCACTCTAATCTTAAAAGCTACAAAGAGTGACTATATACTTACTGGATGATACTTGATATAAGAATATACGAACATACAGATGTGTGAAGTAGTCTGATGCTAGTAAGCAATCAAGACGAAATACAAACAAGAAGTCCGACTGCGTGCGAGACAAGTTCTGTGAGCAGGATCCGTAGAGATACACAGGACCGCTAGTAAGCGAGACATCCACTCGTGAGATAACTATATTTCTCTCACAGCCAACGCACTGCGTGGATCTGCATGCAGTGCCTGAACAATCAAAGAAAAATCAATAGATGATTTTGTAGCAATTGTGCATATGTCAATTTATGATGTATGATCTTGAATGCAAATGTGTTTGCGGTTATTCGCGTGTCTGATTCTCCCATTCATTTCAATTCCGCACATTGGTTGAATTTGTTGAATGCTGCATTAATCTATTAACATAGATCAGTAGTGCCTGACCACATTCTGGAGGACTGTAAGAGTGATTCAGCTGGCAGTGTCCAGCGAAGGCATCTAAACTCCATCCGAATCGCATTGGATCGTGGTTGCTTTGCTTTCATGATTGTTTCACAAAACTTTCGTGACCCCGAATTATTATCAGTGGCATCAGAGCCTACCTATCTTATCATAATATGACATAGCCAAGAAGCTATCAGATCTAGGAGGCCAAGCATTCAGACAAACAACCATCAATGAGGGAACAGACTTCAGAAGCAATGGCTTCAATCAGCAGCATGCACAACAAGATCTGCACAATACTTGATTCTTCAGGATCTAACTTTCTAGCCTGGAAAGTTAAGACATCATTGATACTCAAGGGCGAAGGTTTATTCCCCTGGGTGGATGGCACAGAGGAGATGCCTACAACATCAGACAAGGAGCTACGCGAGTGGAGGGAGAAAAACGACAAGGCAGTAGCCTTGCTATCATCTTCCATCGAAGATAGTCTCACACTTGACCTGGCTACACTCTCCAAGGCTAAGGAGATGTGGGATGCATTGCTCACCAAATTTCAAATGAAATCAAGAAGTCAAATCATGATGTTGAAAGATCAGTTGATGAATCTACAGTGGGATGGAAAAGACCTCACTTCTTTTGTGAGAAAGATAAAAGATCTATTTCTATCACTACATAACTCTGGAGTAGAGAATGCAGTGTCAGCTGAGAAGCAGCTCACCTACCTGTTGAGAGCCTTACCCAGATCATTCCAGACAATAAGAACCATGCTCATGAAAGATCATTGTCGAGATTTGAGAGGAAGTCGAGGCCAGAGAACATCTTGATCACAAGGATGGTTTTGACCAGGCCCTCTACGACAACAAAGAAAAATCCAAGAAACAATTTAAGCCTAAGAGGGAGTCGAATCAGAGGTAGGATCGTGATCAGCAAGCAGAGGGGACCAACAAAGGCAACTAGAAGAGCAAAGGGAGGTCGAAGCAGCAAGGTGCAGACAAGAACACTTGTGTGAGATGCAGAAGAGACAGGCATACAGTTGCTACATGTTGGCTCAATCCAAAGATTGAGTGTATCCACTGCCAAAAGAAGGGTCACACAGTCGTGGGTTGCCACCAAAATCCGAGAAACAAATCAGTGCAAAACAGACAGGAGAACAACAACAGTTTGTGAAAAAAGTGGATCTTGAATAGATCCAAACTCCCAAAATACTTGGCTAAGATCTTTGCACAACAAGCTACAAAACCTAGAAATGGCAAAGCATCCTAATGCTACCTTTGATACACATGAACTTGACAAAGCATTCAAGAGACAAAAGAAACTAATAAAAGGTACTGATGGCAGCCAAAAACAACAGCATACCAGCCCTACAATAGCACCCTACCACTTTTGGAAACCTCTTAAGATCATACACAAAAGCTTGAAGACAATACACAAAGCAATGATCTCAATGGAGGAAGAAACTATGACAATGATATATTGATCTCTCTCAACAATACAATAAATTTCTCCAACCTTTTCTCCACAAATTTTAGCCTAGAGATGACTCTCTCTCCTCTCTCTAGTACTTGGGACCCAAATTTAGGGCACCAATAGCCTAAAATAGCCAATTTTGGCCTATATGTCCAAATAACATGATTTTGGTGTCATTTCGAAGGCCCTGAAGTTTGAGACTTCTTCTACATGAAATATATACTAAAATAAAATTATATAGGCCTCTTTCACACGTGTGAAATGCTAGATCCAAAACTATGTACAGAAATTGCCAATTTAGGCCTCAAACTAGCTAGGAAATGTTGACAATTTTCACACTCCCTCTTCAACTTAACTTGCTAGTTCTACAACACTACTTTGCTCCAACCTAAGAATGATCTCCATAATGATAATAGATGTCTTCTCAAGTGCTCTAATATGTACAATATGAAGTACAACATAATTGATATAGATAATAGTGTCCATATAGGATGCTTCACTATTTCTTACATCAATTTTACATAGAATGGTGAACATGATACATGTAAAAGAACATAGAATTATTATGAAAGGATTCCTCCATGTATCCACCTTTGAATTCTATGTAAAACAGCAACAAACAAGTTGTAAGTGAAAGTAACCAACAAGTGTTTGCATGCCTCCTCCACATTCCACTATGCCTATGAATCTCCATGAATGAACCTCCATCACCACCTTGCCTTTGTAGATCTCCAATCCATGAAAGCCCTTGAGTGAATGAATGCCAAAATGATGTGTTCTCTGTTCCATTTGAATGAGCAAAACCTGAACTTGAAATACTTGAAGTATCTCCACAAGATTTGCATACAACCCTTGATCCTACATTGTAAACAATTTGCCAATTTGCCAACACTAGGATGCTAGATCTTGAACTTTGCTCAAAAGTAAACATATTGACCACTTCAAAATATTTCAAGATTTGAATGAATGCATGTACTTGATCATAAGAACCAGCAATGATAACTATTCCATCTCCAAGATCCAAATGATGCAAAACTATGGAACTAGTTTCATTGAATTTTGACAATTCCAACACATTGACATGACAATGTTCGTACATGAGATTAAACAAATAAGGTAGAGTAAAAGGACACTTCCTTGCTGCTCCGAGAAACTTACTTGAACCTTCAAGAACCTGTAAAAATAGATCCAAAATGCTTTGCCCATGTGGCTCCCCTTTGATGCTTTTGACTAGCTTCCAATTGGTACTTGCCTCTTGGTGTTGATGAAGCAATTCAAGATCAACATCTTGATCTTCCAATAAAACATCAAGGACTTTGCATTTATAAACATCTTCAGATCTAAACCTCTGAAGATACTCCCTCTCAAACACATGATTAACACCCCACAAAATCTCATCATTGCTTGATTTCAACCTTTCACTATAGTTAGTGAAAACAATGTCACCATCATAAACCAAAAGATAGATTTCTACAATTCTATCCAATATGAAGTAGAGTAGATGAAGTTGAGTATCAAACCTAATCAAACTAGCCCATTTAAGATCAAACCAAACCTCAATGAGCTCACCAATGAGATCTTCCTTGCCTTGGAGAAATTGCCACTTGAGTTGCTCCATGTAGTCTTCTTCATCCAACCTTTTGCCATCTTGATCATGCATGAACACTCCACCACAAGCATAGAAACCTTTGAGTTGATGAAGAGATGTAAGATCCATGCCTTGAATCTTCCCAAGAGTCACTCTTCCTTTGCCCTTTCCTTCACAAGACTCCCTCTTAATGATCACACCACAAAAATTGGCAATCTCCCTCTTGATAGTTGCATCATAAGAAATGGAAGATTCTTGAACATTAGAAGCCATGAAAAGAATACATAGTTCCTTCAACATAAGAATGATTGAAGTACTTTTTCTTGTCAAACCGTCTATTGCCCATAGCAATCAAGACACCTCCCTTAGTAATGAAGCAAACATCCCCAACAAACTTTGTCTTGTACCCTTTTTTTAACATTTGACCAACACTTAGCAAATTCCTTGAAAGTGAAGGAATGTAAAGAACACCATCAAGCCTTACATTCCTATTAGTAGAAAGCAAATAGGAATTGAGCCAATACCTTTGATCATACACTCACCACCATTTGGCATGTGAACGACTTTCTTGGTTCCAGCATAAGAGATCAAAGAAGTAAAGAACTCCTTGCGACTAGTCATGTGCGAACTAGATCCACTATCTATCCACCATGAATCCTTGTCACTTCCACTTGACATTAGACTTGAAGAACACATCATGAGAGAATCACAAGAATCTAGATCCTCATTAGAAGTAAAAAAGTTGTTTTGCTTGCTACCTTCATTACTTTGCTTCTTATGACATTCATTTGCAAAATGACCTTTTATCCCACAATAAATGCACTTGAACTTTGACTTGTCTTTCTTTCTAAAAGAAGTAGAAGAGGAGGAGGAAGAGTGATCATCATGATCCGAGTTACCACCTTTGGACCATTTCCCTTTGCCTTTACCTTTGCCTTTGACTTTGCCTTTTGTGAAGAAAGCCTCTTCACCTCCACCTTGCAAGGATGCACCATCAAGCTTTGATTGCAACCTATGTTCTTCAGCCAATAAGATTTCCTGCAAGTCAACCACACTTGGCAAGACTCTTTGAATGGCAAAACCTTGCACAAGGTTAACATGTTCATCTAGCAAACCATTCAACATAACCTGGACTATTTGATAGCAATGAATCAATAATGAGCAAAAGTACAAGATATCAGTGTATAAGTATTAGCTTCAACACGAGTTAGAGAGAGAAAGATAGAGAGGTAACAAGCAAAATTGTTTAGATCCAAAATGGCATGAGATAGCTTAGAAACTTTGGTTTTTCATCATTTATTGTGAGGAGAGCTACACATATTTATGGAGTTTGAGATAGCGCGAGGTAGAACCACATCCATTCATTACAAAATGACATCTAAAGTGACATCTAGAGTCTATGTGACATTTGTCACTTTCCATGCATGAATTTCTACCAACATTTTTCAAGTGTTCTAGTTCTAACTAAAAAAGTACAAATTATCATGCATGTGTCCATCACACCCTGTGCATGCCTTGCATGTCACTATGGATCACTTACAATTAATGCATGTGAATTGCCACGAGTTTCTACAAGCATAATTTTGCTAATTCTATGTCTACAAACTATATGCAAGTTGTACTCATCAATCTAGATATTACATATCCATGTAGCTCGAGTTCTATCTAGGCCAAACTTGGCATTTTTCATTTATGAACTACATACTTGCATGGTACACTATTTGTAGCAAGCCAAAAAATCAATATGGATTGTTTTTCAATTTTAACAATTTGCGGGTTGGGCTCCAAAATTTGAGAGGTAGCCTTTTCATATTCTTTGATAGTTTCTTTGGCCTTTGCCAACTCAATCAAGGTCATGCCCTTGAATATGTCAAATTGAGCTTGAAAACCTTGCAGGGCCACTCAATAAGTTTCAACCTTTTTGAACAAATACTTGATTTCCGTTGGAGTTACCGGATCATTAGGAATTTGAGTCTGGAGATACGCATCATGCTCAGGGGTGGTCACATCCAATTCACCTTGGAGACGTGTGCGATCTTGCTCAGCCATCTATATTTGACCCTGTAACAGCAACACCTATTGTTTCGTGTCCTACACAGCTTTTTCCACTTGGTATTGTGCGGTTGTAAGGGCATTCTGCAGTGTACTAACATAATCTTCGAGGTGATCAGCTGATTGTTGTGCCTTCTTCATCTCAATTTTAAATTTTGCTTCATGTTGTCTAGCGATCTTCAATTCTTTGTTCAGTTGGATGACTTTTTGGCTGATAAGTGTATTCTCAAAACCCATATCTGAGATGCACTGCTCCATTTCTTTTTTTTTCTCCAGCATAGACTGGATCACTTGCACAAGGCTTGAGACTAAACCGAGAGCATCACTAGAATCTACTGTCGTGGAGGTGGTAGCAGCAGGAGGACCTAGTGGTACTGTCCATGTTTGGCATGGAGCTAGTGCCTGTAATTCTTCTTATTCAAAAACATATTCTTCCTCATAGCCCTCAGGTACTATGGCGTCAAACTGCTTTGGTGATTTGACAGCTTACCCAACCCGAATGGTGTTTGGTGCTTGAGTTGCTATAGTATCTTGTGGTTCCGTTTGAAAAGTTTCTTCAAAAATATTCTCAAAATTATGGACAGTCTCAAATCCTCTTTCGGGAGATTAGATTTCAAAGGGCGCTAGAGTTTGGGGCATGGAAAAAACTTCTGAGGCCCCAAGGGGGTTGAAATCATCGAACATGTGAGTATTTGATGAAACTGCTCTGGTTTGTTGTGTTGAGACGGCCTGGGAAATTGTGATTGGAATTGTAGCCCCAATGGTCACAGACTATCCTTGAGAGGAAGCAGAGGTGAGGGAAGCATCAAAGGCATGGGGAATTGGGAGTTCAGTGTAGGTGGCAGATGGAGGTTGTAGCACAGCGGGCGATGGTAGCCTAGTCCTTCAACGTGTCGCGGGAGGCGAGTCATGAATAACGATCTCGCTATGTATACATCGATGACTATGTGATGATGATGCTTGGTGAGATGACTCTACTAGTGCTTTTTCATAAATCGACCCATGAATCCTATCCTCCATGATGGGGCAAGGGAGGTAGAAGAACGAGAATGGAGAAGAGGGCATGAATATTGCGGAATAGCTCTCCCATTACAATCAGCTGCTAGATGCAAAAACAGTCTAATAAAAAACTTATGCTAAATGTAATCACAGCTTTAAGTGTTCTAATTGCCCAACAAGATCTTAAAAATTAATTCATACTTTAAAAACAAGAGTACAGTCCACCGAAGAGATTAGAAATGGTTTGTGTGTGGTATCATTGAAATATGGATTCAATGTGAAGTCTAGTTCTGAAACAGATGGAAGAGCACTATGATATCGCGAGTTCCTCAGGTGTCAAAGACAGCCATCGTCTGATAAAAAACTGAGGAGTCGTAGACGTCCATGTTCTGATCAGAGAGAGTAAACATGCGCGATCAAACAACAATAAAGTGAATTCAATCACAACAAGCATTCATCTATGTTGTACACAAATAAAAATGTGTTGCTGCTATATTACACTGAAGCACAATACAAATAGCAATTACATCCAAAAATTGACGGCGTAACTGGGAGGCTCAAATAATACGTCTCATGGACGGAGCAACCAATAATCTGTTCTTGGATGATCTACTTATAGATTTCATCTGTGTATTAATTACATTGAATGATTGTCACCTAATTAGGAAAGCCGTTGGACTTGGAAGTATATGGCTTTGTGACAACTGTACATAGTGTATATGGTCAACAAATCAGGATCGTTGACGCGGACGAGGACATCGCAAATCTTTGGGAAGTGACCTGGGAATGTACCTTGTTCAAATTAGACGACCTTCGACATTTTTCTCTTTCTTCAGGATTTCGCGAAAAAGCTGAAGGTGCCCTAAACAAGTTTAAGACGTCCTTAGAAAGTTGCAGGTGCCCTAAAAAAAATGAAGATGTCTTTAACAGTTTGACTTTCTCGCACTTTTCGAAAAAATGCGAAAAAGCCGAAGGTGCCCTTAGAAAGTTGAAGGTGCCTTAAAAAAGAGAAGATGTCTTTAACAGTTTTACTTTCTCGCACTTTTTGAGAAAATGCCAAAAAGCCGAATGTGCCTTTAAAACAGCTTTAAGGTGCCTTTAAAAAGTTGGCGAACGTGCCTTTAACAGTTTAACCCTTAAAAATAGAGGACCTTCTGGAATTCATCTTTCTTCACATTTTTTGGAAAAATGCGAAAAAGCCGAAGGTGTTGAATATAGTTAAACTGTTGAACTGTGAGAAGTCGAAGGCAAGTTTCGCAGGTTTCGGAAAAGTGCAAAAAATGCGAACTGTGCGACACCTAGTGTATTTTTGTAGACTGTTTGAAAAGTAATGTAAATCTACAAACTTGTTCTAAATGCAAGTTTGTGGAAGTCCTTGAAGATGGCCAAATCTTTAATGACTTCAAGCTGTTGAACTTAACATCTAAACTTGAAATTATAATAGGATTGGTTACCCTTTGCTGGAGATCAGCCGGAAGCTTGTTGTAGACGTTCTTCAAATTATTGGCTGTCTAAGTTATGATTCACCAAGGAGACAACTGTGGGCTTAATTTCCAACACTCTAGGTAAGAGGCGGATAATAGCGAGAGAAGAGGGCCAGCTGCAAATTGCTACTTGGTGTTACCCTTGATTGCCCTCTTCAACTCACCAAAAACCGTCTTATATCAGTTATAAGGTTCGAGAGGGCCAGGTCCTATTTTGTAGTTGAAATCGACAATGTGGTGCAGGATCTGTGAGGAAATACGTTCCTTCATGAGGTTGCCAACCATCAAAAAGTTGTTCAGAAGCTAGGCTGCAACATGGATGATGGGATCTCGGATGGATTCTAGGAGATACCCGTCATGAGTCCAATAGAACTCAATGGAGGTGTCTATGAATGGCTTGATCAAGTTCTTGGCGTGCTTATGGTTTGGAGATGGCTCCTTGCCAGATGTGATACCTATGGCTGCAAGGGCGTCTTCAATAACACGCACCTTGTGTGTGACAGTCTGGAAAGTGATGTAAAACTTGGACTTGGCCTCGGTCCAAGTGCTAAAGGCCATAGTAATGAAATGCATATTGATTTGTCCAGAAAAGACCCGCTCGAAGATTTCCATTACCGTGAGCAAAGGCCCGACAAGGGTCATCCACTGATCGACCATACTTGCGCTAGGAAGCATCATGATGTCCGTTGCAGTTGGAACATCATGATGGATGGAATACCGATGAGACTGAGAGGTATCTATAGATGACATGATGACTGAAAGAGAGTGCGAGTGTATATCAAAAGATAGGAAAAAGCTGGTAGAAAGTTTTGGTCACAAATTTTTTTTGCAAGAGCCCCACCAGCGCAAGTGACAAATGAATCAAATTCAACCTTCTTATAGGTGAATTTGGAGGGTCCGTTACACAAAATACTAGTTTGGCTGATCAGTTCTAGACAAAAATTTGCAGCCTTGTTCAATTCTGTGACAGTAGCTTCCAAAATTCTCAACAAAGGTTGCAAACAAAAATAGCAGACTGGCGAACGTTCTACAGATCTGGCAAAGGTTCAACATTCACCCAAAGCCATCATTCGCCTAGGTACTGTAATAAATGCAATTTTTTAGAATCTGAACCTATGACCGACCTAAATTTGACATTTTAAATCCATTTGACATGTCGATGAAGATTCCTCAGTACTGAGAGATGCTCGACGAACGTTCTCAAAATGGCATGATGCTGAACATTCGCCTAGGGTCAAAACAGGTATTAACTGGTGGAAGGAACGTTTGCCCAACTCAGTATAGGTATATCTGAGGTAGATCTTGTCTCTGAAAACTTGACAAACAATTATAGAATAGTATGTGCAAAAAATGACCCAAAAAGTGGTTTTCCAGGTCATTTTTCAAGATTTGATTCCTAAAAAAACTCTCTTGACTTTTGCTCATCAGTCTTTCCAGTTTTTTTCATCATCATTTTTTCTTGTGTATTTTCCAAAAGAAAACGCCAATCAAGTAGTGAAAACAGGAAATTGAAAAACAAGCAAAATAAAGCCATAGTCACGGATCATGCTAACTGAACTGGTGAAATGGGCTGCCAAAACTTTTGTAATCGGCTTGTTAAAATTGAAAAACAATCCATATTGATTTCTTGGTTTGCTACAAAAGTTGTACCATGCAAGTATGTAGTTCATTAATGCAAAATGCCAAGTTTGGCCTACATAGAACTCGAGCTACATGGTTATGTAATATCTAGAACGATAATACAACTTGCATATAGTTTGTAGACATAGAATTAGAAAAATCATGATAGTAGAAACTCGTGGCAATTCACATGCATTAATTGTAACTGATCCATAGTGACATGCAAGGCATGCACAAAGTGTAATGGACACATGCATGATGATTTGTACTTTGTTAGTTAGAACTAGTACACCTGTAAAAAGTTGGTAGAATTTCATGCATGGCAAGTGACAAACGTCACATAGACTCTAGATGTCACTTTAGATGTCATTTTGTAATGGATGGATGTGGTTCTACCTCGAGCTACCTCAAACTCCATAAATATGTGTAGCTCTCCTCACAATCAATGATGAAGAACCAAAGTTTTGTAGCTATCTCATGTCATTTTGGATCTAAACTATCTTTGCTTGTTATCTCTCTAGCTCTCTCTCTAACTCGTGTTGAAGCTATTGCTTATACACTGTATCTTGTACTTTTGTTCATTATTTGATTCATTGCTATCATATTCTGTTGCTTAGCATGCTAGATTGTGAATTATCTATATCTTCTGAACTAGATCTTGATAATCAATCTAGAATCAGGTTATTGTGCCAATCACAAAGGTTAACTAGATCCATCATACTTGTGGACATTTCCCACACGTGTAAATTTTGAAAATTTTGTCATGGTATCAAAGCCAAATTAAGCTTTGCATGCTAACATCTCTGATTGTACAAGAAACTGAGAGCTAAATCAAGCAAAAAATCAGTTTGGCACTTTTTCTCACCCTTCTTTGAAGTGTATTTGAATCAAATCGGACTTGAACTGAATTTTCAGACCTGAATTGTGGTAGTACGGAATTATGAAATTCCGCATGTGTGAAAATCAGATATTTTCAGTCCCTTTGTTCTTCTTGCTTGTAGATCCAACAATAGTAGTCTTATAGTTTGATGGAAAGTTATGATCTGTACTTTTTGTAGAAATTAAAATCAAATCAATCTGATGTGTCTAGCAAGAGTTATAAGTTCTTAAAGAGGATAGGGATAGGTCCGAAATTCGAGTGACAACATTTTGATTTGATTCAATCTTGCTTTGTCCTGGATCCATTGTTTTGAGCATCCTACACAAGAAACTGAAGATCAAGACTAAGTTTAAAATATTTGAACACTCTTTGGGCCTTCTGAGTGTCAATAGTGTTTACTTTTGAAGCATTTCGCACGTGCCAAAGGTAGGATTCAAACCAACCAAAGTGTAAAATATTTGAACACTCTTTGGGCCTTCTGAGTGTCAATAGTGTTTACTTTTGAAGCATTTCACACGTGCCAAAGGTAGGATTCAAACCACTTTGTGTGTCTGATCTAGATAACTTGTCTTGTGGAATATTTGAGATTCATCTCAAATACAGTTGCAAGTGTTTCACATAGGAAGGTAGTACAACCTTGAAATACCTATAGTGAAAGAGAGCAACAACTTTAAGTCTGATTGGAACAAGCTCAAACATATCTCAATCCAATAACTAAGAAGTCTTTATTAAAATGGCATCTCAGGGAGGATATCTTCTAGAAGCCACTGAAAGACTAAACACTTCTAATTACTCAATTTGGAAACTAAGAATGGAGTCTATTTTGATACTCCATGATGTTATGGACATTGTGTTTGGTGTTGAGGAGGAGCCTCAAGCACAGGCTGAAATTCCTAAATATAAGAAGAGAGCTAGAATGGCTCTACATTTCATGAATGTATATAATGAAATTTTGAGAGAGATAGGATCTTGCACTACATCCAAAGAAGCTTGGGATGCACTAAAGACCATCTATGAAGCAAAGAATACTTCTAGAATACTCATTCTTAGGAATCAGATTTTCCAAAGTTTCCAAAGAAGTGAAGAGAGTGCATCTAACTATGTTCTGAGAGTTAAAGATTCACATAGAGAGCTTTCCTGTGTTGGCGTTACCATTAACCAAGATGAGCTAGTTCAAGTCATACTAAATGGCTTGAGAGATGACTATGATAATCTTGTTCAGTCTTTTGCTATTAGGGAGGAGTTGCCTAATCTAGAAACTCTCCAAGGAATTCTTATTTCTGAAGAATCTAGACAAAGCTATAAACTCTCCAGGATGAACAAACTTGAACATGGTGGAAGTGACAAAGCTCTCTTTGTCAAAGGCAAGCAAAAAGGAAGGAGTAAGAACCAGTTCTCTCAAGCATTCAACAAAGACAAAGCCAAAGATCGAGACAAAGATGGTGAAGAGGATGATACAACTCATCCTTCTAACACAAAGACCAAGAAGAAGAAAGTGAAGAGTTTCTTCCGTGGCAAAAAGGGGCACTATGCCTCTAATTGATTTAAGAAGAAAAATCAACTCAAGCAAGCTAATCTCTCCAAAGAGATTGAAGAAGATTCTATTGCAAGTGATGGAGAAGGATCACTCATGGTGTCCAATTTTTCTTCATCACCTTTCAAGAAAGATGGAGCTTGGTACATAGATAGTGGAGCTTCTTCACATATGTGCTATTCAAAGGAGTCATTTGACTCAATTGTACCTTACAAAGGACTCAAGAGATCTATTTACACTGCTAATAATCATGAGTGCCCTATAGAAGGAATTGGCAACATTCCATTGAAACTTGCTTCTTCAAAAGTTCTTGCACTTTTTAATGTTCTTTTCAATGCAAAACTCACAAAGAACTTAATTAGTGTGGGAAAGTTGCTTGATAATGGTTGTGATGTAAAGTTCAACTCCAATACTTGTTTTATCAAGAAAATGATGAGATCCTTGCTAATGGATCTAGATGTGGTGGAATTTTTAAGTTGAATTCTTATGAGAATGCAAACCTTTGTGAAGTCGCTTTGTTATCTAAGGAGGAGCTGTGGCATAGAAGGTTGGGTCATCCTAACTTTAAATCTATGTCTTCTATGGTTAAGAAGGAGAAGGCTATTGGTCTTCCAAAATCTCTTTCTAAAGATTTCAAGCCTTGTGAGGCTTGTGCCATTGCAAAGTCACACAGAAAGCCATATTAGAAGTCTTTTATAAAGACTACTCATCCATTGGAACTCATACATTCAGATGTACATTTTTTCTCTTCTAAAAGTATTGGTGGTGCAACATGTTTTGTCACCTTTATTGATGACTTTTCTAGATATACCTGGTTGTATCTACTTTCTTGAAAGGCTATGGTTTTTTATCACTTTCTAATCTTCAAAGCTTATGTTGAGAAACAGTTTTCTTTCAAAGTTAAAGCTTTAAGATGTGATGGAGGAGGTGAATACATCTCCAACAAGCTTTATGATTATTGTGAAGGTCAAGGAATAAAGAGAGAGTTTTTTGTGCCTATTTTCCATCTCAAAATGGAGTAGCTGAAAGGAAAAACAAATTTTTATGTGAATGTGCTAAAGCAATTCGAGTAGCAGCTTCTTTGCCTATTGAATATTGGGGTGAAGCTATAAATTGTGCAAACTATTTGTGTAATAGATTACCTCACAATGCATTTGTTGGAAAATCACCCTTTGAAGTCTTGTTTAAGAAGAAACCTAAGGTAGATCACCTTAGAGTATTTGGTTGTGCTTGCTTTGTTAATGTGCCCTTGGAAACAAGAAGAAGAGATGATCCTAATTCTATTAAAGGGATAATGGTTGGATATGCATCCAACAAGAAAGCTTACAGAATCTATGTTCCCTCTATCTCAACTACAGCTGAGAGTAGGGATGTTATATTCCATGAAGATCAACAATACATTCTTGAGGAGGCCGAGTTCAAAGATTCTCACAAAGATACTCCAATCATCACTCTTGAAGACTATCATGGAGAGATGGGGCCGAGAATTGAGGAGGAGTCACCTCGAATCTTTTCACCAAGGAGATCTCAGAGAGAAAGATCCGAGCCTAGAAGGCTTACCTATGAAGATAGAGGAAAGCAAGTGGAAATCAACTCCACTAATTACGCCTATTTTATTTCTCATGAGGAGCCGAACGATGTATATGATGCTATCAACTCGAAGGAATGGTACCTTGCCATGAAGGAGAAATATGATGCTTTGATGGCCAATAATACATGGGAGCTTGTGGATCTTCCATACAACAAGCACACCATTGGTTGCAAGTGGGTTTTTCGAATCAAGTATAACCAAGATGGCACAATCAACAAGTATAAGGCTAGGCTTTGTGCTAAAGGTTTTGCTCAAGTGTATGGACTTGATTATGAGGAGACCTTTGCTCCAGTTGCAAAGATGGTATTAATTAGAATCATGATTTCTCTTGCTTGTTTTTCAATTGGCAAGTTCTTCAACTAGATGTCTCTAATGCATTTCTAAATGTGTATCTAGAAGAAGAGATTTATATGGATCAACCTATTGGGTTCAACCATGAAAAAGAAAAAGTTTGCTTGCCCTTCAAAAGTTTATATGGATTGAAGCAACCTCCAAGGTCATGGTATTCTCGACTTAGCACCTTTCTTGAGTCACTAGGATTTAATCTTAGTAACTATGATCCTTCCTTATATGTCAAATTTTTTGATAAAGATATTGTCATACTTCTTATCTATGTTGATGATATCATTCTGGCAGAACGTAGTATCAAGTTAGTTGAGGAAACCAAGATTGCACTTGGAAAAGAGTTCAAGATGCAAGATCTTGGAAAAATTCACTATATTCTAGGATTAGAGATTGACTTTCTTAAAGATAAAGCTTTTGTATGTCAATCCAAGTATGCTCTTTCCATGTTAAAGAAGTTCAATATGTTGAATTGTAAGAGTATAGAAACACCCATGGAGCAAAATGTAAAAGACTCTAATAAAGGTGATGAAAGTTCCTTCGTGGACATCACACTTTATAGAAGTCTTATAGGCTCCTTGGTACTTGCGACAACGTTCAAATACTCTTTCCAACCGATCCAGGTGGTTTGTATCTACACTATGGACTTCAAGATCATCCAAGTAGATTTCAAAGAATTTCTGTAGATAGTCTTTGAAAGCAAACTACATCACTCTTTGGAATGAACTAGGTGCATTACAGAGTCCAAAAGGCATTACTTTATAAGCATAAGTGTCCCATTCTGTTGCAAAAGTTGTTTTATGGCGATCTGCTAGTGCAATCTCGACTTGATTGTATCCACTAAATCCATTCAAAAAATCGTAAGCTTTCGCTCTAGCAAGACAGCCACAAATGCTTTTAGTAAAAGGTAACAAAAAGTTATCCCTTCGCATCACTTTTTTCAAAGCTTTGAGATTGACACAAATTCTCAATTTTCCACTCTTCTTAGAAACAATGAAAATTGGCGAAACCCATTCAGTGTGCTCGATCTCATAAATGAAATCAGCCTCAAGCAGTCTCTGTAATTCTTTCTTTATCAAGTCCGTAAGATTAGGATTACAGCGATGGAATTTTGTGACCTTCAAAACTGCATCAGGCATTAAGGGTATGGTATGCTCCATAACTGATGTCAAAATCCTTTTGAGATCTTTATAAGTCCAAGAAAAACAATCTTGATAAGCAATTTCCGTAGTGCTTGAAACTGTTCAAGAGTAAGTTGTGCTCCAACTTGTACAATCTTTTCAGATTCTCCTAGTTCAGCAAGATTCATAGGCTACGTCCTAGCCGGGCCATCATAAATATCTTTCAATTTTGTCACTTGTTCTTCAGATTCACAATGTGATTTGGGTAACATGATAACCACATCATCAAGAGTGTAGCGTTTGAAATGCTCTGGCATATCATGTTGTACTTCGTCTGGTTGTTGTTTGTCAAAAGGATTAGTCTTGGATCTTCGCTTAGCTTTCTTGGCAAGAATCGATCGTGGAGGCGATGACTTTCGAGAAGATGGATTCTTCTTCGAAGATGATGACTTCCTGGATGGTGATGTCTCGCGAGAACTTTGACTTGAAGAATCATCCTTGACTTTTCCTTTGCCTTTATCCAATAAAGGTGGCACATTCTTAGAATCAACCTTCTGGGGTAAATTTTCCCATTTCAGGACCATACTATGATATTGCTTAGTTTGTTTCTTCGTCATTGATTCTGTAACCTTGTCTTCCTTCAATGTAACTGGTTTTGGTGGTTTTATTGTTGGTTTATCGAGAATATCACGTACTCTCTTGTAGGATCCATATAATTTAGAATCTGCTCATCAATAAGTTCTGCATTATCATCATACGTCAAGCTGTGACTCACGTGAATAAGTTCATCTTCAATCGGATCTGGTATGGATTCCGTTGATATCCAAGCTATGTTCAGCACGTTCAATGAAAAAGTGATTGGTGTATCCAAAGTTCGATTCAGTAATGAAATCTCGCTCAAGTCGGATTGATTATCTTGTTGACAATTATAGCCTACTGTACAATCAATTGTTGCAAGAGCTTGGTTTGAGAGTCATAATGGACTCCCCAATTTTTTACTAGTCGGTCACAGGTATGATCCATTGTTGATAAATCATCATCCTCTTTTTGGACTACTAGTTTGATAGTCCAAGTGATTGGATCAACTTCGACTGCACATTCACGATTCTCAAAAGTGATTTTTCGGGTACCCCAGTTATGAATTACTTGCGTAACTCGTAACCATGGATGTCCTAATAAGACTCAGTAGACATTTGGTGTGTCAGGTAAGTCCATTACTACCGCTCCGACATGGAGTACTCAATTAGATTCTTCAAATTCGACACAAGAAAGTGGTTCTTGATGGGCTTCTAGTTTGATCTGAGTTAATTTCTGCATTAATACTTCTTTTGCTTTTGGCACCAACTTCAGAAATTCTCCCAATGTAATATTTGTCTTACTAGACAGAATATTCATGAGTAACTCTGTTTGTGGCGCTTTTGGTTCGGTCATCTTGAAAGGTTCTTCATGATGATGCAACTGAGTGTTAATATCTATTCATGGATTATTTTGTGGCTGCACAGGTGAAGAATGGACTTCGTATGCAGTTTTAGCTGCTTCAAGCTCCTCTTCTTCTTGCAAATGTTTAATCCACTGCCTCATATCCTGATATCTCCTCTTTTCTACATGAAGATTTGGATAGACTCTAGATGTTGTTGGTATATCAGTTAATGGTATAGAATTAGCAGGTACTGGATCTGCTATAGATTTTTTTTGCTTCTAAGCTCTGGTAACCACCATCAAGGGTATACTTGGTTCAGGTTGAACTACTGATCTTTGCCTGATTGTTATCAAATTTACAAGAGTTGTAACCGGTGGCAGCTTTAGTCTTGTTGGACACTCCTTGTAGCAATGCCCATAACCACATTCATTACAAAATGGTACAAATGTGCTTTTGATTGGACATTCTGCAACTCTGTGATTTTCTCCGCAAGCAAAACATCCAAGCGGCGCTCTGGTCCAATTTTAGATGCTTGTTGTTGTGCGGTAGCATAGATAGCATACTGATATGAAGAACCACTCTCATGATCATTACTGTAATTCCATTGTTCGTTACCTTTGTAAGGTTATGGTTCCATCAGATTCGCAGAGTTTTGTTGGTGGGGCTGGTAAAGCTAGTCGCTTGGGATACCCAAGAGCAGATTGACAAGGTTTAGCTACATGATCATTTCCGTAAAGAGGTTCCCGATATCCCATCTGGGCATATCGTTGCTGGATAATTCGAGGATTAAAGTTACAATAAGCAGTCTCATGATCAGGTGAATCGCACAGATGGCAAATACTGATTGCCATTCATTTTTTCAATTGTGGACATTCATTCACCGTGTGATTGGCCGTATAAGTGGAACACCAGACATTTTCCATGGTGGAAAAAGTCTTAGCAAACTTTTCAAGTTCCTTGTTCGCTTTTCCATGGAAATCTTCCAAGGCTTTTATCTTTTCATCACATTGCGACTACAACTTTTCCATCTGTATCTGTTGGTTCTTTCCAAGTTTTTTGAGCTCGTTGAGCATCATCTCTGCAGTAGCATTGATATTTGTTGATGTGATAGTGGTGGATGTCGTAGTGGTCTTCCCTGTTGTATAAGACAACAAATCAATATTCAACTCATCGTTTGAATCTTCTCCTCCTCTCGTATTATAGCATTTTGCAAAGTTGCGTACTCATTATGGCATTTCAGCTCACGTCTGATCCTTTTAGGTCGACCTGTCAAAAACCACATAATCATGGCATCTTCGATAATTAGCTCGGGTATGCACTCAGGTATGAGGCATTTAATCCATTCTATGTAATCTCGTACCATTTCCGCTTTTCCATTTTAATTTTACTTAGAAGTAGGAAAGGGTCTTCCATGAACTTTCGAGGTTTGAACCGTGTGATAAGGGCTCATTTGACAGTTTTCCAATCTGTACGCTCAATTTCATCTTGATTATATTATCAATCTTGTGTTGCACCCGTTAAGGCCATTGGAAATAGCTTAAATTTATCTTGAGGAAAAACTTCGCCATAGACTTCACAAGATTCTGCATAGATTTGGAGAAATCTAATTGGATTAGATATTCCATTGTACTTGGGTAGATCCAATCAGGGTGATCTTCTAACAATGATTGGATTAACTTCTTGGGGAACAGGAGCAGCCATTTTTGCAAATTAAATCAATCAGACAATGAGATTGGATCTAGATTTTCAATCAGAATCTATCTCAATTCAGATCTGCAAAATTTCTTTCACTTGACAATAATCAAATATCTGATTTTTGGAAAAAGATATATGATCAAGCGATTGACACTTCTGATAATGATGAATTTTCAAAATCAGAATTCGATTGCAACAGAATTGTCCAAAATTTTGGCAGAGGCTTGATCTGAAAAATCAAAACCTAAAAAAATAGTACTGGCGAATGTTTCCTGGGCAAAGGTTGACTCGACGAAGGTCCATCAGCATGGATAAAAAAATCTCTGATCAGGCTTTTCTGACAAATTTCGTAAAAATAACCTTCGTCGAACTCTCATATAGTAAATCTGACTCAGATAAAGCTAGTAGGATAGAACTCGTGAAGGTTCTTCATGTACAAAAATATGTTTTTTGTAGTTTGACGAGGGTAAGAATAGAAAATTTTCTAAATCCTGAAAAGATTAATGTTTTCCTAACCCAAAAATGACAACTTATTATAAATAGAATTCTCATAAGTTTCAACGAAAGTGTTGGTGAAGTTACAAATGCAATACTGTTGTTTTTGCAAAAAAGAAACTTTTTTGACAAAAATGAAACAATATGACACGTGGCCTCTGCTTTTCGTTCGCCAAACTCATTGATGAGCCAAAATGGTAAGTCAGACTGACACAGACTTTGGCGAAGGTTCTTTCTAAAAACTGGAAATTTTGTAAAAAGGTGTTAAGATCTCACAAGAATTTATCCATTTTTAGATGAACAGTCACTTTGACCTTCTATTTCTAGAATTAACATTTGTTGACCTAGCAATAGATAGATCTGAATCATACCTATGCTCAATAAATCGGATGAACGTTCTTTTTTTTGTATTTTTTAGGGTTTTGGATGTTTTTTGGTGTTTTCTGATGGTTTTTCTGATGTTTCTGGAAATCTGCTGGGAAGGAATGTTCGCCCTTCAAACTGAAGGTTTTGTGATCAAAACCGAAGGTGTCTACAACTCGGCAAGCTTTTCTTGTAAGAGGGTAAAAATTTATCAGCTCTAATGACAATTTTGTCTCCTTTTGACCCAGATTTGATAGATTTGACCGATTTTTGTTGTTTTTTCTAATTTCTCAAATCTAGATGGATCTTAAGAATGGTGATTTGAATAGCTTCTCCTTTTCAATAATCAGATTAGATTTCAACAAGAAAATCCACTCAAATCTTCATTTCAATACAAGTAGATTGGTTCTCTTATGAAATGGACTTGTGAATGTCCTTGTTCTCTATCACTTTTTCTCCATCTCTCATGCTTTGTTGTATTTGCTAATTATTGGATCTGAATGTTATTGGAATTGCTATTTCTTATCCTTTTTGTGAGAGAGAAAGGAAGAGAGAGAAAGAGTGAGCTATCTTCATTGTGGATCATAGGGTTAATGGTTGTGTGTAGTGTTAAATGGTAGTGTTAATGGATGATAGAGCTAGATGTGGATCTTCCATTCATGTTGTAATCTGAGATCTGCTATCGCTCTCATGGGAACGAACCTATGCGTGACAACGAACTTCTTCTCCTTGATGCTAGATTGCTTGGATCTTGGGATGAGGTTAGGCTAGGAAAGAAACCCACTACAATTTTGGCACCGTTGTCGGGGAGCTATGCCAATTTTTTAGTTTGCAACATGTTTGTTGGATGGTTAGCTTGCATTAGGCATCTTGTCTTGGCATGAATAGTGTTAAATTGCATTTAGAGTTAGTTTGGAAGTGATTTTGCCTAACTATTCATATTTAAAAAAGAGTGGGAACCATTCAAAATTGGAGGAAACCAATTTGAAATTAAATTTGAACCAATTTTGGTGGGAGTCCCAACTTTATTTACTAACTTGACATTTAAGCCCTGCGACATTAAAAATCGCAAAAAGGCCTAAAGTCCTTTTATTGACTTTCTAATCAAATCTCTATGTAATCATCGGGTTAGTGGACTTACATACGTAGGGTGCCAAATCCCTCTCACTTATTAACTAGGATTAGGGTTGCCTCAAAATCCACAAATCCTCCAACATTCCCCCGCAACTCATCTTTTGGAAAGGTTGCCTCGTACTCTTGGAACTTTAGCTTCCTAAAAAGAGTTCTGGCACTTGGTTTTGGCTGGTTGTCGTGGTGTGTGAAGCACTGGCAACATGAGTGTCTTGCATAATGGCAGCTCCCAAAGACGGACCTTGGAGGACATCATCTATAAAAAAAGACATATCCAACTCAAGGGTAGCCAGGGGGAAAGCTTGGAGACTAGTTGGTTCTGAATGGTCCCCCTTGCTGGTGCTGACTGATGGAATTGTTTGTTGCAGAGTTGGGACCATAGCTTGATAGGATTGGATGGTAGTCTGCATGGCATTGAACTCTTGTTGCATTTTGGCCATTTGTTGGTTTTCCTGATCTACTTCTGTCTGCAATTGTTGGATTTGGATCTCTACATCTTGTCTAGTTTTCCTCTCTACCTCTGCTCGGTGATGATGGTGGAGTCGATCTTGCAGTAGCCAGTTGAGATCCTTGAGTAGGCCATGTGCGTGAGAAAATGCACTAGCCATTGGAATGTCAACCTCCTCTGGTGGCTTGTCAAAATCTAGGATTGTGTGGATGCCTTCGGATGGGGTGGCTTGAGCTACTACATCTTGAGGTGGATCTTTATCGTACATATTTGGGGGGTGGGCTCCATCAGGGTATGCCATATAGGTGTGTGTGGCCGACCCTTCTCCTAGATCAAGGATGATAATTTCTTCCCCTTGAGTGCTTGGAGCTTCTTTGGTGGTATCTGCTGCCACGATTATTGATTGGTCTTCAGCCATATCATCTGTCGTTGTGTGCCTTGGGGATGAGCTGATCTCTTTCGGATCTTGTGGTAAAGTCGAAAGCTTAATGGATGGCTTTCATTTGAGTCGTTCTTGAAGTTGACTGCACTTCTTTGATTACTCTGGATAGTCAATGATACTGGTTGTGATGTTGTTCCATCCAATAACATTGACTCCAGTTGCGCCACCTAGTCATGTGTGGGCAAGTTGGGTGTGGCTTGTACCACTGATTGGACTGGAAGGCATTGTACTACCTGTTGCCAATCCTCATCTTCCGACATTGACTTCTTAGGCTCGTTGTTGGAAGAAGTGCCAGGCTCGATGGTAGGTTCTGCTGGGAATTCTGTAGAGAAGTCAATAAGGATGCTTGCTTGGTCCATTGTCAATTGAGTGAGAAGGGGTCCCACCACAGTCGGCTTCTTTGGAGAGAGGAGAGCCTTGGAAATCTCTGTCTAGATGATGGCTCAGTGAGGGCAGCAAATAGATATGTGAAGATGGTTGCTGAGATGCGAGCTTTTCTTGTGCGTGCCACTTCAAAGAAGTTGACCACAAATGTAGCAACTCCTTGAAGGACTTCATTGGAGATGGATTCGAGTAATAATCCATTATTGGTGCACCATGCTCTTTTTGTGGTATCCATGTGCTTGTCAATCGACACTGCCCTTGCGTGGTATGTTGATATATGTCTTTGTCCCTAAGGTATTCCAATTGCCTTCAGATCTTCAATGGCATATGAGACTGTATGCGTAACTTGATTCAATCAGTATTTGAAACTCGGTGTATCCTTAGTGGTTGTTCGGAATGCATATTCTACTATGGTTGGAAGTTGGCATAATGGGGGAGTGTAATGTTGGAACCGCAGATCTTCAAAAGGGGCTCTCCAAACTTCCACCATCTACGTGCCTCGTATGGTTTTGGCATCGGGAGGATTTCTGGGTATGTTGACTTTTCCTCATCTGATGTGTGTGGGGTGAGATATTCTACCCCCACTATGAAATTTGGATCTAACTCTTGTGTCATCTTGAGTCTTTTGGCTAGCCTAGCACGATCTATTATCGCCTTGCCTGTATCCTTAACATCTATTAGTAGTTGTTTTTCGACCCCAACACCCCTTTTCCCAACCTCAAACGCAAGGATTAATGGCCCAAGCATGGCAACCTACGCGTATAACCCATCTTGACGAGCCGTCCGTAGATAAGTTGTGTTAGGCCCCAATAATGGCACCCTGCGTGAATAAGTCCAACTTGTGATGCTATTAGTCACTAGGGGGCAGGAAGCCAAATTTTGCAAGTCTCAAGGTTTAAACTTAGACTTAAAAAAGTATGCAAAAGTCAATGTCAAGATCCTAAAAAAGAACTTGCATTCTATATTGAGACTTGAAATTCCTAGTCCAATAAGTAGGTGTGGAAAGGTCACTCCACAAGCTTCTATAAAGAGAAGACCTTTTCTAAGTAATTTTGATCCTTAATGCATGAGAGCTAAGTGCTACCATTTTGGGTCCACTTGTGCTAATTTTGGGGTGTGGCTAATTATAGTGTGGCTTTATGCTCATTGCTTTTGTTTCTAAGTTCTTGCTATTTTAGCCCATGTTAGCAAATGTGCTTGATAATTGTGTGTTTCTAATTTAGTGAAGCTTTTTAGAGAGTTTGTGGAAGAGAGAGAGAGAGAGAGAGAGAGAGAGAGAGAGAGAGAGAGAGAGAGAGAGAGAGAGAGAGAGAGAGAGAGAGATGAGTATGTGGAAGAGCGTGTTAGAGTTAGTGTGGTTTTGGTTTTAAAGTTGTGTTTTCAAGGCATCTTGCTTGCAAGCAAAAATAGTGTTATTTGCATGCACCTTCAAGGCTCCTAGGTTCAAGCCCTACTTCCCATGCTACAAATGACTTAGACGGAGAAGGTGGAAGTCTTCTACTTCTTGACAGCAAACTGCTTCTTCTTTTCATTGTTGTACTTGAGTGTTCTGCAGCCCTTGATGAGATGGCCAGTCCTCTTACAGTACTTGCAGAAGAGTTTCTGCATTGGCTGGACTGATGAAGAATTTGAATTTGACCTTGGGCCAAAATTCGACCTAGACTGCATTTTGCTCTTTCTATTTGAATAATCAGGTTTTATGAATTTTTTTTTATGTGAATTTTTAATTTTTCTTTATGTACAGAGCCTGAGGATTCGATCCTGAGCCTGAGGATGCATTCCTTCTTATCTCCTCTTGTAAGAGCATAGAGATGACTCTTGATAGAGTAAGTTGTTGTTGGGTCGAAATAGCCATAACCCATGTTTCATAGGCTTCAGACAGACTCGATAAAAGAGTCATTACTGCATCTGAATCTTCAATGTTTGATCTTGTTGCATTCATCTACTCCATAAGGTTCTTGAATATATTGAGATGGCTGGAAATAGTGTCTGCATCAAACATCCTCAAAGTGAAGAATTTCTTCCTCGGATGAAGCTGGATGTGACATCCTTGATGTCATAAAGAGTAGCTAGGATGTCCCAAGCATCCTTGGCAGTCTGTGTAGATCGGATATGACTAAATTGGGAGTCTTTGATGTTCAAAGTGATTATAGCAAATGCCATCTTGTAGCCTCCATTTGGTGATGCCAGCTGCATCAATCTCTGGCTTGATTTCAGTACCATCAACAATGTCCCACAGCTCCTTGGCTAATAGAACGACTTTCATCTTGAACTTCCAGAGACGATAGTTCTCTCCATCGAGCTTGTCAATTAGAGAAGAACTAGAAGTAGATTCCATTCTGGTATAGTTCGATATCATTGGTAGAAACAAATAACGGGATATTGTTGGCTGCATACTTGCTGAAATGAAGTCTTGGTAGAAACAAGACTGAATCTGCAATGGAAATACATATTACTGAGCCACCCGCTCTGATACCATATAGGATTTTGACGAAAAGCGTGGTGAGCAGCAGAAGTGGTAGTACGGCAGTTACCATCAAGACAGTTCAAGATGAATATGATACTACAATGCGCAATGGAACAAAAATAGTAGAATGATACACTCTGACTAGATTACAGATTATTGAGTACAATGCTTGAAGTTGGCCGCAAAACAGTAGGGTGTTCAACCTTCAACTAAAATCATTGATAGCTAGATAATCCAATTTCTAACTAACTGATTCTAAACCTATCTTAACCACTGATCATTGTTGCAAAATAATGCCTGTACATTGTTACAAAAGATGCTTTCAAGTTGTTGACTCCATCATTGATGATTGGAAGTCAGTTGATCAATGCATTGATGGCCTAAGTAGATCTTCTTACAATCCCACAGAAAGTAGCCGTTATTTTAACTGTATGTGGTCAAATTTTTTTATTACAAAGGGTCGGATTTATACAATGGATTGGATTTATACAAAGAGTTGGAAAATATACAAAGGGTCGTATTTTACACCGGGTCACAATTATACATAGGGTCGGATTTTTCCAAGGTCGGAAAAATTAGATCCGATTTAATTCGATCTGATCCAAGGTCGAAGGTGTCCGAAAAATTAGACCCGATCTGATCCAAGGTGGAAACTGCTCAGAAAAATTAGAACAGGATCTGAACCGAATAGGTTCAAAAAAATCTCTCTTTGACAAGATTGATATCGGTTCGAAAAAAGGCTTGGGTCGAAAAAATTTGATCCTAAATTTTTAGATCCTTTGTTGGAAAATTTGATCCTTCATATTTTTGTGGATTTCAGGATGCTCATTAGATAATGGAATTGGGCTTAAGCATGAATTCCAATATTGTGAGAGAGCTAATTTGCAATTCACCAGATTATATCTGATTAAGACATTCTGAATGTATCTTTTTTGAGTAATATAAATCAACTTCTGCGTTCTATCTCTTTGGATTTGAATACCTAGACAATAATGAGCTTCGTCTAGATTGGTCATGCCGAATTCAGAAGATAGCATTGTCTTGGCTTCTTTTATCAGATCGATACTGTTGCTGAAAAGTAATGTGTCATCCACATACAAAGTGATAATGATAAAGAAATACTACACTGACTTGATGAAGAAATTTGAATATGAAGAGCTTGGTGTGTAGCCGTGTAGAAAAATATTGATTCTTTAAAACCATGCTCGAGCAAATGGCTTCAAGCCATAAAGTGATTTATGGAGTTTACACACATGATTGTGTCTACCTTTGATATTGTAACCTTCAGGTTGCATCATGTAAATGTCCTCTTCGATAACTCCATTAAGATATGTTGTCTATACATCCGTTTGATGTGTTTTCAAATCTGCTGCTATAGCAAATGACAATAGAAGTTGAATAGAAGTTGAATAGAAGAATGTTTACCTACAAGACTGAAAGTCTCAGTGTAGTCGACATTTTGTACCTAAGAGAATACTCTAGTGACAAGTTGAGCATTTCTTCGATTGATATTTCCATCTGCCTTGAACTTGATTTTGAATAACCATTTGCAATCAACTACATTTCTTTTGGCAGGTAATTCGACAATTGTCCATGTCTGGTTCTTGATAAGAGATGAATACTCTTTATCCATAACTTTTTTCCAGAGATCGACTCTTTATGTTAGCAAGTCCATTTGATTGAGGTGAATAAGAGGTAATGTATTGTTTCTCAATGTCGTTGTTAAGGCAACACTCCTTGAATTAGGTAGAGATGTATTCTCCCTCATTTTTGGACCTCAATGCTTCAATTCTTTTACCAGTCTGCATGCTCTTTGAATTGTCGAAAGATTTTGAAAGCCTCTGATTTCTGCTTAATAAAATAAGTAGTTGTTCTTCTGGAGTACTCGTCAATGAAGATAATGAAATACTTTGTGTCAACCTCAGTGTAGTCGACATTCTGTACCTAAGAGAATCCTCTAGCGACAAGTTGAGCCTTTCTTCGGCCGATACTTCCATCTGCCTTATACTTGATTTTGAACAACCATCTGCAATTAACTACATTTCTGCTAGCAGGTAATTCGACAATTGTCCATAACTGGTTCTTGATAAGATATGAATATTCTTTATCCATAGCTTCTTTCCAGAGATCGAAATCGGGCTAATTGAGTGCCTCTTCGACAGTCATTGGCTCTTGAACAAGGTAAGTTGCAGACTCATCGATATACCTGATAGATGGTCTCCTTTGTCTTGTCGATCTTGTGGGTGGTGTTCGAAGTTGATAATCTTCATCATGATGTAATGGCTGAACTACAACATCATCGTCTTCAGGTTCATTCTTGATAAGTTGTTCTTGTAGACGAGCTTGGACCTTCAATACGAATAGTCGACTTTGGAACTGGAAAGTTTGATATATCAGAAGAGCCTGATAGTTCGACTATATGACCTTTGCCTTTACCTTTGAGGTCGATAAACTGATCTTCGATGAAGAAGACATCCCAGCTAGTGAATATCTTTGACCTAACAGGATCATACGACTTGTAAGCTTGATCTGAAGTAGTGTAGCTGATGAAAATTGATTTGATACTCTGAAAGTCGAGCTTCTTTCTGAGAGCATGCGGTATTTGCGCATAAGCGATATATCCAAAAACTCTTAAGTTCAATAAAGAAGGTTTGGAGCCTGTCCAAACATCGTATGGTGTTTTGTCTAAGAGTCCTTTAGTAGGACATATGTTTAAATATAGGCTGTAGTTGATACTGCTTCAAATTAATAATGTTGCTTTCCCTTACAAACCACAATTAGAAAGTCAAATTCAGTCAATAACAATAACTATCTTGCAATACGCCCGGTATTGCACGTCTTGTTTACCAAGTAAAGTAATGGCTGGTGATCCGTATAAAATGCAAAGTGCATTTCCATGAGGTAATGACGAAATTTCCGTACAGAAAAAATCATCGCTAACGCTTCATGTTTTGTTGTCGAATAGTTCTTCTCTGGATCTGCAAGTTGTCTGCTTGCAAATCGTATTGGATAGTCCTTCTTATATTCACCTAGCTGCGTCAAAACTGATCCAATTGCATATTTCAAGGCATTAGTGTGAACATGAAACTCAATCGTCCAAGCTGAAAAATGCAGTACGGTGTTCAGGCTAATGCTTTTTTTAATTTTTCAAAGGCTTCTAATGCCTCTACTGTTCAAATAGGAACAATAGTCAATTTGTATATAGGTCTTGCTAAATCCGCAAAAAAGATAATAAAAATTCAATAATAGTTCACATGACCCATAAACACATAAACTGCATGAATTGTTGTTGGCGGTGGCAATTCCACAATAACCTTGATTTTAGACTAATATGTGGCAATGTCATGTCTTGATATCACATGTCCAAGAACAACTTCGTGGGAAACCCATATCTGGCACTTTTCTGGATTTAGAGAAATTTGATACTTGCGGCATCGTTCAAATACTTTCTCCATCGATCCAAGTGGTCTGTATCTGTGCTATATGGACTCCATGGTCATCCAAGTAAATTTCAAGAATTTTTTGTAGATAGTCTTTAAAAGCAATTGCATTACTCTTTGGAACAAACTTGGTGCATTACAGAGTCCAAACGACATTACTTTGTAAGGATAGGTGTCCCATTCTATTACAAAAGCTGTTTTGTGAAGATCTGCAGGTGCAATCTTGACCTGGTTGTAGCCACTAAATCCATCCAGAAAAATATAGGCTTCCGCTCCAGCAAGGCGGTCCAAAATGCTTTCAGTTTAAGGTAATGGAAAGTGATCCATTCGCATCACTTTGTTCAAGGCCTTGATTTTTACACAAATTCTCAATTTCCCATTCTTCTTAGGAACAATGACAATCGGTGAAACCCATTTGGTATGTTCGATCTCATAAATGAAATCGGCGTCAAGCAATATCTGAAGCTCTTTCATTATCAGATCCGCAACATTAGGATTATAGCGATAGAACTTTGTAACCTTTGGAACTGCATCAGGTATTAAAGGTATGGTGTGTTCAATAACTGACGTCGGAATACCTTGAGATCTTTATAAGTCCATGCAAAGCAATCTTGATACTTAATAAGTAACGTTCGGAGCGCTTGAAACTATTTAGGATTAAGTTGTGATCCAACTTGTACAATCTTTTTTTATTCTCCTGGTTCAGCAAGATTCACAGGCTGTGTCCTAGGTGTCCTCAAAAACAAAAGACGACACTGCCCTTAAAAACTTGAAAGGGTCTTTAAGCAAAAGCGAAGGCCTGCAGCATGAAGGCACAAGCGTAACGGACAAAAGGCGGATGATTAACAGAGGACAACGACAGAAAATTGGAATCAGTTTCGGTTAAGGCTAATGTATTTCTTTTGATTAGATCTTCTAAGTTAATCAGTCCCCTGGATTGATCACATAAAGAGATCAACGAAGGATGCTGTATATGCAGATGAAGACACACACAGTCACGGATAGAATACAGGCAGACAGTCTGAGATAGCTCCAGTGCGAGTTTACAAATTAGCAGTAGCTAGTCATACTATTCGCGAGAAGAGAATATCTCTCTCGTGCCAACGCGCTGATCTGAGAAACAGTCAGAGCTCAATAATTGTATTGTAAATTTAGTTGTGATATAGAAGCCATTTTCTCTATGTTATGTTAAGTGACGTGTATGATCTGTAATACTTGAATGCATGCTATCAGTAGATAAATTTCTACTATTGTTTTATTCAACATTATCTACTGTTTGCAAGTTTAATATTTACAACAGATTGTTAAAATTGATCTGGGAGAGAATTATACTCTAGTGAGAAGTAGTAGCTACTCTTGCCAAGTCTGCTCTATCCGGTCTTTCATTCTGCATCAGTGATCTCTGAATACAATTGCCATCACCAGGCAGTCGAGGCCGGAGCCCTGCGGTGGGTATTGGGGTCGTACAACTTGTAAGTGTTTTCAGAGAAAATGTAAACAGTCAGGATGGTCTTTAGACTTTGAAAGTCAAATTTCTTCTTTGTCTCCCTTGGGATCTACATGTAGGTGATGCAACCGAATACTTGTAGGTTATTCACGGAAGGCTTAGATTCTGTCCAAACCTCATGGAGTGTTTTACCCAAGAGGGACTTGGATGTAGGCTGCTATAGTAGAGACAACTTCAGTCCAAAAACTCTGTGGTAGTGATGCATGAGCTAGCATGCATTTGGCTAACTCAACTAGTGTACGATTCTTCCTCTCGACTAAGTCATTGGACTGAGGCGAATAGAGAGTAATGAATTGTTGTTCAATGCCTTGGCTTTGGCAGTACTCCCAGTAGAGATATATTCTCCACTGTTGTTGGATCTTAGGGCTTTGATCCTTTTACCATTTTTTTTCTCTACCACTCCTTGAAGACTTTGAAGAGGTTGAAAGCCTTTGACTTCTTCTTGATGAAGTACACCATTGTCCTTCTGGAAAACTCATCAATAAAAGTGATAAAGTACTTTGCATCCTTCAATGAAGGATTCTGCATTGGGCCACATATATCTGTATGTACAATATCTAACAGCCCTCTAGCAACATGCTGATGGGTTCGAATTATTGTATTTTGTGTCCTAAATTTGTATTTAGCTAACAAAGAGCAGATTTGGTACATGCAAAAAACTTCAAAGTAGTTTGGATTGATCATTTGCAATGCTCAATCTTATTGTACCTTCACCTATGATATCTTGTGTGCTATCATTGTCACCCATGTGAACAAACGTCTTGGTACCGTAAGGCATATAGGACTCAAAACAGCCGATATGGCTAGTCATATGTTGGGGGGCTCCGAAATCAAGAAACCAGGAGCTGCCGTTTGATGCCTCTTGATGTCTCATCATGAATGCATCATGATCCTTGGTATCAGACCAAGGCTTACGAAGATTGGAGAACTTGGAGAAGTGCTACTTTTTGTCGAAATTTCGGTGTGGATCAATTGAAATTCTCTTCCAGGTGGATAGCAAGATGGCAAATGGGTGTACTCTCCCAATTTCCATTTGCATGTTGCCAAGATCCATTTCTCTCAAAAAAAAAAAATTGGGTTTTATGGAGATTTGTCCTAGAAAGCCAATTTGTGATGTTTTTTGGAGCTTTTTCTTGTGTAGCTCAATTTTTGTTTAAATATGAATTTTCCAGCAAGTGTACTTTCATTTTATGGATCATTAATGATGAAATTAATGATGCATGCTGGTTCTTTTCATGATTTGTGGTTCTAGGCTATATTTTGTTCAAATTTGCTTGCCTTTTCATGCTTTTTGACTCAAAATTGATAGTAAGAACTAAAATCTAGTATGATCAGATCATTTAGATGTCTATTATTCTATAAATCGATTTTCATGTGGTTGGGAAAGAGTTGCACGACATGAAGTTTCCACTTTATAGTGAAGAAAAAACCAGAAAATAGCCAAAAATTACTATATTTGCTTGTTTTTTTTTCATAAAGTTGGATAGTAGGTGGTTGTAAAACATGTTATAGAGCTTGTAAAAATTTGAATTAAAGTATTTTGAAGCTGTTTCTGAAGTAAGAGCCAAGACTTCCATGAATTGAGCATGTAGAAGTTTGAAAAAAGCCAATAAAAAAAAAAAAAAAAAAAAACTTATTTTTGTGGTTTTTGGGGGGTGGATTGTTCCCAATCCATAAGGAGATCATCATAGAAATTTTTACAACATGATTAGCATTCCTTTTTACCTTTCTAGCAAGCTATTATACCTGTAAATTGATGGCCTATGGCTTATGCTCTATCTCCATCATCACAAGGTCAAATATGGATCTGTTATATCCATCTGAAAGGCATGCCAATCATCCTATCATTTGAGGTTTAATCTAGATCCCAAATGGATAAATCACTATTTACAAAATCGAAAAACCTTAAATCTATCGCTTTTTTAATTAATCTTTTACTTCTTAGTAATTTCTTGAATATTAGCCATCAGATTGATTTATATGATTCTTTCCAGCATGAAGTTATTCTTCTGAAAGACTGTTATATCATATGATTTACTACTTTGGTGAATAGACTTGGAATTCAGATAAATTCTAAGGTGACCGTGTTTCAATTTCTTAAAACCCATGATATTTCTTTTGCATAAATGGATTTCAAAGGAATAATAATTAATGTCGCTTGGATTGAAAATGTTCGAAGGAAAAGTTTTGATTGTAATAGAGTGAATCCTTTTCTATGAAAGAAACTTGTTACAAACTTTTCATGGATTTAGATATTTTCATATATCATCTTTCCAGTTAACTTTTATAGAAATTAATAATTTCTTTAAACGAAGGAGTGAAGTGATGGGATAAAATTCTATCTGAGGTCCTATTGGTTGCATAGTTTTTGGAAGAGAACTAGTTGTGGTATAGAAATATGATTTTCTGAAAGTAATTTTGGATAGATTCAGAATAAGATACCAAATTGGAACTATTCGAATAAGAGAAATTCTCTAGAGATTGTGTGGAACAATCTAGAACTAGAATTGATTTGAAATTTGACTCATTATCTGTAAGTGGTACAATGAAAGGTCAAAGGTCACTAGTTTCATTTTAATTGGAATAGGAGTAAGTTTGATCGGAGTTTGAGTTTGGAGTGTCTGTATTAGATCAACCTAATCTTAGTTTGAGTACTAGGATCAGGGAGGGGTTGATTGAGTGAAAGAAATTATGTTATTAGAGGTAAGCTGGGTTGGAAAACTAGTGAGAGTGAATATGTTATTAATCTCAAAAATTTTCCAAATATATTATTTACTCATGAGAAATAGAAATTCTATAGTAGCCGAGTTGCAAAATTCTCAGTGAGTATGTGAGTAACATATGCAAATTTTGGAGGAATCTTCCAAATAAAAATGTGTTTATGTACTGGGTCATAGTGAGATTATTCTCATATGTGCATGATTAATCTTGTATGAATCTATTATGTATTTTTGGTTACTGGGTTTATTTGGTGCACTTAAACCAGTCGACAAACATAGACATATGTTCAAGTATTGTTGGAACTGTTGGCTGATTTTGAGAAATCCCCAAGATGCTGGCCAAAAACTATTCTAAGAGTACCTCTCACCTTAGACCGAGGAGGTCTCTGAGAGAAGGACGAAAGATGAGAGCCGAGCATGAGAGTCCAGAAATACTAGCTAGGACAATAGCTAGAAATCATGTGAGCCTCATGGTGAATCCCAAGTGATGGAATGACCATGTAGGAGCTAGTATGAGTAGGCATTTGTAACAAATGTAGAGTGAGCTACCTTTTGATGGTGATCTCTAGTGGAGGAACTAATTCCACTTGTTATTTGCTAATTGTGGAATTGCCACTTAGGCTCCACCTAGCCAACTCATTGGCTTATTTAAGAGCCTTCCTCTCGTGCGAGAGAGCCTTACTTGTAGTGTCATTCTCTTGTTTTGAATAAAGAAGATCTTCTTCAAGTTTTGGCATTCTTGGAGCTCCTTGTTCATGATGGCTTTCTTGAGTGATTCCATTATGAGCTTTTCATTGTGGAGTAGAGTGGATAAAATCTTTTGTTTCTTGTTTCTAGAGTAGGATCAAGTTTCAAGTAAACTAAACAGGCTGAAGTAGTGGCGTAGATCTTGCAAATTCTTCTACTCTTCAATTCTTGATGTTCTTGAAAAGTTCAAAAATCAAGAAATGGGTATTTCTTGATCATTGCACTTGTAATGCTTGTTAGTTAATTTCTTGCTTTCATATTTTCTGTTTTTGTGGATGTTGCTAGTTTTATATGAGTTTCAAAAACCGTTGTCTAGTTGTTTTTACTATAAATAGAAGTAGGATCTGTTAGCTATTGTTCATCTAAGTTGCAGGCTGATTTTTAGATGAATGCTATTGACTTGCATGTTTCCATTATTGTGAGTGCTTCAGGATTGAACGGGACCTGAGAATCCATTCACAGGATGGATTTAAAACATATACCACAACATGAATCATACCTTTTTGTCTGATCTGGGCAATGAATTAAGAAGATAGCAATCAAACCGCTCAACAACTGGTAATAGGTAGAACAATCTGAAACCAGAGAAGAGAAAACCAAAAAGCCATGTTTCACAGATTCTCAGTCACAGGAATCTGTGAACATTTGGTGCCATTACCACATGTGCACACACAAACCAATCAAAAATGCATTCTATGTGCACCCCACACTGTTTTTGAGATTTCATGTTCCACATTTCAACCGAGCCCGTCACTCTTGTTTCGACTGAGTCTCTAGCTCAGCCCTCACCAAGTCTTCAAGTTACACCCTTGGACGAGTCCACACACTTACTCATTGGACCGATCCAAGTCCCTACTACCACCTTGACCGAGTCCTAAGTACACACGTTCAATCTCGACCGACTCCTATACTTGAGTTTTCGACCGAGTCTTCTCAGTCCGATCTTGATTGAGTCCTCTCAGTCTGATATCGACCGAGTCCTCTCAATCCAATCTTGATTGAGTCTTCTCAATCCGATCTTGATCGTGAGTCTTCTTAGTCCGATCTCGATCGAGTCTTCTCTCAGTCCGATCTCGACCAAGTCCTGACCATACGATCTCAACTGAGTCTTTATTTACCATCTCGATTGGGTCATGAACATTCCATCTCAACCGAGTCCTTGAATGGACATCTCGACCGAGCCGACATTTCAAATCTCAATCGAGTCATTGCATTGCCATCTCGATCGAGCCTAGAGCTCAAATCTCGACTGAGTCCAGACATCCGGTCCTGACTTGAAATCTCGACCGAGCCGAGTACCTACCAAAAAAATTCAACTATGCCTCTTTGCCTAGACTTAAATCTAAGCCATTTGCCAAAGTTATTAGCCCAAGTTTTTTTGCACTACCCCTCACTTGCCTACTTTGCAATTTGGTCACACACTAGTCACCAAACCTCTGAGCACTGTACCTTATCCTAAGTTTGCATCCAGAGTTTTATTTTCAAAAAAAAAAACTGGTATCACCCACATTTGAGCAAGTCAGACATACTAGGTTCTCCCGCCTCAAATCACAAGTACATGAACCATCCACGAACCTAGTTGAGAGATGGGAACCTACCAGAGCCGAACCTTCATATGACCGAGCACATTTTCATGCTATTGAGTCTTCTCACACAAGAGCTCACCTAGATGGCACTTTTGCCAATCATGGACCTCGTACTGGAAAACGAACTCCAAAGCTTGATCTCCCTAAGTACGATGGTAATTCAGATCCTCAGATATTTTTACAAGTCTTTGAGAATGCTTGTGACGTTTATGGGGAAACATCAAACAAAGCAATGGTCCAACTTTTCTCGATGACCATGATAGATCGAGCACGTGAATGGATTTTCAACATGGATCGTGAAGATAAACTTGATTGGTCATTCTTGAAAGAATCCTTCATCAAACATTTCAAACTGTTTCAGAGTCCCTTTGTCAAATTGAGTAATATAAAGATGGCAAAGAACGAAAAAGCACATGATCACATTGAACGATTTAAACGTCTCAAGAGTCAAGTACAAGAGTAGCCTACCGAGAACATGCTCATCATCTGGTTCTTAGTTGGACTTCCCAGATGGATCAGAGATGTGAGCTAAGATCTAACGATGAATACACGTCCTTAAAGACATCAATGTCTGATGCCATCTGAGAAAAAGATGAAGGATCAGATGTTGAGGATCCTAGATAACGGAGAGCACATCGTGTTGTCCACGAATCAAAGCCGACCGAGGACACTCGGGATTAGCTTTGGAAGTCGCAAATGGAATTGTTGAATCAACAACACCAAATGCAGATGGAGAAACTCACAAAGAGTTTCAAAATACATTGAAATCTATCCAAAGCTCAATGTCTAGTAGGCTACCCCTACTCAGGTACACCATAGATGAGAAAACACCTGGTGCCCTCATTGCCAAGTGCACACACTAGTAATGAATGCCCATCGTATCAACCAGTTTCTGACAATTCCCTAATCAAATGTGAAATCTGTGATTTCATGGGCCATACATCCTTCTATTGCTACTACAATCCACGATATAACCATCAAGAACAACCAGGAGGACACTATCAGCCTCCTAGGCCTCAATTTGTTTTCATACCTCCACAAAATCAATATCAACAATGAAACAATCCGCCAGTACAAATACAAGAGCTACCTAGGCAAAACCCAGAGCAATATCTGCCTCAATTAGCACTCCTAGGTCCGCCTCCAAGGGGACCACCCAAGAGAGGAACTCAACAAAATCAATCTCCTAAAGCACCTATTTAGACACATTTTGTTGATAATCCCTAAGATCACTCATACCATACCGACAACACATCCAACTTTGGAAGTTATGCACATTACCATGAAGACCACTCATGTTCATGTCAAGGAAATGAGTATCCAAACAAGTTCAAAATTCCAGAACTACTAGCCATCCAAAATGGCTACACAATCGTCCAAGGGCCAATGAGCAACATATGTTTCATCTGTGGTGAAATATATCATTTCACTGGGTTGATTGTAAAGTCAAAAATCACTACCATGCAGAATGTCCAGAAATACGGTTTTAAGGATTCCCCAAGCAACCTAATATGATCCTACCCACAAGACACGTATGTCATGAGCCAGTTAGGGTCATGAAAAGAGCACAACACAAAGCATACCAACAACACAACCCAATCGATACACTTGCTGATAGGGGAAGTTTTGAAACTTCCACAATCCCTAGAGATTACCCAGATCCACTGGTGGAGCAAAGGCGATACCATGAAATTAGAGATGAGTTATTGCCAAAAGAAGCGAGAACTGATAGTCCGTTACTTGCTCAATCCTCACACAAGAGCAACTCTTAAAAGGATTAGAAGTTCTTTGAACTCCTACAAGCTCAAATCACCATGTCATTCCACAATCAACATCAAATCCTTCATAGGCCTCAAGGGCTATATTAATGGAAGTTTTCAGTTGCTTCATGTACAAGATAAACAGCAAAAACCTAAAGAGATTTTAGATATACCTCATATTCCTATGAATCTAATGAATATACGTATTGCAAAGGGGAATAGCATCACCCTCCCTATGCTCTACAAAGACTATCCCGCGGTATCTGCTATTTTAGATAGTGGATCAGGTGTAAACATAATGGCTTTGTCACTAGCAAAGTCATGGGATTTCACCCAGTTAGATCTACCAAGCTACAAGTTACGCATGGCAGATCAGAGAGTAACCGACCCTGCCGAGCTCTTATCAAATATTCTCATATGTATCGCATGCATCAAATTCACCATTGATTGTGTTATCCTAGACCTACCAGAAGATGTACATACATATAGACTCCTTATTGGTACACCTTGGCTACAAATGACAGTGTGGTCCAAGATTGAAAGCAAAGTAAGATAACCTTCGACATTAATGAAAAGAGAGTCATCGTTGACTTTATAGCCACGTGAAGCCAACCAGGATTTATGACGATTGGTCATCCATAACATACGATGCATCTGATAGTGTTCCAATCATGTTGAAAGGACGCTATACACACTCAACCGATATCATCAATTGGGGTGGTCACACATTAGCCACTGTGCTGATTCCAACAAATGCCTCATTGAAACCATCGAAGAAGACATCATTATCCTACCATCTTCTACTCACATCAAGACACCCATTATTCTCCTGATGATGATCAATCTTATTCCCATAGGTTGGTGCCCCGAAGAAACTATCGTTTCTACAGCCCATGTTTTGGAAGATGTAATTCTTTTGATGAATAATGAGGACATGAGTGACGAGCAAGTCCTCAACTATCTCGATCGAAAACGATTTGCACCTAAATCGATCCCAAAAGAGATCAAGACACCAAGCCCACTAGCTCATGTACAACTTACCTCTAAGGTAGTGGACACAATGACCGATAGGCCCAAATTTAAAGTCTACCAGTGGAAAGCACTTCCAGACGAAGTCTGTGAGGCCATTGACGAAGAGTTAATCCGAGAGACAACCACACCACCTCCACAAAATACCAGAAAACCTCGGCTAACCAAAAATAAAATAGTCACATATGCTTGCTAGATGGAGGATCCACGGGCTCCCAAGTGTTGTTGGTGATCAATGCATCATACTCTTGCTTCATAGCCTCATACCACTCCTTGGTATTGAGTGCATCTTCAACATCCTTTGGCTCCTCATGTGAGATGAAAAATGCATAATTATTGGAATCAAGGTCAACTTGCTTGCCTTTGACAACATATGAGAGCCTATTAGGCTCGAATCTCTCTCTTGATGAGCTCCTAGGTGTGAAAACCCGAGGAGACTCCTCCTCAAATCTTGATCCCAACATATCTTGATTGTCTTCAATAGTGATGTTTTGTGATGGATCTTGAGGTGATTTGATTTCGGCCCCTTCTAATGTTGGATGTTGATCTTCATGAAATATAACATCTCTACTTTCAATCACCTTTGAAGTAGAGAGTACAAAGACTCTACAGGCCTTCTTGGTGGATGGATATCCAAACATGATCCCTTTGCTTGAGCATGGATCATTCTATATAAGAATTGAGACCTTCACTTAACGTTTCCCCAAGTTACTAAGTTTCAAAAATAGTATAATGGACTGACTCTAACTTTGGCGAAGGTTCCCCTCAAAGAACTGATATTCTTGCAAAAGGGTGTTAAACTTTCTACAGAAAGTTACCAACAACTAGTGGAACGGTCACTTTAGCCTTCTAATTTTGGAGTTAACCTTCGCGGACCTGGCTATAGATAGATTTGGGTCGGGTGGTTTTTGTTCAATTTTTGGAGATCAGCTGGGAAATAACCTTCACCCTTCAAACTATAGTGTCACTGCATCATGGCGGTATTGTGTGCAAGTCAACAAAGGTTGGTTGTGAAGGAACATAAAGTTATTGATGACTAATGAAGATTTTGCCCCTTTTGTCACCAAAATGGCACAAATGAACGATTTTTATCATTCTCTGATTTCTTCATATCCAAGTGGATCTTAGGAATGGTGAGTTGTCTAGCTTCCCCTGCTCATCAATCAAAACAGATTTCAAGCAAAAAATTCCACACAAATCAAGCAAAATCTCTCCCAAATTAACCCTAAAATACAATTTTAACACTATTATGCCAAGACAAGATGCCTAGATGTAATCTACCATTCAAGCATAGATCAGAAACATGCTAAAAATGAAAAATTGGTGTTGCTCCATAACAGTGTCGCCAAAATTGTAACATGTATTTTCCTATCCACCTTCAAAACTAGATCCAAGCACAATCAAGCATCAAAGAGATGAAGAGGAGTAACATGTTGTCACGCGGAGGCTCGTTCCATGAGAGTGATAGCATAGTTCCTAATCAAGCACATGCTTATGATCCACATCTAGCACTAATCATTAACACTACTCAAGCAATGATAGAGCTTACTTCTCTCTCTCTCTCTCTCTCTCTCTCTCTCTCTCTCTCTCTCTCTCTCTCTCTCTCTCTCTCTCTCTCTCTCTCTCTCTCTCTCTCTCTCTCTCTCTCTCTCTCTCTCTCTCTCTCTCTCTCTCTCTCTCTCTCTCTCTCTCTCTCTCTCTCTCTCTCTCTCTCTCTCTCTCTCTCTCTCTCTCTCTCTCTCTCTCTCTCTCTCTCTCTCTCTCTCTCTCTCTCAAAAAGTATAACAAATATAAACTCCAACAAGCATAGACTCCAACAATTACCAAATCCAAAGAAACATGAGAGATAGAGAAGGAAAGAAAAAGAGCAAGGACATTCCATATCCATTTGAAAGAGGATCCATCTGCTTTATTAAAATGAAGAGTGACTGTACACAATAACTCGAACCATCACTATATATAGTGAATTTTAGGGCTTTGGCCTCAAATCCTATTGGCCAATTTCCACCTCCCTTATTATTTGAAGTTCTAAAATTGGGGGAAGCCCTTTTCATTGACAAACTTGACATTAGACTTTGCGACATTAAAAGTCCCGCAAAAAGGCCTAAAGTTCTTTCATTAACTTATAACTAATCAAAAACCTATGTGCTCATCATCATCAGATTGGACTTACACACGCAGGGTCCAAATTCCTCTCACTTATTAACTAGGATTACAGTTGTCTCGATATCCGCAAACCCTCCAACAGTAGGATGTGGAAATGTCAGTACGAGAAAAGTTGTTTCTAGAATTGGTGTAGGTATTTCTACAATGACAAAAGTGTTGATTTTTGGGTAATGCTGATGTAACTTTCATACAGTTGTACAATTTGTAGTTCTAGATTTTTGAGGTATCCTAGAAGTAAACCACCAAAGATATTATACCTAAGACAATTATACCTCTCTAATTTATTGAGGATATTCCATAAAAAATTTAATTGTTAATAGGTGCAACAACTATCCCAATTAGTGAATTTATGTCCTAATTGTCTAGATAATAAGGCATAAGTGAACTTCTAATATAGTTTGGTAGTAGGCATAAGTGAAATAATTTTTTTTATTCATTCAAAGAATGAATGAATTTCTTGTTGAAGTAACTAGTATGCAAGTTTTGAATGTCTTACTCTTTTTCATTGGTCCTCCTTATGATTTTGCAAGGAGTGTGACTGACCCCAATAGACTATCATCTATTTGCATTGCATAGTCAACACAAAACAAAAGAAAACACTTCTCTTTGCACAAGAGCTTCAGTACAACTAACTAGTTCAATAGTTTTATCTTTAGTGGTGTTGTGACCTTTTCTATTAATTTTGTTTTCCTAGAGACACAACTGGATTGAAAGTTCTCTTTTCAAAATCCTCAATGTGTTGTCTTTGAATATTCTTTCGTACCTGGGGATCAATTATGTACTTCTCTCTTACCAGGTAGGTTCTTTGGGCTTGTTCAGCTACTATTTTTCATAGGATTGCACCATACGTTTAATACTTGTAACCCCTATTCCTCCATATTAAATTAGTGTTTTCCATTAAAATGCTCTATTGGTTTGTTTAAGCACTGCTAAGTTTTTCATGTAGTAGTGTTGAAGCTTGCACATTGTTTCCATTGTTTTTGTTATAGCTCTTGTAACTTATACTATAGTTTAGCATTGGACTAATCTTATTTTTGTGAAGCCAACGTTTGAATTTTTGTGTTTAGTGTATCAACTTGTTTTTTTAGTATGTCTTTTTTTGTAATTAGGTCAAGTTATACATGCATCATCTACTGGTTTTGCTATAAAATGTTAATATATTGCTCATGTAAAGTATCATAGCTCTTCATAAGGGCTTTCAACTATATTTTTTGCTTAAGAAGTAATGTATTATTCTTTGCTAATGATGCTTTAATCAACTCATTTTCAGCTACTTGTTAACTAGTTCTGCTTGTTGGCCAAGGATGATTGGGATACTCTCAAAGCAATCTATGAGGCCAAAAATACCTCTAGGCTCCTCACTCTTAGAGATCAAATACTTCAAAGTTCTCAAAAGAGTGATAAGAGTGTCACTATATATGTTTTAAGAGTGAAAGACATTCATAGAGAGTTTGCTTGTATTAGAGATTCCATAAATCAAAGTGAGCTAGTCCAAGTCACACTTAATGGCTTGAGAGATGAATATCCTATCAAAGAGGATTTTTTTACTTTGGAGGCTTTGCAAGGAGTGCTAATAGCTGAAGAATCAAGGCATGAGAACAAGCTATTAAGGATGGACAAATTGCCACCGAATCATAATGGTGATGGCAAAGCTCTATTTTCCAAGCACAAAGAGAGGAGCAAGAAGAAACACCAACACTTGGACAAAGCAAATGATAAGAACCAAGATGAAGAGGAGGAGGATTCCTCTCATGCTTATACCTCAAAGAAGAAGAAGAATATCAAATGTTTCTTTTGTGAAAAGAAGGGCCATTATGCCACAAATTGCTTCAAGAAAAAGAATCAATTCAAGCAAGCCAACATATCAAATGAGAAAGAAGACTCTATTGCAAGTGATGGAGAGGAATCTCATATGGTCTCTAGTTTCTCCTCTACACCTTTCAAGAAGGATGGATCTTGGTATATTGACACTGGGTCACAAATGTGTAGCTTCAAGGATTCCTTCTCATCTATTATGTCGTATGGAGGAATAAAGAAGTCTATCGATACAACAAATGATCAAGAGTTCAATATTGAAGGCATAGGGAGTGTTCACTTGATAATATCATCTTCCAAAGTTCTTTCTCTCAACATGGTTCTTTTGTGCCTAATCTTACAAAGAACCTCATAAGTGTTGGCCAACTTCTTGATCGTGGCCTTGATGTGAAATTCAATACTGATACTTGTATTATTGAAGAGAAATGATGAGATCCTTGCACATGGATCTAGATCCGGAGGCATATACAAGCTGGATCCAAGAAAGAGTTGTCATATTGCTTATGTGACAAAGCTTTCCAAGGAGGAGTTATGGCATAGGAGGTTGGGACATCCCAAATACAAATCCATGTTTTCTATGATCAAAGAAGCCAAGGCTATTGGCTTGCCAAAGAATCTCTCCAAAGAGATCAAGCCATGTGAGGCTTGTGCAATTGCAAAATCACACAAGAAAGCATATCAAAGATTTTCCATCAAAAGCACACATCCTTTGGAGTTGATACACTCGGATGTGCACTTCTCATCATCCAAAAGCAAGGGATGAGCCACTTGCTTTGTGACGTTTATTGACGATTTCACAAGATACACATAGTCATATCTTCTTTCTTCAAAATCCATGGTGTATGATTACTTCCTTATATAAAAAGCATATGTTGAGAAGCAATTCTCATTGAAGATTAAGGCTTTGAGGTGTGATGGAGGAGGAGAGTACATCTCCAAAAAATTCCATGACTATTGTGAGCAAGAAGGCATCAAAAGGGAGCTTTCTTGTGCTTATTCACCATCTCAAAATGGAGTGGACTAGAGAAAGAATAGATCCTTATGTGAGTGTGCAAAATCCATAAGGATTGAAGTATCTTTGCCTAAAGATTTTTGAGGAGAAGCTATAAATTGTGCAAAATCTTTGCAATAGGCTCTCACATCTTGCTCTTGAAGGAAGGATACCATATGAGGTCTTATTAAAAAAAAAGCCTAAGGTTGATCACCTTAGAGTATTTGGTACTATTTGCTTTCCACATGTTCCCTTGGAAACAAGGAAGAAGTCAAAAAAGTGCTCTTTTTTGTAAAATTAATATTATCACTCTTGATCCTTTGTCCAAATCTTCGCCGATTGGTCTAAGATTTCCAAACATAGTAATCCATCAATTTTGAGTTTGATCCATTAGCATTATCCAAAAGTCTCTCTCTCTCTCTCTCTCTCTCTCTCTCTCTCTCTCTCTCTCTCTCTCTCTCTCTCTCTCTCTCTCTCTCTCTCTCTCTCTCTCTCTCTCTCTCTCTCTCTCTCTCTCTCTCTCTCTCTCTCTCTCTCTCTCTCTCTCTCTCTCTCTCTCTCTCTCTCTCTCTCTCTCTCTCTCTCTCTCTCTCTCTCTCTCTCTCTCTCTCTCTCTCTCTCTCTCTCTCTCTCTCTCTCTCTCTCTCTCTATTTTAATCTTTGCCAAGCTACAAAACTTATTGTTTGTCAAAAAAGAACCTTTGCCAGTCTAGCATCATCATTATCAAATATACCCAATTCTACCATAGAATCATTATCAAATATACTTACTGTCAATCAGGCAGAGATGTTAGAAGATCACCTCATCTAGAGTTACCAAAGTGGGTTATCTAATCCAGTTAGATTTCTCAAAATGTTTGCTGAATTATGTGAAGTTTATGACGAAGTTTCTCCACGAGATAAACTTAAGCTATCTCCTATGGCCTTAACTAGAGCAATACAAGATTGGTTTTACATCCAAGATGAGACTGAACATATGGATTGGGAAGTAGTTAAAGGTGGCCTAATTAGAAGATTTAAACCCAAAAAGTTCTTGGAAGGTTCTTTCCTACTTTTAGGTAGAATTAAAATGGGAAAGAGGGAAAGGATGCGAGATTACATTGAACGGGTCAAGCATCTTCGATCAGAGTGTGATCCTGAATTAATTAATAATGACGCTAAGATTATGTGGTTCTTAGCATGTCTACCTAAGAGGATTAGATGGGAACCTTAATGTCGAGCTGATTATACATCATTACAACATGCAATGGATGATGCAATACACGAAGAGGATGAAGATTCAGATGATAAAAACATCCACAACTATTGCATCTACAAACATCAATGCAACAGCCGAGTTGATGATGGATGAATTTGAAAAACTTGGCCAAAAGCAAAAAATGCAGTTAGAAAGTATGCAATCTTAGTTCGATGCAAAGTTGCAAGAATTGGAAGGCCATCATGCTAAGATCGATAAAGCAAGTAATAAGATGGCTAAAATATTTCCTAGCAGAGAAAATGTTTGGTGTGCTATTTGTGTTGGAACTCACACCAGAAATGAGTATCCAATGATGAAACGGCATATGACGGATACTTATTGTCAGCTATGCAACTCCTCTGGACATGAGATAGTTTCTTTGCTTGTTTAATCATCGGGTTATTCAGCAAAGGTATGCTAAATTCCAATATAAAGATAATCCAAATTGGAAGGGACCTGATGGTAAGGCCTTTGGCCTTGGATTTCCAAAACGATTAGCTCATTCAATACAATATGCTACTTCTGTGAATATGATGGAATCAGAATCTTTGGTTGGTAATGACCAATGGAATTACAATACTGATCAAGAGATTGGTTCTTCAGAGCAATATGCTATCTATACTATATGATGTGAGGGACGTGCCTTCCAAGTTACATCTAAGAAGAAAATTCTTCACTCTCAAGATGTCGAATGGTGATTCACTTCAGAATCATGTTAACCAGTTTAAGAATCTCTTGCAACAAATGGCTGTTGTCGAATCGATCATCGACGATCAAGACACAATCATGACATTGTTTTCAAGCTTGTCCTCTACATATGAGAACTAGGTGATGATCATATCGACACACTCAGATTAAACTCTCACTAGAGTTATCACTATGTTGTTGCAAGAAGACAATCGAAGAAGTCAAAACACTTCGTCGACTCCATCATCTCATGTTCTATATGTCAACAAAGGCTCAAAGTGACAAAAGAAGAAAAGCTCTAAGCAGTCCGCATCAAATTAGAAGCTGACACAAAGTCAAGAACAATTATCAAATTCAAAGTCGAAGAAGAAGATGTTCTGTAAATATTGCAAATGCACTAATCATGAGATCCAGGATTCCAGGGTATTAAAAGCAAAGAATGCCAGCAAACATGGTCAAAGACCAAAAGACGCGGCTCGATAATTCTTGGTTTCTAGATTATGGAGCTACTCAGCAGTCGTTGTCAGCATTTTCACTCCTATACGTCTCATAGTACAAAGAAATTCCGTTCATCATGGCGACGATAATACACACACTATCAAAGGTGAAGGCACTGTAACATTGAAGTTCCAGCATAATCAATTCAAACTACTATCAAATGTTTTGTATGTACCTAAACTCTCTATGAATCTATTATTAGTAAGTGGAATTACTGATTTGGATCATAGGGTAGAATTTGAGTCTGATCAATGCCGAGTTATCGATAGGACAAATAAGATCCTTGCACTCGGCAAGAGGCATGTATAGTTTTATAGATTGGCACATTGTTATTTTGACACTAGTCAAGCTTATTCTGACACTAGTCAAGCCTTGAAAACCTTTGTTCTTGTCAATAAAGCATTACTTTGGCATTATAGATTAGGACACCTAAATCATACATCTGTGTCGAACATGTCCAAACAATCCCTAGCACTTGATCTCGACTATCTAACCAACAAAAGCGACCTCCCTGTCTGTCATAGCTGCATCCTTGGAAAACAGACTAGGATTACCTCTTAGATCAAGTCATAGGCATACAACAAAAGATGTGCTAGATGTTGTTCATTCAAATATATGTGGTCCAACGGAACTTTGTCGTTGCTTGATGCAAAGTATTTATCACCTACATTGACAAATATTCGAGAAGAACAGTTGTTTATTTCATTAAATAGAAATTGGAGGCTTTCAACAAGTTTCTAAAATTCAAAGAGCATGTAGAAAATCATATTGGTAAAAGAATAAAGCACTAAGGTCTGACAATAGGGGAGAATACATCTCTATCGAATTCAAGGAGTATAGTCTTAGCAATGATTTGAGCAACGATACATTATCTCCTATTCGCCTCAGTCGAATGGTCTTGTTGAGAGGAAGAACAGAACCTTAGTTGAATTGACAAAGTGGATGTTATCACATGCGACACTTCTGAAGTACTTCTGAGCTGAAGCAGTTTCAACTGCAGCTTATATTCAAAACAAATGTCCTACTAAAGGTCTCTTAGACAAAACACCATACGAAGTTTGGATAGGATCCAAACCTCCTGTATCGAACTTACGAGTTTTTGGATGTATTGTTTATATGCAAATACCGCATGATCTCAGGAAGAAGCTCGACTTCCAGAGTATCAAATCGATTTTCATCAGCTACACTACTTCAGATCAAGCTTATAAGTCGTATGATCATGTCGAGTCGAAGATATTCACTAGACGAGATGTCTTCTTCATCGAGATCAGTTTATCGACCTTAAAGGTAAGGGAAAAGGTCATATAGTCAAACTATCAAACTCATCCGACTTATTGAACTTTCCAATTCCAAAGTCGACTATTCCTATTGAAGGTCCAAGCTCGTCTACAAGAACAACTTATCAAGAATGAACCTGAAGACGATGATGTTGCAGTTCAGCCATTACATCATGATGAAGATTATCAACTTCGAACACCACCCATAAGATCGACAAGACAAAGGAGACCATCTATCAGGTATATCGATGAGTCTGCAGCTTACCTTGTTCAAGAGCCAATGACTGTCGAAGAGGCACTCAATTAGCCCGATTTTGATCTCTGGAAAGAAGCTATGGTTAAAGAATATTCATATCTTATCAAGAACCAGACATGGACAATTGTCGAATTACCTGCTAGCAGAAATGTAGCTAATTGCAAATGGTTGTTCAAAATTAAGTATAAGACAGATGGAAGTATTGACCGAAGAAAGGCTCAACTTGTCGCTAGAGGATTCTCTTAGGTACAGAATGTCGACTACATTGAGGTTGACACAAAGTATTTCATTACCTTCATTGACAAGTATTCCAGAAGAAGAACTGCTTATTTTATTAAGCAGAAATCAGAGGCTTTCAAAATCTTTCGACAATTCAAAGAGCATGCAAACTGCTAAAAGAATTAAAGCACAAAGGTCCAAAAATGAGGGAGAATACATCTCTACCTAATTCAAGGAGTGTTGCCTTAACAACGACATTGAGAAACAATACATTACCTCTTATTCACCTCAGTCAAATGGACTTGCTAACATAAAGAACAAAACCTTAGTCGAATTGGCCAAGTGTATGCTTGCTCATGCGACACTCCCAAAATCCTTCTAGGCTGAAGTTGTTTCCACTGTAGCTTATTCAAAATAGATGTTCGACTAAAGGTCTCTCAGAAAAATTACCATATGAAGTTTGGACAGGCTCCAAACCATCATCATCAAACTTACGAGTTTTTGGATGTATCGCTTATGTGCAAATACCGCAAGATCTCAAGTAAAAACTTGATTTTTAGAGTATTAAATCTATTTTCATCAGCTAAACTGCTTCAGATAAAGCTTATAAGTTGTATGATCTTGTTGAGTAGAAGATATTCACCAGCCGAGATATCGTCTTCATCGAAGATCAGTTTGTCGATCTCAAAGGTAAGGGAAAAGCTCATATAGTTGAACTATTAGACTCTCTCGAAATATCAAACGCTTTTGTTTCTAACTCGACTATTCCTATTGAAGGTCCTAACTCGTCTACTCCAGGATGAACATCTTATCAGCAACGAATCCGAAGAAGATGATGTTGAAGTCCAGCAACTACAACATGAAGAAAATAATCAATTTCGTTCATTACCTAGAATATCAACAAGAGAACGTAGACCACCTATAAAGTATATCGACGAGCCTGCAGGTTACCTTGTTCAAGAGCTGACTATTGTCGAAGATGCACTCAATCAGCCTGATTCTAATCTTTATAAAGAAGTTATGGATAAAGAGTATTCATCTCTTATCAAGGACCAGACTTGGACTATTGTTGAATTACCTGCCAGCAGAAATGTAGTTGATTGCAAATGGATATTCAAAATCAAATACAAGGCATATGAAAACATCGATTGAAGATTTTTCAATCAGACTTCTATTATCATTTGTTGTTGTTGCAGATTTAAAAATACATCAAATGGATGTACAGACAACATATCTCAATGGAGTTATCGAAGAAGATATTTACATGATGCAACCTAAATGTTCTAACATCAAAGACAAACAGAATCATGTATGTAAACTCCATAGAGCACTTTATGGCTTGAAGCAATCTGCTCGAGCATGGTTTCAAAGGATCAACATTTTTCTTATCTATAAACCAAGCACTTCAGATCTTCAAGTCAGTGCAACATTCTTTTATTATTATCACTTTGTATGTGGACAACATATTGCTTTTTAACAACATTATTGATCTAATAAAGGAAGCTAAATCAATATTATCTTCTGAATTTGACATGACTAATTTAGGCGAAGCTCATTACTGTCTAGGTATTAAAATCCAAAGAGACAAAAAATAGAAATTTATTTACATTACTCACTCACCAATGGACCCAGGACTCAAATTGTCGAAGGACCAATGTCCTCAGACGATCGAAGAAAATGAACATATGCATGAATATTCTTATCATTCAATAATAGGATCTCTTATGTACGTGATGATCTGTACCATACCAGACATAGATTTTGCAGTCAGTTCCTTAAGTAAGTTCAAGACTAATTCTGATATTTTACATTGGAAAGCTCTTATTAGAGTTATGAGAAATATTTGAGCTACTATGAACTTATGTACTTCACTCTTTGTCCACTGCTCGTATAGTGACAAGTTTTCACTTGTGTGAGCCGCTCATCCACCAGATTGATCAAATTGCATGTTGTTCTTGCTAGTTGAGTGAATAATTTTGATCTAAATCAAAATCCAATCATTAGATTTGTGGAAGATCAATCTAACTAGCATCCAACACCTCTTGTCGATCGATTGTAGATCCATTTATGATCCAAAAATCAATAAATTTAACAAAAAGGACTTTCTTATAGGATCTTCAAAATATGCTCTATCCAACCTAGATCGCCATGAGTGGGCTCTCTCTTTATTGAAAGAGAGGTCAATCTACTCTCTTACATGAAAAATTGCTCTGATGTAGGAAAATCTTCCATTCTGTACACCTACAACCTAAGAGATTGTGTCTTCAAAGGAGACAACAAGTATGGAGAATCACCTATAAAAAGTTACATGAGACTACCAAAGAAACTTATAGTACCATATATAGTACCAAAGAAACCTATAGGCATGACCTACAAACTTCATAGACTTTGCCAAAACATGGAAGAAACTCTCACCCACATTCTCTACCACCATGACACAAGGCTTTGGGGAGACGTCATTCAATTCTATGAAAAAATATTCCACACCAAGTTCAAAACTCTATCTCATTGTGTGATACTTATGAGAATCATAATTGATTTTGAAAGCAACAATACTCATAGGATCTAGAGACTAACTTGAGTTACTAAGTTATGTAAATTTTGGCTTAACAAGAATGTTCGCGATTATGGAAAAGCATAGAAAACCAAGAGCCATCAAATTAGATGAACTTGTGCGACTTACCAATAGAGTAAACAAGCGCAAGGGAAGTTTTTCTCTTTCCTTTTAGATAAGTTTTGTTATTTATTTGTTTTGTGTTCTACATAGGTTGATCTTTTCATATGATTTTATTAGGATTTCTTGCCTTTTCTTTATATTTATTTTGGCTACTTCTACTTATAATTAATAGTTCAAACTATCTCTTTGAAAGAATGAAAAAATCTATGGTTTCCAAGTCACTTAACTAGTTTAACATTTATTGTATACCCTGCTTGGCACTTAAGACTTAGAGAGTGATTCTCCTTAATTTTGTATCCATAACAAACATTTGAATCATTTATCATCTTCAAAATCTTTGGTGGCAATTCTACTACATGAATGCACTTTCAATACTTTAATCATGTAAGGAACTTGATTATAACAAAATCTATGTTTTTCTTTTTAAAATCATGGCACATTTTTGGCTCGGCAAGCTTTTTGTGTTGATGTTCATGATTTATGCCATGTGCATTTAATTGTAAATCCTTGGAAATGAGAATATAGAATCATGAGTAACTATATTCATCTCTATATAAATCAATAAGCATAAAATAAGTGAAACTAAAATTTTGTTGAAATTTGACCAAGTGAAGATAATGAATTTTAGTTGCATCCCATATTGACATGTTATCATAATAGGCATAGACACATGTTAAAAAGACAAAAAGGGTGTGTGTGAAGTGCCTATTAGTAAAAGCGAAATAGATCAATCACAATGTGTAAAAGCTGTAGACATGTAGAAGCCTCATGAAAGATAAATTTGCACACATAAGCAACTAAAAAGACATGCGTAGTATTGAGAAGGATCCTTAAATTACCATATGCATTCAATACAAGCATATACTAATCTCCAACATTAGAATCAAGTCCATCTCATGATAATGATCATCTGAAAACTTAAAAGCGATTGTCTGGTATCTTCTTTTGGTGAGGGCCAACAATAAAGTTTAGCTTTTGTCCTTCAGAATGAGTGTGCTACCTTGAAATTTAGAAAAAATAGATTGTTAGGGATTTTTCCGACAGGAGATTGGTCCCACCAGAAAGCCCCAGCGAGGGAAAGGGCCCGCAAATGACTAGGGTCAATTACCGCTTCCAACCATGGGGGTTGTCCTAGTCACCTTGTACTCCCCAATCAATGAGAGTTTCCAGGCTCTCAGAAGTATGATTGTAGGGAGAGATTGCTATCTTCACTTGGTTTCTAGGTATAGACTCTGATTCCTAGTTCGTCCTTACTTGCATATGGGGGCTGGTAACAGAATCATTAGCAAGACTTTCAGTGGGAATTCCTAGAACCAATTCAGGGTGTTGAAACCATGATCTTCTAGGATCATTCACTAGATTTCCGCTGTCACTGTTGGATGCCACAGATGATTGTACTAGTGGTTCAAAGATTGGGGTTTGTGTAAGAGATTGTGTTATTTATGCGTATCGAGTGGAGGTGGCATCTGTCAGATGCCAATACCTGTCAATCACAAGCTCGTATACCTCTAAATAACTATGTTCTCCGCAGTGATGTACCCTAATCAAACTGTCACCAAGAAGTAGGTTCTGATGGAATTCTGGGGTGTCCATTTTTATTTTACGTGGTTTTTTAATAGAGCATTACCCTTAGAGACTGCCCCTAATCCCATGTGTTTGGAATCATGCCCTCTAGGGTGGTTTTGCACTACTAGGGTGTGACTTATAGGTCCTCATTTGATGAATATATTTTTCTTTAGGGCCTATATAAGATACGCTCGTTGATTCTATGATTTGTGTCGGGGTGCAAGTTATACATACCGCTCTATTTGATGAGTGGTAGTATTTCGTCATCTATCAGGTCTAAGTATTTCGCTAGACATTGTTGAATGTGGGTGTGACTAGTGAGACATGCTTGATCAACCTTGCTTTTCATTATAATAACCATCAATAACACCACGAGAACTGAGTAGCATCAACTGATTGCTTATCAACAGAAAAACAGTTTCTTTATACAACTGATAACACATACAATAGTGCCAGTGATATAGGTAGCATACTAAGGATAATACAATCTAAGCTTCCAACATGCATATCATCACATCCTATCTAAACCATAGATCACATTTCCTCATGCATCAAAAGAAACACTCATAATAACGTGAGCTAAAATCATCATAGCCATATTGAAAGAAGTTGGAAAAATATGTTAGTGATGAGCTAGGTAACTGATTTGTTGTGAGAGCTGCTTAGTCATGAATGTGGAGAGACTCCTTGTACATTGCCTTCAATGGTAGTTGCTAGAAACCTTCATAGCTAGTTTTTGATTGAAATCTTTGGCTCACCTTCTCAAAATGTGGGTCTTGGCAACTTCGAAGTGCGATGTGGTATTGCTAGTGTGGTGCTACAGAAGTGCGTTTATCTTATTGTAGCCTCAACAAAGATCATGTGCCTCAAAAATCAGCGATGAAGGTCTGGGTAGAAAGTAAGCGTTGTTGTACACAAAGGTGTTTACTTTGCTACCCACTACCCTTCCCTATGATGGGTCAATGCTTCGGACAGTAGAATTGGAGGTAGTATCATAGAAATTAGCAGCGATGGAGGCACACCTCAACTAATTCTAGTCAAGAATTAACTTGTGAACTCCATGGTTTGACCAATGAATTATCAACTGTAGGCTGCAGTTATAAAATCTCTTTTCAAGACAATGATGGACATAACACACAGATCTGCTCAAGTGAAACTCAAACCACCGGTGACTCATCCATCGACCTTCCTCAGGTCTGTAGTTGTAAGTCCAATGTAGATCATTGATAATGTCAATATAAGGCTTAATAGCCTGTTTGGCTTGCTTATGGTTCGGTGAGGCTTGGGTACCAGACACTATCCCTATGGCAACAAGGGCAGCCTCAGTCACAAGCACCTTATGTATGGCTCTCTGGAAGGTAATGTAAAATTTGGATTTCTCTTCCTTCAAAGAACTGAAGGCAAGAGTGATAAAATCCATGTTGATTCTCCCCGAGAAGGTTCTCTCATGAATACCCATTGTAGTAAGCAGAGGCTCCGCAAAGGTCATCCACTGATGACCATGCTTGTGCTAGAAAAGATCATGATATCCGTTGCAGATGGGACATCACGATGGATAGTGTAACGAGGCGACTGAGACATATCCGTAGAAGACACAATGGAAAAGAACAGAAATTGAGAATAATGAGCGCGAGTGCATATCAGAAAACAGTATAGAAATTTTTGAAGCTGGCATGTCAGCGAAGGTTTCTGAGGAGATTAAAGTGCTCGGCAAAGGTTCTTAAAATGGCATATTGTTGATCATTCGTCTAACTCAAAAATAGGTTTCACACAATTTGTGCAACGCTTCATGACGTAGTTGTAAAGATTTATCATCATTCAACCGCTCTATTTTTGTTATGCGTAAAGATGGTATTAATAATTCAATCGGCATAACAGCATCTTGACCATAAACTATTTAAAAGGGTGTTTGATTTGTACTACTTTTGTAAGCATTTTTGAATGCCCATAATGTTGCATGCAGTTTATGTTCCCAATCAGACTGACTCACTTCAACTGTTTTTGTGATAATAGTGCAGAGAATCTTATTGGAATATTCAACTTGGCCATTTCATCTGGGACAATATGGAGTACTAAATCTATGTATAACAAAAAAAATCTTCCAGTAAACACTTTATCGTTTAATTAACAAAGTGTGTACCCCGGCCATTGACAATCTCGATCGGACATCCAAATCTGATAATAATATGTTCATAGAGAAACTTGGCCATAGATTTTGTGTCAACAGCTTTGGCTTCAACCCACTTGGTCATATAATTAGTTGCTACGATAATGTATCGGGCCTGAGATCCTCGCGCGGTAGGATAAATAGGACCAACATAATCCAGTCTCCATTTTTCGAACGGCGGTTGCAATAAAACCGGATGTAAGGATTCATAGTTTTGTCTAGTAGGTCGTCGTGCTCACTGACAAACATCACATGTCTGAATATAATTTTTTGTGTCCTTATGAAGCGTAAGCCACCAACAACCTAATTGCAAAAGTTTGTGAACAGTAATATTTGTAGAAAAGTGTCCTCCGCCCATGCCGTCTTGTGAAAACATGATTAAATCTGATATTTCATGTAGTAACACACATCTACGTAGGATATTGTCTGATCCACGACAATACAATTGTCCTGCAATCAACTTATAAGGTTGAGCCTAATTGTCTCTTCTGTACTTTTGTCAAAGAGTCATTCGGTTGTCCTAGCATTAGGTACTCAACAATATCCGCTACGTACTGCTTCTATATAGAATAATGCAGCATCTACTAATTCATCATCCACTTCAGTATTAACTGGTGTGGATTTAATTCGCGAAACGTTGTCGGCTAGATAATGTTGCTTCCCCTTACAAACCACAATTCGAAAGTCAAATTCAGTCAATAACAGTAACCATCTTGCAATACGTCCAGTATTGCACGTCTTGTTTAACAAGTAAAGTAACAGCTGGTGATCTGTATTAAATGCAAAGTGTGTTTCCATGAGGTAATGTCGAAATTTCCGTACAGAAAAAATCATTGCTAACGTTTCAAGTTCTATTGTTAAATAGTTCTTCTCTGGATCTGTAAGCTGTCTGCTTGCAAATCGTATTGGATAGTCCTTATATTCACCTGGCTACGTCAAAACTGATCCAATTGCATATTTCGAGGCATCAGTGTGAACATGAAACTCAATCGTCCAATCTGGAGAATGCAGTATCGGTGCTGAGGCTAATGCTTTTTTTAATTTTTCAAATTCTAACGCCTCTACTATCCAAATAGGAACAATAGTCAATTTGTATATAGGTCTTGCTAAATCCGCAAAAAAGATAATAAAAATTTGATAATAGTTCCCATGACCCATAAGCACATAAACTCCATGAATTTTTGTTGGCAGTGGCAATTCCACAATCACCTTGATTTTAGAATAATCTGTGGCAATGCCATGTCTTGATATCACATGTCTACGAACAACTCCGTGGGAAACCCATATCTAACATTTTTTTGAATTTAAGGAAATTTGATACTTGCGACATCGTTCAAATACTTTCTCCAATTGATCCAGGTGGTCTATATCTGTGCTATGGACTCCAAGGTCATCCAAGTAAATTTCAAGAAATTTTTGTAGGTAATCTTTAAAAGCAAATTGAATTACTCTTTAGAACGAACTTGGTGTATTACAAAGTCCAAACAGCATTACTTTGTAAGCATAAGTACCCCATTCTGTTGCAAAAGCTGTTTTGTGGCGATCCGCAGGTGCAATCTTGACCTAGTTGTAACCACTAAATCCATCCAGAAAACTATAGGCTTTCACTCCAACGAGACGATCCAAAATGCTTTCAGTAAAAGGTAACAAAAAGTGATCATTCCACGTCACTTTGTTCAAGGCCTTGAGATTGACACGAATTCTCAATTTCTCATTCTTCTTAGAAACAATGACAATCGGTGAAACTCATTCTGTATGTTCGATCTCATAAATGAAATCGATGTCAAGCAATCTCTAAAGCTCTTTCTTTATCAGATTCGCAATATTAGGATTACAACGATAGAACTTTGTAACCTTTGGAATTGCATCAGGTATTAAAGGTATAGTGTGTTTAATAACTGTCATCGGAATACCCTTGAGATCTCTATGAGTCCATGTGAAGCAATCTTGATACTTAATAAGTAATCTTCGGAGTGCTTAAAATTGTTCAGGATTAAGTTGTGATCCAACTTGTACAATCTTTTCTAGTTCTCCTGGTTCAGCAAGATTCATAGACTGTGGGACCATCGTAAACATCTTTCGATTCTGGCACTTGTTCTTCGGGTTCACGATATGCTTTGGATAACATGATAACCACATCATCTAGTGTATAGCGTTTAAAATGTTCGGGCATATCATGTTGGACTCCATCTGCTTGTTCTTTGTCAAAAGGATGTGTCTTGGATCTTCGTTTAGCCTTTTTAGCAGGAATTGATCGTGGAGGTGATGACTTCTGAGAAGATAAACTCTTCTTCAAAGGTGAAGATTTCCTAGAACTTTGACTTGCAAAATCATCATTGACTTTTTCTTTGTCTTTATCTAGTAAGAGTGGCACATTTTTTGAATCAATCTTTTGAGGAGGATTTTCCCATTTCAAGACCGTATTGTAATGTTGCTTGGATTGTTTCTTCGTCATTGAACTTGTGATCTTGTCTTCCTTCAATATAACTGCTTTTGGCGGTTTTATTGTTCATTCATCAGGAATATTACGCACTCCAAATCTGTTCGGATCCATATGATTTAGAATCTGCTCATCAATAAGTTCTGCATTGTCATCATAAGTCAAGGCATGACTCACAGCATAAGCAATATATCTGACAATTTTAAAAAAAGTTTTCTTTATGAGCAATTGACCTACCATGATCATCATCGTTGGTTGGTGTCAGATAGAGATTTAGACCTTTATCATGTATGTGAACAACCAGATATATTAAAAAGAAATAGAAAAAAAAATATTGAATCACGGAGTAGGGCTGAAAAGCATGGTGAATATCCAGATAGTAAGGTTAATGCTGGATGATTTATAAGTTTATGAACATCCACCCTTGTCCTTAGGGGGTGAGGGTCAGTAAGGTAATTTTGGGTTTGTTTTTGTTGATTTTTTTGGTCGTGGTTGTAAATTTTATGGTTTAGTGTTCTGACATTTCTTTATTGAAAAAAAATTCTAAAAATTGCACCCGTTGAAAATTACAGTTATTTAGAGTTTTTTGAGATTTTCGAGTCTCTCGAAATTTTTTGAGTTATTCAGAGTTTTACGAGATTTTTGAGTCTCTTGGAATTTTTCGAGTTATTCAGAGTTTTATGAGATTTTCAAGTCTATCGGACTTTTTCGAATCTATGTGCAATTTATTCGAGGCTCTTCAGTTTTTCGAATTTTTCGAGTTTCTCCATTTTTTCGAGTTTCTTGGAAATTTTTCGAGTTCTCTAACTTTTTCGAGTCGCTCTGAATTTTTCGAGTTTCTTTGAATTTTCGAGTCTCTCTAAATTTTCAAATCGTTTCGAGATTTTTCGAGTCACTTTAAATTTTTCGAGTTGTTCCGAAAATTTTTCAAGTTTTTACAATTTTCCAATTTTTCGAGTTTTTCACCTTTTTCAATTTTTCGAGTTTCTGGTATTTTTTCAAGTTTCAGCTCGGCTATGGTACCGTGAGTCACATATTTAAAAAAAAACATGGATTGGAAAGTTATACTACATGTTGTTAACACCACTACATTGTCCCAACCAACTTCTAAAGCAACACGAGGAATCTTGATCACTATGACATGACTACTAGAGGAGATGAGGCGTCTGTTAATCAAGAACCTAAGAAATCAAATGAGGCAATGGTTGTAAGAACAAGAACGACACGTCCAAGAAATCCACAACTTGAAGCAAGAACTCAAAAATGCGAAAAACCTCAATATCCATCAAAGTAATGAGATCTACAGCTTAGAAAAAGCGGCGGACGGATGGAAGAAGAGATGTCGAAGCCTCAAAGAAGAAAATGAAATACAGCAAACACGACATCTCACACATATCAAAAGCCAGGAGAAAACCATAGCTCGCCTAACTGCAGAAACCACTTCAGCAGAGTATAATAATCACTTATTGGCTAGGCAACTAGATGAGTACTAGTCACAAGAGAGCCACCGAGAAAGGGAAGAATCAAGGATAGCTAGAGGGCATATTCCAAATTACCCTCCAAAAATGAGAGAACTAATTGTAGAGGAAGCATGCTTTGAAGATCTGGACTCCTACTTCCTCTATATACCAGCCATAGAGTTCCCTCTCAATTATCAGGACTATGAACTACGACCTTCTACAAGCCATCGACAAAGAACACAGTGGCCAATAATACCAGGATCATTCGACACATATGGGATGACCTGTGATACCCTGCAGAAGTTTGCCATTACTACACAAAATCATAAAGAAGACATCATTAGACTAAGTGCCCATTATGCGAAATGGCTATGAGAGTGGTTATTATTACTATGGGGGACATCAAATAGACCTACCAACTTGCAGATTGACAAAGATGGTGTAACCCCAATGAGCCTCTAGAAGAAGGATTTGATTTAGTGCTTTATCTCAAGGTCAGGGACAGATCAACCAAGGAGCATAAAACATTGAATGAGATGTTCCCGACATCAATTCTTGGAAGGCACTGACCCTACGGTTTATCAACGACAACAAAGCACTAGTCTATGGAAGGATCGAAAAGGCCCTAGCCAGGACACAAGCTTGCAGGCAGGCTTACGAGTAGCAATGGACACTTGAGAATGTGTATATTATAAAATAAAATAAAAGAGTGAGAGTTGGGTGAGGACCTATTGGTCACCAGGAGAGTTTCATAGTTGTGTTTTGGATAGATCTCACTTGTATCATATTTGTCTTAGACATTTTGGAAAAAAAAAAATTGCTTTGAATCCATTAGTTAGAGTTACTTTTGGGTATATCACATCTCCGCAATGTTCAAAGCTTTTCTTGATCAACTTAGAATAGGCGTCTTTGATTAGTTCTATAGTCTTTTGAAAAAAAAAAATCGATGAAAAAAAGTAGTTGTTCTAGAAGTTGAGTAGAATTATAAATCTTCAAAGTAGTAACAGTCTTCAAAAAAAAAAAATTGAAAATTTCTTGATCAAACAACTTCGAGGGAGTTGTCTTGTGTAAATAAGAAACTTGGAAAATCAAAGTTACTGGAAGAGGAACTTCAAACACTCTCGATAAGGTCTACCAAATGCATTCACGACAATCGACACAATTCTGAGAGAATGCATCCATGCTCTTACACCATACACTCCTGAATTCCATATGCAGGCCACCTTATGCATGGGCACGACAGTGTGCATTTTTTTTAACACTGTTGGGAGTGGGTGCATAAAGCCAATTAGGATCACCGGTGGGTTGGATTGCATGGATTTCAAAGAGCATATCAAATCCAAAAACTGAAGGATCTTGGAACAGATGCTAAAAAAGCCACTTGGAGATGTTGTCGAATGTCCAAGTAAAAGCTTACTGCAAGTACACAACCAAAGACTCTGGGTCCTTGCTGTGGGGACCACACCCCCCAGTGGATATCGCCATGTTAGTCGATTTTGTATCATAAAAAATCAGACTTGAATTAAGCAATTTTTAAAATTTTCATGATAAAATCGGATTAAAATGGCCGATTATTGTACATTATTGTATGTATTGTATTTACAGTTTGGGTATCTGGCCTGCCCAATAATGGCCAAAGTAGAATTTTAAATTTCTATGAATATTTTTCCAGTAGATTAGAAGCATGTAAACAACACTTTCAATGTACTTATGACATTCAATTAATAAAAGACCACAGTGTTTTTTTTATCCCACACCTGCCAACTAGAGAAATTTCAGTCACGGAGCATAGCATCAACAACATCACTATCGAACAGTTCAAATACATCGAAAATGAGAATAAGACCAGCAATATGAGTGGAACCATCAACAAGGTGTTTCAGATAGACTATTTTCTACCAAAATCGGTCACCAACACCGTACGCACATAGGAAATCTGGACAGTGACTGTCAAAAATTTCATCTCCATCAATAACACTGGGTTTTCAAGGTTCTACCTAGACGTCAAGCGAAATCCCAGTTCTCAAAGCCAAAACTACTGAGTTTTATTGGGTTAAAAAATATATGCTTGATAAGTATGGGGAAAAGGACCAATTTGAAGAGGAACCGGTCTATGCAATAAATCTATGAAAATGTTGAGGAGTTACTAGGTGTGTCAAAAACGGCTACCACCCTTCACAAGCCCATGAAGTGCATTGAAAACGAAAAGATACAAGGAACTTCACAGGGATCATGATGACGTCACACATATTCCACAAATAGGATAAGAACAAGACCCATGAAAACAGACTGGAAGATGAGAACGTCATTAAGCACTAGGGATAATAAAGACAGATATTGTTGGAGAAGATACTCCTAAAGGAATCTCATGAAGACATATTCCTAGGTCAAAGGTGCCCTTATTCTCTTTTGGATACTCCACGTGTAAAATAAGGTGACAAATATTTCGACAATAAATTACTCCTAACAAACTTCGGACATATGTAGGGAAAGGTTTCTGGCAAATGAAGAAAAAGGTTAGCATTGATCAAATTAGGAGGTCTAAAGTTTTCTGTGGATCTAGTAGTACTTGATATTCCCAATAATGCCTATTCCTATGAATTACTACTTGGTCGTCTGTGGCTCACTAATGCAAGAGTCGTTCATGACTGGAGCAAAGGCCGAGTCACTTTTGGAAATTGTGACAGTTCTGTCACCATTGATTCAATGAGCAAACTCAAACCTGCACGCATTCATGACGAAGGGTCCTCAACCACCAATTCAGTGTTTGAACCATACCAGTCCAGTCACAAAAAAGGTCATTATGTTAAATCTACTGATATCATAAACTAGAGTCACAGTTTAGCTACCATTGATTGTGTGAATGCCGATTACTGTGCTCAGCATCATGATTATTGTACCTCTCCACTCCCGATCGATCACGATCAATTACCTGATCTTGATACACCTATCATCAAGATCAATTTTATTGATATTCTTCCACACAATGATGAGTTACTAAATGTTGCATTACTACCTACTAATAAATCAGAGGATTTATTCGTAGATGACGAGAATGTCTTACGAATTCGGAATTGCCCAGAAGATTTGGACATCTCTGATATTGAGATCCTCAATTACATGGAGACACTTCCACTTAGGGCCTATCCGCAACATACTTCCAAGGTAGAACCGGTTGCCAAGGTAACAGTTGAATTAAGAAACTTAATGTCGTCACAAATCATTTTCCATTACCTTTCGAAAAATCCATCTTAGAAAATCTAGCAGGAGATGAGGCTTACTCCTCCTTAGATGGCTTTAGCGTATACAATATGATCCAAATTGCTGAAGAAGATCAACATACAACCGCTTTTGCCACAAAATGGGGAACCTTCTGTTGGAAAGTCATGTCTTTCGGTCTCTACAATGCCCAAATGGACGGATGAACAACGTGTCGCATCATCCGTCCAAATGCTTTATTTTCGATTTCGCTAATAAAGCACGCTTAATCTACAAAGTAGTTGTAGTTCCCAAATGGACGGATGAACAATGAATCGCATTTAATCAACTCAAAAAAGCCCTTACTAATGCACCTATCCTCCAGGCTCCTGATTATTCTAAAGAGTTCCATGTGCATACTGATGCATCCAAGTATGCCATTGGAGCAGTGCTCACCCAACCGAGAAAATTCAAAAAGGGTTACCCAATCCGCTTTCTCAGTAGACAATTGATACCTGCTGAAGCCAATTATACCACTACCGAACGTGAAGACTTGGCAATGGTATATGCGATTCAGAAGTTTCACCATTATCTTCTGGAAAAGATTTTTGCATTCTTCACTGATTATCAAGCACTGTTATATCTCATCAACAAGACTTGCACCACAGGCCATATTACTAGATGGATCCTATTACTACGAGAATTTGAGTTTAGGATCGTGGTTCGTAAGGGAGTTCAACATTTTCTAGCCGATCATCTGTCCCATATCCCTACCCTTCCCACCCTTGATCAAGGCATCAACGATGATTTACCAGATGCCATCCTTTTCCAAGTTGACTCTACACCTATATGGGCTAAGAAAATCACAGAGTATTTAACTTCAGGGCAGATGGATCCTTCCTTATCTAAACCTGAACAACGTGCGTTGGTCCTCAAAACCAACCCTTATACGTTAATAGCAAGACAATTGTACAAGCAAGGGTTAGATGGAATCATCTGACGTTGTCTTACTGAAGGTGAAATACCCTCTGTAATTTTCCTCACTCATGAAGGTATTGGTGCCGGCCATTTCTCTTTTGAAATGACTGCTAAGAAAATCCTTTTGGCCGATTTTTGGTGGCCAACACTCTTCAAGGATATGCACAATTACACAAAGGCACGTGATGTTTGCCAACGCACAAAACACTTTCAAAAGACCGACTACATGCCTTTACACCCTGTAACCACTGATCAAGCTTTCCAGAAATGGGGGATTGATTATGTCTAGTCAACACTCTAGAAGTAGACTTGGATTCATAAAGCTTCTTTAATGAATCCCAAGCATCCTTTGATGAAGTACTCTTACCAACTTCCTTGAGAAGTTCATTAGTAAGGGGCTTTTTTGAACTTCTTCTATTGTCTGTGCCGCTTAATCTTCTATTGATTTTCTATTTTCTCTTGAATTTCTGTTGTCTCTTGATTGGAATCGGCTGCAATTGTGTCTTCTGCAAGTGTGTCAACAGGCAGCTCCCTTTCTCCCTCCCTTGAAATTGTTGTTTGTGGTTGGATTTCTTCCAGAGAGTCAACTGTTGGTTGGATGCGAGGGGGGAGATGTCAGCACCTGAATGGAACCTGATGGTGATTGGGTCCTAGATCTTCTAGCAAGTGATTGAACGTGTGGTGATTGTGTCTGCTGGGTGTCCATCAACTGGAGCTATGGTGAGGAGGCAGCAGGTGTCTGTCTTTGTGTTCTGGTTCTTCTTGTCTGCAAGTTGTCTTCCCCTTCGTTCTCATTGTCCTCACTGCTTGATGGGACATCTTCATAACCTGCCATCCTTTTCTTCTTTTTTGGGATCAACTTTTGTGTTTTGGATGGTGGTGGCTGTTTGATTTAGTCTCTGAGTCAGAAGCCGGTTTGCTGGTTGTGACCTTTTTCTTTGCTTCTTTGCTGGTGTGGTGTCAGCAGGCAACTCGACCTAGTTAGGTTGCTTACACATGTCAAGTTTAGGTTAGATGAGTGATGCACCCTATGTGGTGGCAAAAGTCAAAGGGTCCAATCATAAGAGAGAGATGTGTTGTAAGGAGGAAGAAGGGGCTTTAGGGGGGGCGGGTTGCGGCCTCTGGAGTGCGCGCACTGACCCGGGCCAACGGCCCGGAGTGGAGAGGAACATGGGGATGGGGGGGGCGGCCCACTGTGTACATTACTTAAAAGGGAAGAGGCACTTGTCATTTTCAAGCCCCCCTCTCTCTCATTTTTTTTTTTTGAATTTGTTTTTCAAAATGGGGGCCCAAAAAAATATTGGGCCCCCTTTTTTCTCATTCTGAGTAAACTAAAGTAACTTTTGAAGGCCTCGAAGAGTGAAAGTCTTCATTGGATTCAGAATTTTTTGGCTACATTAAAATCATGTGTCCTTGAAAGTTTGTAATCCACCTCTGTTGGTTAGGCAGGTCAACAACAGTTTTACATATTTTCTGACAGTCTTGAAAGTGTATATCTGAATTGTAATGGCAAAAAAGTTGGATCACTTTGTTTATTGTATTCTAGTAGGCTGTTGTTCCATGATCATCAGGGTTTTGATCTGTTGTTCCTCCTGCACTTGTACTTTCTACTATTGTGTTATCATCAGAATGCATTTCTGTTATATACCTTGTAAGATTAGGCAGGTGTAACAAGTATCTTACTTTTTTTTAAGCTAACCTAGCTACTAACTAGAAAAATTACAATCTGAAGACATTAGTATTACGCATTGCTTTGTTCAAAGTAAAACTGCAAGCCAAAACTCCCGCGACGGTCCAGACAATTAATTGTCATGATCATAGAGCAGCACTAATCAGTCTACTAAAAAGAAGAGAAGAGACAACCACTGGAATAAGCAAAGTGATCAAACTTTTTGTTATTAATCTCAAAATAAATGGTGCCCAGATCTCAAACAAACATACAAGACAAACTAGAGAAGATTGAACCACGATATGCAAATGCTGGCAGCTGTAAAGTAGGGATAGAAACCAACCACATAACGGGGAGAGCCTGAAATTCATGTGAATACCCAATACTGTGAACAATGTAGAGCGATCAACACATTTGCTCCAATCATCTACATGCCACAGAAGGATTACAGGCACAGACAGGACAAAAGGGTATTAATGAATGTTGCATTGTTGAAGGTATGGGTGTGAATAATCAACATATTTTTCCCAAAGTGGTCTGTATCTACTTATTGCCAACTTTAGCCAAGGCTTCAGATTGCCATTGAAATGAACAACAGCACCACTATTAATAAGCTCACTGTCGACACTAGGGTCATATCCTAGGCCTAGGATATGCCATCGTCTATCAAGGGGTTCTGTCAGACCATAAAATGTAAGCAAACCAGGTGGAAGAGTCCCCAGCTTCCACAAAGTTCTGTCTACATTCTGCTCTTGCCAATAGTGATATTTGCTGGTCACATTTGCTTTTTTCCAAGCCACCAGATCAAACACGTTCATCCCAAATGCCCAACCACAAGCTTGGGGATCAAAATCTGAGTGAATTTTGGGATGTGAAAAATTCAGATATTTGTGATAGCGGTGGAAGCTTTCAAGGCATGTTTCTACGGCTCCGTTGACATTCCCATGAAGATCAACAACAAATAGTTCTGTCAAATCCTTTTGCACAACAACATCATCATCAAGGAAGACTACCTTCTCCAGTTCAGGATACACTTCAGGAATATAAAAGCGGAGATGGTTCAAAATTGACAAATATTTAGGATTTCGAAACTTGAAAGTCCTTTTGGCATCTTGACCAGATGTTTTGAAATAATAGTTTTGTGTATCTGAATCCTGAAGCTGCTTAAGTACAGGAACATAGGATGCATTCAGCCAGAAAAAGCTGTCAATATTTTGTACTTCAATAGCTGCTCCATTGAATTGATTTTGTCCAAACCAGATTTGCATTCCTCCATAATTCACACTGTCAGTGACTATATGAAAAACAATTTGCTCAGGATGATGTGCATTCTGTACAGTAGAATTTACCGCAACAGATGTACCTATAATGTTGTCTGAAAAAACAACAAAATGGTAGAAAGAGTTGTTTGTTAGCTTTGGAGATTGCTGATTTTGTGTTATTCTATCGCGCAAATCAGCATGTGTTGCCCAATCCAGCGTCAAAAGCATTGCCAGGCAATACAAACTCTTGGGAACAGCCTCCGCTGCTAATTGGCCAAATGTTGTGCTCTGCACAACAGCGGCATTAGCCCGTTCTTCCAAAGCCTGTATTTGAGCTTTTGACTTCATTATCATGGTTACACTGTCATAGTGCAGATCTCTGGCTTGAAATATTAGGGATGAAAACTCTTTCATAATTGGCTCTGCTTCTTGTATAGTGACAGGGGTGCCTCTATTGGCTGCTCGAGATAGAAGTAGCTGGCAAGCTCTTATTTGAGCACTAAGCTCCCAGGCAAGCTGCAAGTTATTATTTTCTTTTGCAATGACAACATATGCTTTAGCTAGGACCATCTGGTCTCCAAGCTGTCTTGTAAATGAATTGATGCTTAGCATCTCCTCTGTAAAATTTAGCCTGCTGGACATCGTCGAATCTTCCAGATGATCCTCCAACTGTACAGAGGAGAGCCATGTTATAATGCTTTGCAAAAAAAAGAAAGGTCTTTTGAGAATCTTCAAATGCATTCCATTATCCTAGATGACATTTGAAATTCCATACCCATGCAGCTTAAATTGGATATAAAGAAATCTTGTGTGCTAATTATGTTTTTCAGCATCGTGCCCAAATGAAAAGAATTAAATTACAGAAACATAAAACAAATATTCGACTAATTTGCAAAATTTCTAGAATGAGAAAGGAATGTTAAATGCATTAGTACCCTGACATTAACTTGCCCCACATTGATGTTGTCTCACATCAGTAGGACAGTATTACAAGATTCCAGCCTTCGAAAAATTGTAAACAGGAGGCCAAGCTGATTATAAATCTATATGATATTCAAGTACATATTGTACATAGAAAAGTGTGCACTTTATCACCTTTCATAGCTTATAACATAGTGTGTACGGCACAACGTTCTTGAAAGAAGACAGGAATCTCATCACAAGTCAGTCTGCAACCTCGGATTGTAGTGGACAGAGATGCCTTTGAAGTTCCTATGTTGCACCGAACCACGTTCTGGAACGCTGGGAAAAAAGTACCCTGAAATCTTTTTTACAGCTGCACAGCCTGATGAGAGGCACACTTTTGAGGAGGTTGTGGAGAGAGCAATAGGAGGCCAAAATGTATGTTTGAGCACTCTATGTCAATGTAGCGACCTATGGAAGGCGATTGTAGCACAATGGAGGTGGGAAAAGTCAGCGTGGAGATTTGCGAGCAAAACACCTTCTTGAAGCTATTTTCCATCATCTTTTCTTTGCTTTGTTTAGAGGCTATAGTGCATCATTTTGATCCTCTTGCTAGGATTGGCTGTAGGGTTGCTAGGGAGAGTGGTTGCATGTTCCCTAGCTTCTATTGGCATAGGCAGTCACCATAAGCATTCATGTTCTCAATGTGCACGACGCCCTTTGCATAGTCTTTTCTAGGCATAGAATTTAGGGCTAAGTGAATAGGGTGCATTTATGGGCATAAAGAGTTAGTGTTTGGTGGCTTAAGAGGTGTGTTAGTTTGTTTTTTTCTCCACCTATCCACTTTTCATTGAGTTTTTGAGCTTCTAGTGGACTCAAGTGTCAAATCAGAATAACCTCCTAATCACAGTAGGTTCATATATTAAGTCATTGGCCACTTAGGTCCACCTTTTAGGACATATAGCTACTACTTAAAGTAACTCACTTGGATTTAGTGATGGTAGAGGTCTAGGTCCATCAAGTAAGGCACCCAACCCTAAATGGTTCCAGGCCCATCCCAGGGACCATAAATAGAGTAACTCTCCTCTCATTTGAGATTTATTCTTGTTCCTTGAAGGAAGTCTTGTGAACATCTCTTTGTAGGAGAGACTTGTAGATTCATTCATATAAAGGCCCCCAAACTACATATTTATCGTTGTGTTGACATCTTTGTACGAGGTCAATATTCAGTTAATAGTATGTTGTTTAATTCACTGTTTCATGAATGAGGTTGCATGAATGGGTTCTTACCGAAACTTCTTACTTCTATCTTCTCCTCTGCTTACAGTAGATATTTTTGGCCATTCTCATCACCTCAAATGACATGCACGATCTTCTTAGGATCATTTAGGGGCTCTTTCCATGCTCGCCCCCTCACCCAGGCGCTACATCAGGTTACGTCATGTTTTCACCTGAGAGAACGGGTGACCTGTTCTCTCCTGATTTCTGTGAAATATGCAAACCTGCTCACCCGTTCAGCAACCCGTGCTGTTGCAAAACATCACATTGCAGAGGTGAGGGGGTGAGCATGGAAAGGCGCTCTTAGCGACTTATCATGTCTTCCAGCCTGTTTATTTCCGGGGCCATGTTCACATACAGTTTTCTCAAAGCAGTGCAGACACAAAGTTGATAACGTCCATGTACAACTTATGTGGACCATTGATGGCTGTCTAGAAGGTTCTACAATCAGAAGCGCATCATGGCATGGCACCCATACATGCTTGGATGCAACACTGTCGATGTGGCATTACTTTGAATGTCACTGTTGTGCACAGCCCCTACATTTGCTACAACTCCAGCTAATGTTGGACTTGTTTTGACTCGTTATCGGATTCTTCATGGTGGATATATTTTTTAAAGCACTGGTGTTCACACAAATGTGACGATGCTATATCGTTCTCCCAACAAAAGAATTTTATCTTCCTTTAAACTTCAATAGGCGATTGATCATTGAACTGCTCATCGTAATTACAGTTTATAGACCATTCGTGCAATCACAGAATAACTTTAGCTACTCTACTAGCTACTACTTTTCATTTACTCTTGGCCACCGCTGTGAAAAAGCACGTGATGTTAGGCACTTACTAAGGCCAGCGAGTCAAGAGAAGCAGAGCCGGAACCCAAATTCATATAAGAAGCAGAACGTCATAGCATGTTATCAAAAGATCAGATATACATACTTACTTTACGCAAGGAAGAACCTGAATCTGGATTCTGTTGATGGATCATAAAAACGAGAAACCCTAGACCCAGCAGTCCAACCGCAAGAGAAATATAAATACAAGAAAACCTCTTCTTCCGTCGCCCTTCATTTACTCTGCGCCTCATTGTTGACTGGCCGCGAAGCACCTGATCTTTTGAATTTTTTAATGACTGTTTTTCCTAGAGGACACACATCTCAGATCGACTTGGATTGAACAAAGAAACGGCTTTAGAACGGGCGGTAGAAGGGAGTTCCTGATCGGCGAACTTGAAGTTCATGCTTGAGAAGATTTAGAATGTCCTCAAAATAGTTTCTTAATGAGAGAAAGGACAAAACGAAAAAACTTCTGGAGGGATATGGAAACTACGCAGCCCTTAAAATATGTGGTACAGTACAGATGTGGTTACACACTTAAAATCTGCAAAGTGCGCCCGGAGCTCGATGACGGTAAAGAGTAGATCGATCCTATATTTGAATATCCACGAGGATAGACCTCAAGTTTTAAACTTTGGGGTAGGAAAAATAAAATGCCATGATCAGCGGTAGAAACACTAGATCATTGGGAATGTCAAAATAAAACGACAATGATCAGCCGTAGAGACAATAAATCATTCTCAGTACGTCATACACTTGAACTTGCCTTAGTTCGGGAACTCTCAAAAACGCTTGCTCGTCCATGCTACAGCCCTTGAAACCCTCAAGAGACCTGTTTTTGACTTAGAATACCAGAGATGCAGCAGATACGATTAATCAGCCACGAAGCCGACACCCCGCAAAAAACTTCCCTGCTTATCTCAAAGAAGCTATAAATCCAGGCCTGTAAAATCAAATGCTTCGCAATCAGGTCGACAAATCCTAGACAGTACATCATCTAAAGGAAAATGTAAAATGAGGCTAAAGCTAAACAGGAATGGAGAATCGAGCTGCATTTTGGAAGAACAAAAATCTAAGCAGCTACCAAAATGAGATCGCTAGGGGGCAATCAGAGGCTTGTGTCATCTGTAAGCGGTAAGGAAAACAATGATTGAAGAAAAATTGCTATGGCGACGATGGACATCTATCTGCAAAAGAAAGGAAGAACAAACCCTAACAAATGTAGATCCAAGCTCTGAAACAGGCCGATGGTGCATCTGGGAGCGGGAGGTCTGCAGTTTGAAGTTTGAAGTTTAGGGTAGCCCTTCATTAAGAAGCGTTGAAAGATTTGGAGTTGCTTTCCTTTCAAGCCGTCCTCCAAAGTAGCTCTTCTTGTACCTACCCCAACTCAACCCCACATGGCATTGTGGATGCCAAGAGATGTGCTTGCCACATTTGCATCTACTACATATCAACGTCAACTGCATCTCTTGTGGCTCGTCTCGCTACTAACATTGCTGTGGTGGTGCAGTGGCCATCTAATGGAGATGGGCAATGATACTATGGTACCATTGCCCACCCTTAGATGTGTGGGCCACCACCACTGCCACAACAGTGGGTCAACTATGGTAAGCAACTCTAATCCAACCATCTAGTGTATAATGTTGATACAATATGGGCATTTTGCACTTGTGAATGGGCACAAAAGGGTAATGTGTGCAAGCATCAAGTGAAGGTACTACAAATGTTAACAGGAGTGGGGGAGGGTACATTGTGCGAAGCTTGGGCACTCGTTGGGGCACTGAGCATGGTCGGTTCTCAACATTGTTCGATTTTTAGAATCATGATGTCGACCACACATCCCAAAATAGGGAGCCAAGGTTTAATTTGAATGACACCCCACTATCAATTTTTGTGGAAGGCCCTAAACCATGTGATGAAGGAAGGACCAAAGATTATATGAAATGTAAAGTCCTAGGGCGTATGGGCATAAATTGAGGAGATGATTTCCAATACTAAATGTGTCACAGCTTCTTCACATTATAGGTTTATGTGAAAGTAGCAAACATAGTACAAGATAGAATGAGGACGTGGTATTAGAACCCCTTGAAGCAACAAATGATGGATTTGGGAATACATTGCAAAGGGCATGACCGTTGGTTGAGTTAGTACTTGGCGGAAAAAGAAAATAGCCATCTCATGGCCAATTAGTAGATGCACATTTGGAGTCATGGAAAGAGCCACAAAGACAAAAAGGGAGACAAAACATGATTTCTCAGCTACATAAAACAACACCAGGAGATTAATATGTAGCAAGCAAGTGATTTTTAATGAATGGAATGTTTTCGTTTTACCATTATTTAATTTGATATACTTGTTTATTTGTGTTTGATATAGCATGATATTTGCTAAGCTTGCTAATTTGGATTGCTTCATTGGATTGCAAATAGGTGGAAGGCCACTTGTACAAAGTCTAGAGCGCAATACTTGAGGAATGTTTTGTCCTCTTTTTCATGCATCAGATTTAAATTTCGTTATGCTTTTCTTCTTCATGGCAAACTACTTTATGATGTAGTTGGCTTCAACAAGAACATATTCTACTCAATGTATTCTATTCAATGGCTATTTTTTTTCTGTCAAAAGTTGATTTGTGAATAATAAAAGTTTTTAGACTAAGAGCAAGCCAGGTGTAGAGTAGCAAGTTGTAATTTATTATAAATTAGTTTTGTCTTTGAACCGATTTTATATCGTGAGCTCTCAAAGTGTAGTTAATGACTATTCTCAAGCAAGCAATGGTTTATGAGCATAATTTTTTGAATGAATATTTTTTTCTCTTCTCACGATTCCTCTATAGTTGTTTCCTTGAAATCTTGCTTGGACACATGTGCTTTAGCGTAATAGCAAGGTATGTGTAGAGTGAAAAACTATATCTTGTTATACTTTAGTTTTGTCTTTGAAATTATTTTATATTGTAAAATCTCAAAGTTTACTAAACAATGCTTAAGAAAACTACTAGTGGGTCTTACATAAGAACTCCTTGGTGCCAATAGGTTTCAATTCAGTGGAAGTCGAATTTAAAGTGAAAATTCAAGCTATTTGGTGCTCATACACTATGTACGTGCTCTTACAAGAAATTTGGCACTTTAGAAAATCAACTCACATTCATTGGACTACTCTGATGTTTATATTGGATGACTGGTGAACCATAACCTTTCATAGGTGTGAGGTTACAAGTTCACTTTATCTAGTAAGCTCCTATAGAATGGGTCATCGTTGAAATCACAAGAGGTGCTTTAGTACATATTAGAATTCTAAGAATAGAAATCATGTCATTGTTTTATTTTATGAAGATGAGACCAAAATCGTACTATGTCACAAGAAATACAAGGAGCATAATGCCAGAAAAAAAAAAAAAAAAAAAAAAGAAGAGGATAAGGCCAATTTCTGTTTATATAAAAGAGTCCATTTTTTTATTTTAGGGTTAGGGTGATAATCTGGGTGCAAACATCTTGATTATTGTAAAATTGTATAGACCAAATTGCCCAAGAAATAAAGGCTATCCAATCTTCCATTCTTTTTGGGTGGTGTGACATGCAAAGCCATCAAATTATGGATGTGGTGACATGCATGACCATCAAGTCATGGGTGGTGTGACATGCATGGCCATCAGTCTTCTGGATGGTGTGAAAGTTTTAGAGAAAAGAGATGGAGAGAGAGAAAGAGAGAGAGAGATGAAAGAGGTAGGAGAAAGTGAGTGTGTGTGTAAATGGTTCCAAAAATGATTCCAATCCAAGCTTGACAGATCCTCCTCAAGCCATAGCTCCAAGCTTTCTTCCAAGCACCTACACACACAGAAGCAAAAGCAAGAGGCAAAGCAAAAATGAATGAGAGAAGAATAATGAGGGAGAGGGGCGAGTTACTCCTTTTATAGGGAATGTGTTGCCTTTAGGAAGTGGCTGAGGTGTCCAAAATGAGTGTGGGAGGTGTAAGGGAGACTCTAGGATAAGTAAAGTGAGAGGGTGAGGTGTATAGGTATGAGAGGGTGTTTATCCATTAGTTAGAGCAAAAGGGGAGGAGTAGGAGGGCACATTTTCCTAGGTGTCCTATGGCTTACAAGCCATGTAAAAAAGTAAGTAAGTTACATATTGATAAGGATAGAAGGTAGGTAGCTTAACATTTAATGTTAGCCACTTTCAAGTTGAATATTTCTTTGTTTACAACATTGGGATTCACCCAAGTGTTTTTCATGACATGGGAAAAGCTTTGTATATGTCCATCTTACCTTGCATAATTTTCATCAATTCCTAGGCCCTTTTTTCTAGGGGTTGCCCATCCCCAATCTTAGCGGAGTGTGACACAAAGGGTGATCAGTCCTTTGGTTTCTTCTCCCAATCTTTATAGACTCAAATGAGCCTTCTTTATAGACTTGATTGAGCCTTCCTCAGGTACCGTCTTTAAGCTTTAAGAAGCTTCTTTAGATTCATTCTTTAGGTACTCTTCTTAGTACCTGCACATACCCTTAAGAAAAGGTTAGGAGTCATACCATAAAATGGTTCATCATTAGATTCTATTTCTAGAACCTGCATATCAAACTGTTAGCATTGCTCTACAGATTCATTTCTTGTCTTCAGGTAATGATACCTGCACTCATAATTCATCAGTTAGAGTAATAAGCTCTATTATTCAACATGATTTGAGAGCTTGCATGTCTGATTTGGGAACTTGCATGTATGATTTGAAGCTTGCATGTCGAAACTAGAGCTTGCATGTCATACCATCCCTAGCCTAATGATTTTGCATGTTGGAATCGAAGCTTGCATGTCAGATTGGATTCATGCATGTCATGCCTCCTAATGTCAAATGCCTATGCATGCTCATTTCTTGATCAGTAAGTCTTTGCATGTCATTAGAAACCATTTTTCTTGGTATAAGATTCTTTAAGATCCAGAATTAGTAAACTATGGTAGGTCCTTTGCAGGGAGTAGATGTAATCTTAGGCATGCTTTGGCACAAAATGCACAATCCTTTGGTGGACTACAATAAGCATTTGATTTCATGGAAGCACAAAGGTAAAGACGTTAGTGTGCATGCAGGACAGAGTGGCGAAACAATTCCTTTGGTAAGCCATATTCAAGTATCAAAGGTACTAAAGAAAGCGGTATTTTCTTATTTGTTGTTTGTTCAAAGTATGGATGATGATGTTGATGGAAATGCGCATTCTTTGGACAGTAATAGAAAAGACTTTTTATTAAAGTATTCTTCTTGTTTTTCTGATGAGTTACCAAAGTCCTTACCCCCTGAAAGACCTGAAGATCATACGATAGACATTATTCCTAGAAGTTCCATACCCAATAGACCTCCCTATAGGGTTTACCATTCTCAACAAGAAAAAATTTCTAAGCAAATTAATGATTTGTTAGAGAAAGGCCTTATAAAATCCAGTAACTCCCCCTATTGCTCTCCTGTACTTTTGGTACAAAAGAAAGATGGGAGTTTTAGGATGTGTGTGGAATATCGTGCTTTAAACAAGATTACAGTTAAGAACCGCTTTCCTATTCCAAGAATAGATGATATTATGGATAAGATAAATGGATCTGGTATCTTTAGTAGAATTGATTTGACAAGTGGATACCACCAGATCAGAGTAGCACCCGAAGATGTCCATAAAATTGCTTTCAGGACTAACTCTGGCCTTTATGAATTTTTAGTGGTACCATTTGGTCTTACTAATGCTCCTGCAACATTCAATAGAATGATGGAACAAATCTTTCGACCTCATAGATGATTTGTAGGAACATTCTTTGACGATATCTTAGTCTTCAGTGCAAACGACGAAGAACATAAAAGACATCTAAATATCGTTTTTAGAACCTTACAAGAAAACTCACTTCTCATAAAAGGCAAGAAAAGCGAATTCTTTCTAGAAAAGATACACTTTCTGGGACATATGATTTCTAAGGAAGGAATTCAAATGGACCCTTCAAAGATTACATCCATACAAGACTGGCCTAAACCAAGAAATATTCATGAAATTCGGTCTTTCCTAGGCTTATGTTCCTATTATAAAAAGTTTATTCGCCACTGTGCTCATATAGCCTCACCACTACATGAACTCACTAAGAAGAGGGTAAAATTTCATTGGTATAAGAAAGAGCAAAATGCCTTTGATACTCTGAAGCATGCACTTACCACTGGACCTGTTCTTATCATTCTCGACCTTCGTAAAACTTTCTTTGTAGAAGTGGATGCAAGTTTAGACTGTATTGGGGCAGTCTTAAACCAAGAAGGTCATGTTGTAGCCTTTGAAAGCGGATGACTTCAAGGGGAAGAAGTACAACATGACATTTATGAAAAAGAACTTTTGGCCGTTATTCATGCCCTTAAGTTATGGAAGCACTATATTCTAGGAAATAATTTCCTAGTTAAAACAGATCATCAAAGCCTTAGGTACTTTCTCACCTAGCAACTAATTCGAGAAACACATCTAAAATGGGCTAACTACCTTAGCACTTTCCATTTTTAGCTACTTCATCACCCAGGAAAGGACAATAAGGTCGTCGATGCATTATCAAGAATCCCCAAGGTCAACCATATTTCCCTAGCATATCATGAAGATGTCCTTCCTATGAAAAGTATGTATGCTAGTGATTCCGACTTCCATCATATCTTTGAAATACTTGAAAGAAATCAAAGTCATAACGACTATGTTTTGAAAGAAGGGTATTTATTCAAAGAAGATAAGCTATGTATTCCCATAGCATTTAGAACCAAGATCCTTCAAGAAACCCATAGTCCACCCTATGCAGGACATAGGGGAATCCCTTCAACTTTGGGAGCTCTGAAAATATTCTTTTATTGGCCTACCATGCATCGAGACACAAGGCATTATATAAATGCATGTCTAGTTTGTCAACACAATAAAGATGGGCAAGGGTTAAAAACTCCAGGATTACTTCATCCCTTGCCTATTCTTGAAGCACCCTAGGAACATATTTCCATGGACTTTATCTCTGGGTTCCCTAAAACCAAAAATGGAAATGGGATGATATGGACTATCATTGATAGATTTAGCAAATAGGCTGATTTTATTCCCTGTAAGAAAAAGCTTAAGGGACCTGAAGCAGCTCATTTGTTTATCCATCACATCTTTAGGCTGCATGGACTACCCAAAAGTATAGTGTCTAATCGGGATACGAGATTTACTAGCAACTTTTGAAGAGTCCTTTTTGATAATCTGGCCCAGGACAACCCTTAAATTCTCTTCCTCCTTCCATCCCCAAACTGATAGTCAAAGTGAAATTACCAATCGAACCATCATAGATTTGTTGAGAAATTATGTAAGTGATCATAAGACTCAATGGGAACACTATCTTCCGATACTAGAATTTGCTTACAATAACACCGTTCATTCTTCTACTGGTAAAGCGCCTTTTGAAGTGATGTATGGAAAACCGATTGTGCCTCTTGTATTAAGGACTAAAGAAAAGATATTTGCCTCAGATGAATTTGTGCAGGATTATCAAGACACCTTTTCAAAGGTTTAGCAATCCATCGCAAGTGCACAATAGAAACAACAAAAAAGTGCAAAAATGCGTCGGAGGGAAATCAAGTACAAAGAAGGAGAACTAGTTCTCCTAAAATTTGAAAAGAAAAAGCTCAAGAAAAAGAAGGGCAGCATGAAACTCTACCCAAAACTAGCCCAAAAATATTATGGACCTTTTAAAGTCAAGAAAGTAATCAATGAGGTTACATGAGAGCTTGACTTGCCTATTACTTGGAAAATCCATAACAAATTCCATGTAAGCTTGCTAAAGAAATTCAATAGTCCAAAACCAGAAGGATTTACAGATTCCGAACCTCCAGAAGTTCAAGGAACCAAAGAAATCCTTCAACCTGAGCAGATCTTGATGCACAAGACAAGAACTGGAAGAAAGGGGATAACTTGTACATTATACCTCCTCAAATTTAAGAACTATCCTACTACAGATGCAAGATGGATGGAAGAAGAATTCTTCCAAGAGTATCCAGAAATTTTGAATGTTTATTTGAGAAATGTTCGTTGAAGACAACGCTTAATGCGTCGGAGGGGTGTAAAATTGTATAGTCCAAATTGACCAAGAAATAAAGGCTATCCAGTCTTCCATTCTTTTTGTATGAAATGTATTTTGAATATTAGAGCTTATTACTCTAACTGATGAATTATGAGTGCAGGTATCACTTAGAATTTGCTTTGCACAGGAACACAAATCATGCTACACAATAACACAGACAGAAAACACTCTCCACAGCAAGTGCACATAGCAACTGTATTTCTCAAAATGAAATTACACTGTACATATAGTTGTTCACTCAGCCAACCCATGCATGACCCAGGTTGCCGTTGGCGGGACGTGTGCCTCGTCGACTTGCCTCGTGGCGAGGCCAACTGATCCTTATCCACTGATAGGACCCACAGTACATTAACACAGTGATTCTACTTTAATTCTAACTCTCTCCCTTAAAGTAGAGTCTACTTTTTATACAGTCATATACATAGCTTTAAAGTCAACAAACTTTAAGTACAGAAATCTTTGATCTAAACTTATCAAACTTTTCTCCAGTAAGTGGCTTAGTGAAAATATCAGTTAGTTGTTCTTTTGTGCTACAATGAACAACATGAATTTTATGACTCAACAGCCTCTCATGTATAAAGTGATACTGAATCTCAATGTGTTTAGTTCTCGCATGGAACACTGGATTCTTTGCTAGCTGAATGCCACTCTGACTGTCGCTATGTAAAGTCGTGGGATTTTTCTGCCTCATGCCAATTTCTTCCAAGATTTGTCTCAACCAGATAGCTTCATGTGCTGCACTACACATTGCCTTATACTCTGCTTCCGTGGTGGAAAGAGCAATTGTACTTTGCTTCTTACTAGACCAAGAAAAGCAACTACCACAAAACTGGAATACATACCCTATGGTGGATCTACGATCATCATAGTCACCTCCCCAATCCGCATCCACATAGCCACACAACTCAGGTAAACCATCATGCTTTCTATAAATCAAACCATACTCCGAAGTGTCTTTCACATAACGCAAAATGCTTATAGCTGTCTTCCAATGAGTTTCCGTAGGTGCTGTCATAAACTGACTTACAATGCCAATAGCATAGCATATATCTGGTCTAGTCGTGGTACGGTAGATCAAGCTCCCTACTAACTGTCTATACAGCATAGCATCAAATGACTGTGACTCATCAAGCTTAGAAAGCTTTTTACCTGGTTCAATAGGAGTGTTTACTAGTTTGCAATCCTCCAACCTAAACCTGTGCAGCAACTCTTTGACATACTTCACTTGTGTTAAACCCACTTCATGTCCTTTTTGCCACACTTCTACTTCAACACAGTAATGCATCAGGCTGAGATCTGTCATCTCGAATTGTTCCATGAGGTCTTTCTTGATCATGTATATCATCTCTTGATTCTCGTAATAATCAAGTCATCAACATAAAGAGCAATCAAAGCAACCATACCATCAAAGCATAAGACATATAGATTTGGATCAGAATGTGTTCTCACCATCCCCTTTGAACAAAAGTAGGCATCAATCCTACTATACCATGCACGTGGTGCTTGTTTAAGACCATAAAGCGCTTTCTTCAAGCGACATACTTTATTTTCCTGTCCCTTTGCTACAAAGCCTTCAGGTTGATCCATGAACACTTCTTCTTCTAACTCACCATTTAGAAAAGCAGATTTCACATCCATCTGATGCAAAGGCCAACCAAAATGTGAAGCTAAAGCAACAAGTAGACGTAGAGTATTCCACTCACAAACCGGCGCAAAGGTCTCCTCATAGTCGATGCCTTTATTTTGTGCATACCCTTTGATCACCAATCTTGCCTTGTGCTTTGCTATACTTCCATCTGCATGGTACTTAGTCCTGTATACCCATTTGTAACCAATGGATTTCTTGCCAACTGGTGGTTCTACTAAGTCCCATGTGCTATGCTTAGCAATTGAGTCCATCTCCTCTCCCATGGTCTTGACCCAAATGTCATCATCCTTCGCTTCACCATAAGTCGAAGGTTCTTTGCTTTGAATAATGCTAGATAAGAGAGCATAATTTGCTTCATACCTTTCAGGTTGAGTCTTCTCTCTTGTTGATCTCTCTCCCTGGTTAGATGATCCTGGAAAGTCATCTATGGCGCGGCTCTCCAACAATCTCTCAAACCACTTAGGGAGCTTCATGTCAGGTGATCGGCTTCCTGGTGAAAATGTATCCCACGGTACATCTTTCTCCTTGCGTTTGTCACCTGCAACTTCAATCCTTCTTGCACCAAAAGTTTTGTCCCTACCTCTCCAACCTGTGTCTTGAGGTTGAGTAGTAGTATCTTGAGATGTATCCTCATGTTCATCACTCGGAAGGTCAATGAATGGATCATCATCAGGTGGTATCCTCACTATACCATCTTTCCCAGTGGATGTGTCTATCTTCTCAGCATCCTCGTCTTCATACATATTGGATTCATCAAAGATAACATCACGGCTTATATGGAATTTGTTTTCCACTGGATCAAAACATCTATAGCCCTTCACACGATCATCATATCCTAGGAATATGCACTTGATAGCTTTTACATCAAGTTTACGTCTCTCTTCCTTAGGAATGTGTACAAAGGCCTTACATCCAAAGATTCGCAAGTGGTTCACCTTTGGCTTCTTCTTCGTGAATGCTTCCTCAGGTGTTATCTTTGGTATGACAATGGGTAAGACTTCTATTTTGAGGATATATTGTTGTGCTACATGCTTCTGACCAAAAATCTTTTGGTAGTTTCATTTCAGCTAGCATAGATCTAGCACTTTCCACAATCGTACGATTCTTGCGCTCAGCTACACCATTGAGAGCAGGAGTATGAGCTTGCATAAATTGTCTTTTAATCCCACATTGATCACAAAGATCATTGAAGTCATTAGACTTGTACTCACCTACACTATCTAATCTTAGGACTTTGATCTTCCTACCTATCTGATTTTCGACCAATGCTTTGAAGCTCTTGAAGTTATCAAATGCATCTGATTTCTTCTTCAAGAAGTAGATCCACGTCTTACGTGACATATCATCAATCTTTCTCTTGATGTTATTCCGCTCACAAACATCTGATAGGGTTCTGCAATGCCGCACAATGCATTGTGCACCAGCTCCACATCATGTATGTGCTCACCAATAGAATGCAGTTCATCTCTCATTGTCTTGATTCTGTTCATGTACGTCTGAATGTGCTGTCCTTGTTCCATGCGGGCACTATTCAACTTTGACTTCAGAAACATGATTCTTGATGGATTTGATGTCTAGAACTGCTCCTTTAGCACATCCCATGCATGTCTGGGTGTAACAGCATCACAAATGTGGGTAATGATGTGATCCTTCACTGACAAGTTAATGAAGGTCAAAGCCTTCCTCATCTTTTTGTCGAACACTTTGAAATCTGCTTCATTTGGCGGCCTTCTCTCATCACCTGTGACGACTTCCCACACGTCTTTCTCCATCAGTATGTTTTTCATTTTGAATTTCCACACTGCATAGTTAGAAATCTCGTCCAATTTGCTACTTTCACTCAAAATGGATTCTCCCATGTTTGCCATCGCAAAACTGCTTGAAACTTCTACCGTAGGCTAAAAACAGTATGTCGAGGCCCACAGTGATGTCAGAAGTTGAAAATAATGACCTGAACTTTTTCCCTTACCAAGCCACTTGCCGCTTTTCCACCAATTTGAAAGCCAAATCGGCGTCACCTTTCGAAATGCACTCAGTCGTCAACTCTCAACAACGTGCCCAATGGAATGGTGAAATCACTTCTGGCGTACTCCGAACAATTTTTCACTGCAATCACTCTATTTTGATGTAGCGTACTTGCAAGTATAGTCCGGGTGCCCTTCGTTTGGAGGTTATAGCCTTTCGTTTGGGTCAAAACGGGCAAAAGACCCAAAAATAGGGACTTTTCTAGTTTTTGAACTATTTCTTCACCTTGAATAAACTTCACTCTTCACTTGTGAAGGGACCCAATTCCAATTTTAGTATGAAAATTTTTAATGAAGTTGAAGGCTAAAATGCACTTCACTTCTTCAGGGCCCTCTTCAACAACCCGTCAGACTCCATCCAATGGTTGAATCTGATCCAATTGTTGATATCCCTTCTGGGTAGCACAATCTGAGCCGTCGAACTTGTAACTCCTCTATCCAACGGATCTGAGCACTTCTGTGCCCAATTTCATCGTTATCACTTTTCTCATTAGACTCATTGATGGGATCATCTTCATCTTCAGAAGTTTCTTCCGGCCTTTCATTCACATGCGGTTGTCGATCCATTGATGCTTTAGTGTATACACTCATTTTCTGAATCTGCATCTTCATTTTCTCAAACCATCTGGATTGTTCTTCTTTCCTTTTAGCTTCCAGCTTAAGCCTTTGTTCTTGTTGCTCGTACTTTAAAGCATATTCCATAGTTTCCCTTAATCAAAACCCAGGCTGGAGAGAAGTAGTTTGTAGATAGTTTTTTACAATGCTCTGATATTGAGGTTGTAAGCCATATATATAGCATTGTACAAGATATACTTCTCCATAATCGAATACTGGGACCATTTGTTGGAATTCTCGATTGTACTCAACAATTGTAGTTATCTGGTTCAAAGAACACCATTGGATAAAGTCGGATCGATTGAAGATTTGTCTACAAACTATTTTGAAATTTAACCAGTTCTCAAGAAGAAAGTCGTGAGTAATGTTCCACCATGATTGAACACGTCCTTGGAAACCCGATGAAGCAAAGAAAACCATACTACTATCACCAATACATCCACTATAGTAGAAGTGCCTTGTCCTTCCTTTCCTTTGTAATCTGGAAACCGCTTTTTCTTTCCTGCTCCTGATCCAGAAATAACTGAATTTGGATTGTTGAGAGTAAAAAAGCCAGTTCTTCTGGAAGTACTTATCTTGGAGGGTAGAAAGCTAGGTCTTTTGAGAAGACGTTCTATTTCTCGGATGTTTTCGGCATCTCCCAAAGGGGCAAGAAGTTTAGCAGAGGAGTCTTTTGCAAGTTCAATGGAAGCATCTATTGGCGAATAAAGAGAAAGGTCGGGTGTGATTTCACTACATCCCTAGCAGGTTTATGAAGCCACATGAAGAATGCATTCATCTGATTTTGGAGGGAAGCACCAAGAAAAAACTTGGCTAGGTTATTCATCATAAACCACATAGCATGGTCAAACCAAATTATAGAAGAGTTGTTTTTGCATTTTTCACCACATCTACACTTGAAAAAAGGTCTTTTCCAGTTCCAGATTTTGGCTTGGTGTAGACTCATTCTATTGAAGCCGGTCTCCAAATGGCCTCTAATTATGGCCCAGGTTTGCTCAGAGGGACAACACGATGGTTCGAATTTGTTCATACGAATGATGGTGTCGAAAGAAACAGGGGTCTCAAGTGAAGGATTTTTATGTAGGGCAGCCAGCTTGCATATTTGAATTTCTTTTTCTGTCAGATGCGTCATCATGATCCAAAGATCGATAAGGATGGGTGCAAGGAAATTGAAAGAATATAGACTCCAAAATTTATAAGACGTGAGGGCGGAGTTGTACTCAATAATTCTGCCGGAGACAAAGGGTACTTCCAAATCTTCTAGCCAATTGTCTACATTAATGGAGTGAATGTTTCCATGAAAGGTAGGACTAACGTATTCAGACAGTCGTTGGTTGTAACAATAAGGTTTCCGTTGATCAGGGACTTTTCACCATTCATTGATATGGTCTGTAGATAAGTGTTTCAGAGCAAGTGCACGATATAATTCCATAAAACTAGCGGCATAAATGGATTTGGAAAGAGTTGGTTGAAGCACATTTTTTATAGGCGTTTGAAGAGAACCCACGTAGTAGTTCAAACATTTTCTAAAATCAAATTTTGTCTTCCAAACCAATGCCAAAAATTGTTGATTGAATTGTTTTACATATCCAATTTGTTTGAGAGATTCAAATGACTTCACATAGAATCTTGTAATACTATCAATGCAAGCACTTTTGAATTGACAAAATTGATTTTATTCTCTTCAAAATAATGGTGAAGACGGAAGTGGGCCTCCAATTTAGTCAACCAATCTTCAATACTGATTGAATTTGGTTGTCCATCAAAAGCAAGGTCATTAAGTGCGATTTCATATTGCATTTCGCCAATAAATGGAAGATAAATATTATTACTATAATAGTAATTACATCATTAACGACTACTGAAAACTTGTGGACTTTGAATTCACCGACTAAATATTTAGAATGGCATTTTACAGGCTAGTAAAATGCTCTTCTCCACTCACTTAAAGATTCTGAGTCCTCTAAGAATAAATTGTTGTGAATGGAAAATGTAACAAATTAGCAGTTGTGTCCAATTTGTGACCACGAGCGTTCGAATCCGAGCTAAAACGAAAAATATATAAAGATTTGAAAATAACTAATGAAAATACATAAAAACTGACTCAAGAAAAGGGGTCTTGAAAAGGAATGGAAAAAATAATAACTACAAAGATTTCAATGACTTTTCAATGTTAAGCTCGTTGTTATGATCACTTTTTGTTTTTACTCCACTGAAATTCAAGCTCCCACTAGAAAGTTATGGGGTTTCAAAGAACTAGAAGGAGATGAATTAATTGAAACTTAAGAAAGGGGTGTTAAAAAAATTTACAAAATTGTATTCAATAAAGCTTGGAATCCATGAAATGGTCGAAGAAAATCACAAAGGAGCGTGAAGGTATCTTCTTAGGAAGAGCTTAGGTCCGATGAACAGGAGAGAGAGGGATCTCGACCGAGCCGAGTCAAGAGATGGTTGGCGCACGACGGCTGCAGAAGCTCATAATGCCATAGATATTGATCTGTTGCGGAAGGGTTGGGTGGATGGTAAACTTTGAATTCTTGAAACGCAACCACGACAGATAACAAGTTGTGCAGACATACAACAGCTTCTTTTTAGATGTTTATGGTCATGCAAGCCAGTTTCTCAATGCGTATTGCCGCAAGTGAAGCGAAAATTGAATCTATCGCCGCATCAAACAAGAATTTGCAGTTGAATAAAGTTGTAAGGACAAACTTGCGTGTCAGAGTTGGTGATGTAGCTTCTATTCATCAATGTGCACATGTGAAGTATGGAAAGCGTATTCATGTTCTTCTAGAGATGACACCATTGAGGGCATCACAGACCCTGCAGAATATTGTATTGTTGCACCTGATACAGAGAGTTTTTGTGAAGGAGAACCAATAAGACGAGAAGATGAGGAGCGACTTGATGAAGTAGGGTATGATGATGTAGGTGGCGTTCGCAAACAAATGGCACAAAGACATCCTCAACTTTTCAAGTCAATTGGTGTGAAGCCTCCAAAGGGAGTTCTACTTTTTTTGGTCCTCCAGGTTCAGGAAAAACGCTGATTGCTCGGGCTGTGGCAAATGAGCCGGGAGCTTCTTTTTTTTTCTGATAAATGGGCCGGAGAATAATGTCAAAACTGGCAGGAGGAAGTGAGTACATAGATATGTGAGAGGGGAAAGGAAGGGCTTTGCGTGAGAGGGTGAGGAGGGGGTAGCCAAGTCTTGGAGGAGATGTGGACCGAGCCGAGTCTGGAGGAGATGTGTGTTTAAGATCTCGATCTCGACCGATGGAGGAGATGTGTGGTTAAGATCTACCGAGTTTGAGGTAATCGAGGGGTAACCGAGTCTAGGAGGAGTGACGTGTTTGATGAGGTAACCGAGTAGGGGGGTTATGAAGGAGCCGAGTCGTGACATAGCCGAGAGAGCATAAGTTAGGGTTAGGTTACGTTAAGTTAGGGTTGTAGGTAGGTGGGAATAGGTTTTTTTTTTAATAGTAATCTGACAAAACTTCAAATTGAAGAAACCAAAAAAAAAATTATAGCAAGCCCCAAACTTCAAAGTTGAAGTGTTGAAATGCTTCTCTCTCACTTGTAAAAAATTTCCCAAAATTCTGGCTAGTCTGACCCATCTTCACTAATCTGATCATCACTTACTCAATATTGATCCAAATCATAAAAACTTAGTACCTCTGAAAATCTAACAACGAGATCTATCAGCCTGTGGATCAAATCAATGATTGAATGTGATTTGGTAGGTCAAATCTACAACAAAACTGGTCTAAAAGTTTTGAAGAAAGAAAACTAGCAAAACTAAAGCTACAAATCAAGATTTGTCATAACTTTTTGGATACTAATCCAGATTGGTGAGTTGTCAAGGAAGTCATTTCATATCACTCATCTTCTTGTTGGGAAATATGGCGAAAGACCCGATATGGAAGGACTCAACCGATCCCTCAGTGTGTGCACTACAATTATCATAGGCGAACACAAAGAATTTGTTTGTGCTTGTGGAAGTGTAATTAGTGTGAAGCTTAGGATCGACACAAATTATAAGTCATAAAAATGTTCTAATCTACAAATAACCCTATTTGCATAACATAAATCGATTTATAAGTTGGATGCATTTGTAGATACTAATGTTGTCATGTTGGCCGAGAAGAGCAAGATATCTAGCTTCACTTTATGGCACAAAAGACTTGGTCAAGAATCCTGTCACATGCACACCAAAAGGACACTTGTGGAGCATGAACCACCTAACCAATATGGAGAGGCTAGTCAATACCCTAACCAATCCACCCCCAAGCCATAGTGAAGAACACAAGAGAGGAGAGGAGAAATTGGCTCAAGAATCACAATTCATAATAGGAGGATGGGCGAGTTTCCAATGGACTTATTCTCCTCAAGAGAGAGAGAATATTCTTCCTAGAATCCCCATGCAACCTAAACTGAGCTATTGACCATTAAAGCAGTCACCATGCATGTGCTCCTATATCCAATTATAGGTCTGGGGCCTCATATGATTATTAATTATTAAATACGACGACGTCTAGAATGACGTAGCATAACTAATAACCACATACAACTGGAGTAACTGGCTATCCATGTCAGGAATTATTCCGAATCCCTTGTACAGGACATGGACATAACATTTTCCCCCCTTGAACCACTTCTATCTCTATAAGTGAAACCTAGAGAACTTCTTCTTTATGCTTTCGACCCGCTCCCATGAATCATCATCCTCAGTCTGTCCCTTCCACTTGATCAAGCACTCAAAGATAGAACGATTTCTCAATTATTCATCTCTGGTTCTTATTACTTTTTCAGGTTCCAAAGGAACAGTAAGCGATAAGTCCTCCAAATGGGTAAGATCTTCCTCTGAACCAACTACGTCACCTTCATGTAAACTTAATTTTAGATCGCTTACATGAAACACAGGGTGATCTGTAGACTTGTTTTGAAGATCTACTCCGTAAGCTATAGAACCAATTTTTTTTTATAATCCGAAACAGTCCACAATATCTTGTAGACAATTTATAATGCTTCCCCATACGCATAGTCTTAGAATCTTTAGATATTCTAAGATATACCCAGTCATCAGCTTTAAAATCTCTGGGAGACCTCTTAAGATTGGCATAGTGCTTAGCTCTATTCTAAGCACTCCGGATACAATCACGGGCCACTTGCAACATTTCACGCATATCATGCAAGAAATCCACAACTCTCTAGATCTTAACAGACTTTGTCTCCACATTTACCGGAGGACTAGGTTGAAAACCGTACATCAGCATAAACGGACTATAACCAGTAGTAGAATGTTTCCTACTATTATAAGCAAACTCAATCAAAGGAACGTAATCTTCCCACTGAGATTGCCTGTGAGACACATATGTTCTCAATATATCCTCCATAGTCTGATTAGTTCTCTCAGTCTGGCCATCTGATTCAGGATGATCAGAAGAACTAAAACTGAGCGAGGTTTCAAGCTTATGGAATACAACTGACCAAAAGTGACCTGTAAATTTAGGATCTCTATCACTAACTATATCACTTGGCAGTCCATAGAGCCTAAATAATCTTTCCACAAAGATCTGGGCTAAATTCGAAGCCTTAGCAGTTCACATGATCACACAATTGTCAATATGGAAATTGACATCAAGGCCACCATCAAGTAATTTGCCAAGACTTATAAGATTCTTTGTAATCTTGGGAACAAAAAGAACCTCTTGAAGAGATAGAACTTTTGATCATGCAAGCTTCAAGGGAATAGTCCCTACTCCTTCAATTTTGCACTCTTGATCACTTGCAATATATATGGTCTTCTTGATTCCTTCATAAGGCATAATAGTTGAAAAGGAATCCTTGGAGCTACACATATGTGAAGATGCTCCACTATCAATATACCAAGAGTCAGCCATCTTGAAGGTGGAAGAGGAGAATTTTGATGCCATAAGTGAGCATTCTCCATCACTTGCAATAAAGTCTTCTTTCGGTTGAGATATGTTGGCTTGCTTGAATTGGTTCTTCTTCTTGAAGCAATTGGTGGCATAGTGGCCTTTCTTGCATCAAAAGAAGCATGTAACATCTCTTTTCTTCTTCTTTGAAGTAGAGTATTGAGAGGAATCTTCATCCTCTTCATCTTGGTCTTTTGCTTTGTTCTTAGAGAAGTGTTGGTGTTGCTTTTTGCTCCTCTCTTTGTGCTTGGCAAATAAAACTTTGTCTTCACCATTATGGTTGAGTGACAATTTGTCCATCCTTAATAGCTTATTCTCAAGCCTTGATTCTTCAGCCATTAGCACTCCTTGCAAAGCCTCCAAAGTAGGTAGCTCCTCCTTGATGGCATAGGACTGGACAAGGTTATCATACTCATCTCTCAAGCCATTAAGTATGACTTGGACTAGCTCACTTTGATTTATGGATCCTCCAATGCAAGCAAGCTCTCTATGAGTATCTTTCACTCTCGACAAATAATTAGTGGCACTCGCATCACTCTTTTGAGAACTTTGGCTCACTTCTAGGCTTGCCAATCTTGTTTTCTTGAGATCTAGTCATCATTTTGAGGTCATAGCCACTTTAATTTTTTTCATACAATTGGTTTGTATTTGAGTGATTTGTAGATTCTTGGAGTGTTTCCAAGGTGCCAAAGATATCTTGACACAAACTTAGCCCATACTTCATCAATTGATGTGAGATTGATCTAGATTAAGAGAGATTGGAAAAGCTAGTGAGGTCCATATCTCAGTTTGTTGCAAGATCTTGCATAGGAGTTGGTAGTACACCTTTAAAGGATCCTATAGTGAGAGAGAAGCAAGTGTCTCATTACAAGGAGTCTTCACTATTACATGGCATCTATGGGTTCCTACCTATTGGAATCTAGTGAATGACTATCTACCTCCAACTATTCTATTTGGAAGGTTAGAATGGAGTCAATCTTGTGATGGACATTGTACTTGGGATTGAGGAGGAGCCTCGAGTCCTTCAAGAAGTACAAAAGTACAAGAAGAGAGCTAGGATGGCTCTCCACTTTATCAAGATGAATGTCTCTAATGAGATTTTGAGGGAGATTGGTGATTGCAACTCGGCCAAGCAAGCTTGGGATACTCTCAAAGCTATTTATGAGTGTCCAACCAGGTTGGGTGCCCTATCCACCTTGATTCAATTGACTATAACTTTTGATTGGGAGATCCAATCACTATGAAGTCAATTGCTACACAAAGTAGACTCAAATAGCTTTAAAACTAGCTATCAAGCACTAGACCTAGATCACACATGGAAGAGAACCACCAAAGTGAATTGGGCTATCCTTCACATATTTTGGATCACACATAAAAGAGAACCACCAAAATGAATTGGGATGTCCTTAACACATTTCTGAGCAGGAAAATCCATACAATGCCAGATTTGGTCCAATCCATATGATAATGAACCCTCTTGATCCAAATTTGCTTGAGATAGCATGGGAGATGCAAACTAGTCTCTCTAGATCTAGATTTTCAAGGAATTTTTGGAACTTTGGATGAAACAAGCATCAAACATTTAGGTAGGCTTTGATACCATGTGAAATTTTCACACGTGTGGGAATGCCCTAACTTGTGTGAATGATCTCCTAAGCAACCTTATGCACTTGTTGATGGATGCTAGATTGAATTCCAAGATCTAGATCAAAAAACTAAGACATAGAGGCAAATATGGATGCATATGTTGATAACCAAAGTACATACACTTCAAACCCTTGAAAAAACTAAGTAAAATTAAGCTCCTATCCTTGAGTAGAGAGAGAATAGAGCTATTTTAGATTCGGGTAGAGAGAGACTAGGAAATAAGCAAATCTCACCAAACTCAATGTTTGACTCAAAACTCAACATCCATAATAATTGGTTCAATTCTATTGGACCTCTAATCATAGCCTCTTTAATTCTATTGGACCCCTCTTGAAGATCTCTTAATTCCTATTGGACCCCTTAACCAAGGCCGACTCTTTGACTTCATTACTCATCAAATTACATTATCACAAGTGTCAAAACCCTATTCATATGCCTATCTAGCTCGAGATTGCATCGTAGCTCACTTTTGGCTCAATAGAGGCATTACATGTGGATTTTGCCAATTTGCCATCTATGCCAATTTTTGGCCCTATCACAATTCTACACAAAGAAGCTTAACATAAAAAGTTAGGAAACCCCTAAAGCTATGATAAAATATTTTACACATGTGGGAACATGCTCCACACATGTGAAATGTACTTTCAAACATAAAAATCATGAAATTGCCAAGCTAGCTTTTTGCCAATTTTTCACACGATGACAAACAAAAAATTGTGTCCGTCCGTCAACGTGCATCCGACGACTTCGTGTCCACCATATAACCCTCGTTAATGAGTCCAGTCCAAGTCCAAGAATTGCCTAGACAACAACCACCTGCACAACAACAACGCTTGGCACTTGCAGGAGGACCAAGAGGATCTGCTCCACAAAACAGGCCAAACCAACAAAACTGACCTCACGTACAGGCCAATGTAGTGTAGAAAACCTCCTATGACACCCCAATCTATGAGTCTACTTATGATGACGACAATCCTAACTCATTCGTAGATAAGGCCTTTGCTTCCTATTCCAATGAGCAATATTATCCTGAGGAACAACCTATTCAAGTTGACCAGAATGGTTATGTCATCTTCCCTTCAACACTTCAGAAGCGATGTTTTGTATGCGGAGAAACCACTCACTTTCAAAGTGAATGTAGACTTCGTTATGACTTTGTAGATGAGTGTGCTGATTGTATTAGAAGGCATTGCTATAAAGATTGTCCTAACCAAACCAAGAAGACAGTTCCAGCACGTAGGGTATCTAAAGAGCCGTTGCATGCAGTCACACGCGCACAACATAAGGCCTTAGATCAGTCTAAGGACCCCACACAACCTTCTGCTTATACTTCCATGATTCCACAATCTTACCCTGACCCTGTAGAAGCTCAAAGGCAATACCATGAATTTCGAGATGAGTTTGTTAGAGCTGAAGATAGGATTTTTACTCCGCCATCTGCCCAGTTACCTATGCATGGGCAACCACCACAAGGAATAGAGATTCTTTCCGATCTCTTACAAGCCCAAAACACCATGCCCTTCTACACGGCTGTCAAGTTTTCCAAACCCCTGCAGGATGCTATACTGCAAAGCTCCCAAGAGCCTGATGTACCCAATGAGATGAGAAATCCGAAAAACATTGAAGTGGTTCATAATATTGACATGAGCTTACTTCATATAGGTGTTGCTAAAGGTAACTCTCTGTCCTTGCAGCTAGGTTTTCAACTATGGTTTTTTGTTTGATCTAGCTCCCTTATGGCTCCACAACCACTCATGGCCCCTACCAACACACCCTCCTTTATGTTGGGAATATGATGTGACGTAGTTCAATAGAGCCAAACTTGTCTCCCCAATCAAAAGAAAAACAATAAAAATCTATAAGGATCAAATCGAATTATCAAGGTTCAAACAATTGCTTAGAACATTAGTCTAACTTTATATAATATTTGGATAGTGTTGTAGACAACCATGAAGAGTGCAAATAATTAGGCGTCTACGACAGTCGTGCAACCTTATACAAATATTCTATGTTAATCAACGGAACGATAATATTAGATACAGAGAGAAAAAAACTGAGAGGGCATTTGACAATGACTAATGCATGTCAAAACAATAGAGAATCTATAAATTAAGTTGTTGCAATACAATGATCAAATCCCGAATAGTAATTTTGTTCCCGATAAATTTCTAGAACCTTCTATTTGTGACCAACCGTTGCTTTTAAATAAGCTGAAACTTTCACACTATGTATATCTCATGTTTATTCATGAATTGAGAGAGAATTTAGACCACATTTGCTATTTATCTCTCTCTCTCTCTCTCTCTCTCTCTCTCATTGTTTAAAAAGGACTTAAATCTACACATTAGAACTTTCCCTTTTTCTTTGGGTATATTCATATATTCATTGTAACTTGTTAATAATATCCTCACCTACATGTTTAATCTACATCTCTTTTGAAAAAACACTTGTTAATAATATCATCACCTACATGTTTAATCAAAAACACTTGTTAATAATGTCATCACCTACATGTTTAATCGACATCTCTTTTGAAGAAACAACCTTTAATTGAGGCCTAATATTAAAATTGTCCGGTCCATATTGACCAACCATGGCAACACATATTTTGAAAGTGGCATAAAAAAAAATTCTCAATTCCGTTCTTGACAATTGTTCATAATTTACTTCAAAAATGACTTGACAATTGTTCATAATTTACTTCAAAAATGACTTGGAGCTAAAGAATGTGCACGTTGAGATGAGACCCTCATCATCGAAGAGGTTTGGAGATTTAACATTTTTAAGGCAAATGTGTCGATCCAAAGCCAAAGTTCCAATCACACATTTTTGAATGTCTCACAATTTGACTTACCACATGCAAAACCAATGCTACTCAAGCACATTAGATATACTTGAAAATCACCCTTTGCTTGCAAATGAACCTTCCCTCTATTTGCCACTATGTGACTAAGAATAGCAATTGCATATGGTATGTCATGTCTAATACATGTCAAATACATTAGGCTACCAAACATTTGATGAAATAAATTAACACATTACATCTCCAAATACATCCAAACTAGAAAGCCTAAAACCTGGATGAAATATATAGATAAATAATCAAGAGATATCCAAACTAAATTTCTTTAAAATGTCCATGATTTCCATATTACAAAAGGAAATAGCCTTGCCTTACTCCTAGACAATTCATTTCTCAAGTACTTGAGAATTCCAAATCAAATTAGTGAGATCATTGATTGATTCTTTTGTTCCTAAGATTATACCCCATTAGTACCAATAAGAATTAGATAAAAAGGTATCAATATTCATGTCAGCTTTTATTGGAACAAGCTACAACTGCAAACTTTTGAGTCAAACAAAGCACAAACATTATCTTCACGTATTCTCAATCTTACTTTAGCAGAGCTGCTATCAAAAAACAAAATACTATTCAATAGGCTAGTACCAACCTCTTGGGGCATACGCTTGATTCCATTTCAAGCCTTGCGAAATATGCATGACATCAATTTTTTATTGTAACCAGAGCCAAATTGTAACAAACACAAAATACTATAGGCTAGTACCAACCCATTAGGGCACATATGAATGATTCCATTTCAAGCCTCGTGAAATATCCATGACATCAATTTGATTGAAACCAGAGCCAGATTATAACAAACACAAAATAGAGAGGTCCATTGGTCAACACGCACTACACCCGAACAAAAGGGTAGAATCTGGCAAATGAGAAAAAACCAGATATTTAGCATTGCATATTTCAGTAGATTTTTTAGCTTAATGTGTTAAAATACTTAATTTACATACGAGAGTTCATGAACACTACATATAAATGATGTAGAAGCATAACAAAAAATCATGTTTCACATGCCAAAACTTCAGCATAAAGGGTTGAGAAAAACACCAGATTTTAGCACTAACTAAAAAAGAAATTAGCCAAGAAGATGTGGAGGATGCCCAAATCTCAAAAATAACTTTCCATATGTAACAAAATTGTTCCTAATAAAATACTGCAAAACCTAAAGAATACTGACATAAAGAAATAGTTACAAGATTCAGTTGCAAAAATTATAATAGTTATATCAATGTGCTCCATACCATTAAGATTGGATAATGCAACACCGTGAGGAAAACTAAATGCTGAAAACCAATAAGCATTAAGTACAGATTGAAACAGTGCAATAAGTGCTCAGATTAATTAATACATCAAACCAGCAATGTGCTTTGAAAAGGAAAATCCATTTGAACCTCATTATAAACAACAATTTTCAGAACCCATACTTTTATGCTTGCAATTACAATTGAACACATCCCAATCTCCTAACAATATTTCCAAACGTTACATTATCGTTATAGACATCCAATATGGTTGAATTGAGATGGACCATATTTTATTGTTTTATGTTAACCAAGCCTTATGACATGAAAAACTATATCTACATTGGAAAGAACCTCCAAAAACTAGCCTCTGGCCGTTACAGGTGACAGGTAGCAGACTATCAACGCAATCCGATAACAGCTCTAGGTATGACTCCAGAATAGTAGTAACCTAACTAAAATAATGACATGAACATCGTTTGTGATTCTAAACAAACGAAAGTTTGCCACTAAAAACTCAAGTGGAATCACAATTTGTGTTGAACCCCTAAACAAAATCATACAAATACCTAGAAACAATCAAAAATAGATGCAGATACAAGAAATAGCAACATTTCTTAGTAGAAACCATGACTGAGATAAAATGTAAAGAAATCTTGTTTCAGAATCCAAACATGATGAATCTCAACAATAGTGCAACATAGCCAAAGACTACCCATTAGAGACTTGCATAAAGGTGATGTAATCGATAACCAGGCAACATTTTAACTCTTGAGAATTTTCATCATCCGCATCACCCAAGTCTGAAATCTTGTGGCAGATTTTATGGTAGTTTAACATACAAATAATTGGAATTAGACATAAAATTAAACATTTCCTTACGAGACATGCAACTATAGGAAACAAAACTGTGCAAAAGCTCAAAACATGTATGCTATACAATCCGATCAAAATGTTAAAAATAACTTCAAGTCTTCAAATGACAAAGAGATACACGTGCATTCAACATAATTTCGTTCTGCGAAACATGATCATAACAAAAGCACAAACAGGAAAATAACTTCAGGTGTCGGTTGTGAATCAAAGATGCCCATGCTCATACATAACAAAACTTTTACAACGTCCATGATCAAAATACTCCTTGGAGTTACATCAACAAAAACTCTAAATCGTTTTAATGACATGTCCTTCTCGGGAACATGGCACGCAGCATTGCTGCATTTTTCAGCTTTCTTTGCACTATCAATTTTCTGTTCATCAGACCACTACAGCAGATCTTGTAGAACCTGCGCTTGCCTCCTTGTTTTCTTCAAATGCACTGGCTACAGATAGCCAGGGCTTTTTCAAAATGTAGAAGCTCTTCAGATCGGGATTTCAAACCCTCTCGGGATTGAAAGTAAGCTGGAAACACCTCAAATGCTGGATTAGGATAACAGAAATCTATGTATTATAAACTTAAAGCACTGAGGATCATTAGCAAGCCCTCTGAACAAAAGTACGAACTACAACCATATCCAAAACAACTAAAAGGAAAACCAGGCACCACTTCACGCATACTGAAATTGTGTAAGAGAACTGCAAGGCATCTACGCCGCTGCTGAGGGGCAGTCTCGAGCAAGATGTCCAGATTTGCCACAGTTGTAGCAACCACGGCCACCTCCGCCACCTCCACCTCTATTTCCGCTTTCACTGGGACAATCTCTTGCCATGTGACCTGCTTCACCACAGTTGTAACACGACTGATCCCCTCCATAGCCACCACCACCTCCGCCATAGCCACCTCCACCGTAGCCACCTCCACCTCCACCATAGGCACCACCACCTCCGCCATATGCACCACCACCTCCGCCATAGCCACCACCACCACCACCTCTGCCAAACCGCCCGCCTCTGGCTCTATTTCCACCACCACCGCGGCCACCAAAGCTATTACCACCACCACCATAACCTCCACCACCTCCGCCATATCCATCACCTCCATAATCATTTCCTTCCCTTCGAGCTGCTCCCTGCACGTAGTTACCATTAGGGCCAGTCACATCCAAAGCCTTGGTGCGGCCATCATCGCTTATCTCGATAACGAACTCCACAGACTCGCCATCTCGCAGCGACCTGAAGCCGTTGGCATGGATGGAGCTCTGGTGCACAAACAGCTCCTCTGAGCCATCATCCGGGGTGATGAAACCAAAACCCTTGGAAGTGTTAAACCACTTCACCTTTCCTGTTTTCTTCGGTGCATCCGCCATATTTTTTCACACTACTAATCAACAACAACCCACAAAAAGACCACCAAAAGAGCCACAAATTCTTAGACTACGCCAGACTTCCTCTGCCTCCTCGCAAAAGGAAAGATCAGAAGGAAAGATCGAAGGAAAAGAGGCGATCGTCTCTCTGAATAGCTGGAGCTATGGCAGAACAGAGAAGAGAAGAGAGGAAGAAATAATGGCCGCCTTTCGCAAAATGCTAGCGAGAGGGAAAGAGGGATGGGGAGAAAATTCGCCCTAGTTTGCCCGTCAGGACTACACCCCATTTTGACGTCCAAACGGCACGGAAAGTCGTACCCCTGCCTGTCATTGAAGGCTACTGTTTCAAGGCCTTGGGAGCGAGTTACGAGCTGAGTGAAGAGGCCGGGTGAATTTCAGCATGGCATTGTGAGAGGCGTCAGTCGGCCGTCAAACTAAATAGATGAGGGGAACAAAGGGAGTCAGGCGTTGACGGCGCAATCTAACGGGCGCAGCGGCTTGCCCGCCAAAACCAACGGCGATGGCAAACAGCGTCTACGCCCCGATCAGCTTCGGTCTCGGCCGTCGAGGACGTGCATTTCAAAATGCTTACCAATCAATATTCTAATTTTTGTAGTATATTGTTGGTGCATAGTGCATACCCTTGATTTTAATGAGGAGCTCTTTCTATGGAATCCCCCAATCTCCCAAAAAGCACCTTTCTTACTCCCCGTGGTAGCAGATAATGTTTCACCATCCAACAAGCTTGCCACTACATGGTGGTTTGATTTCCTTCTCTGAGGAAAAGATTCAACTTGCAACCGTGTCTGATGTTGCGAGAGTTTATTGCACAAGAGAACTAGGTACAAGAGGCGAAACATCTTCCACAAATGAAAGGGGGACTTGTGACGGCATGGAACTTGTTGCACAATCAATGTGCAAACACCCCCACCCTAGGATCTTGGGTTGAGGGGGATGCATAAGTCACATGTTTAGGCCTTCTTGACCCACTAATCCATTGTTGATGTAGTCTTGTTTATACAGTCATATACATAGCTTTAAAGTCAACAAACTTTAAGTACATAAAGCTTTGATCTAAACTTATCAAACTTTTCTCTAACAAGTGGCTTAGTGAAAATATCAGCTAGTTGTTCTTCCGTACTACAATGAACAACATGAATTTCATGACTCAGCAACCAAAGTGATACTGAATCTCAATGTGTTTGGTTCTCGCATGGAACACTGGATTTTTTGCTAGCTGAATGCCACTCTGACTGTCGCTATGTATAGTCGTGGGATTTTCCTGTTTCATGCCAACTTCTTCCAAGATTTGCCTCAACCATATAGCTTCATGTGCTGCACTACACATTGCCTTATACTCTGCTTCTGTGGTGGATAAAACAACTGTACTTTGTTTTTTACTAGACCAAGAAAAGCAACTGCCACAAAGTTGGAATACATACCATGTGGTGGATCTACGATCATCATAGTCACCTCCCCAGTCCGCATCCACATAGCTACATAACTCAGGTAAACCCTCATGTTTCTTGTAAACCAAGCCATAATCAGAAGTTCCTTTGACATAACGCAATATGCGTTTCCGAAGGTGCTGTCATAAACTGACTTACAACACCAACAACATAGCATATATCTGGTCTAGTCGTAGTAAGGTAAATCAGGCTCCTTACCAGCTGCCTATATAGCGTAGCATCAAATGGCTATGACTCATCAAGCTTAGAAAGCTTTTTACATGGTTCAACAGGAGTGTTGACTGTCTTGCAATCTTGCAACCTAAACCTGTGTAGCAACTCTCTGACATACTTCACCTGTGTTAAACCCACTTCGTGTCCTTTTTGCCACACCTCCACTCCAAGGCAATAATGCATTAGGTTAAGATCTGTCATCTCGAATTGTTCCATGAGGTCTTTCTTGATCATGTCTATCATCTCTTGATTACTTCCCGTGATAATCAAGTCATCAACATAAAGAGCAATCAAAGCAACCATACCATCAAAGCATAAGACATAAAGATTTGGATCAGAATGTGTTCTCACCATCCCCTTAGAACGAAAGTAGGCATCAATCCTGTTGTACCATGCACGTGGTGCATGTTTAAGACCATAAAGTGCTTTCTTCAAGCGAAATACTTTATTCTCCTGTCCTTTCACTACAAATCCTTCAGGTTGATCCATGAACACCTCTTCTTCTAACTCACCATTTAGAAAAGCATATTTTACATCCATCTGATGCAAAAGCCAACCAAAATGTAAAACTAAAGCAACAAGTAGACGTAGAGTATTCCACTTACATACTGGCGCAAAGATCTCCTCATAGTCGATCCCTTTACTTTGTGCATACCCTTTGATCACCAATCTAGCTTTGTGCTTTGCTATACTTTCATTTGCATGGTACTTAGTCCTGTATACCCATTTACAACCAATGGGTTTCTTACCAACTGGTGGTTCCACTAAGTCCCATGTGCTATGCTTAGCAATTGACTCCACCTCCTCTCCCATGGCCTTGAACCAAATGGCATCATCCTTCGCTTCAACAAAAGTCGAAGGTTCTTTGCTTTGAATAATGTTAGATAAGAGAGCATAATTTGCTTCATACCTTTCAGGTTGTGTCTTCTCTCTTGTTGACCTTCGTAGCTCTCCCTGGCTAGATGATCCTGAAAAGTCATCCATGTCGCGGCTCTCCAACAATCTCTCAAACCACTTAGGGAGCTTCCTGTCAGGTGATCGGCTTCCTGGTGAAAATGTATCTCACGGTACATCTTTTTCCTTGTGTTTGTCACTTGCAACTTCAATCCTTCTTGCACCAAAAGGTTTATCTCTACCTCTCCAATTTGTCTCTTGAGGTTGAGTAGTAGTATCTTGAGGTGTATCCTCGTGTCCATCATTAGGAAAGTCAATAAATGGATCATCATCAGGAGGTATCCTCATTGTACCATCTTCTCCATTGGATGTGTCCGTCTTCTCAGCATCATTGTCTTCATATATCTTACATTCATCAAAGATAACATCACGGCTAACATGTATTTTGTTCTCCACTGGATCAAAACATCTATAGCCCTTTACACGATCATCATATCCTAGGAATATACACTTGATAGCTTTCACATCAAGCTTATTTCTCTCTTCCTTAGGAATGTGTACAAAGGCCTTACATCCAATGCCAACAGGTAGTTGGATTGAAACGGTGCCTATCCCCTTGATCTTGCACACATCACCATTTGCTTGTGAAACGGACGTTCCATTATCCAACACTTTCAAACTACTGAACCAATCATTGTTTCCTGTCATATGTCTTGTGGCTTCCGAGTCAATGTACCATGTTTGATCATCTTGATGACTTCAATCTCCCCTTCATCGACAAGGTTACCTGCCTGCTTTGGTTTTCCCTTGCCTGATTCTGCCAAGAATTTCTGACATTCGCTCTTCCAATGGTCCTTTTTGCCACAATGGAAGCATTTGTCGTTCTTCTTGGTCTTGTTGGAAGGTCCCTCATCCTCCTGAGTCTTGGCAAACTGCTGCTTAGACTTCTTCTTGCCCTTGCCTTTGTCTTGCTTTTGGTGTGTCGCAAGTGCCTGATCATCAGTATTTTGATGTCTAGCCTTCACCATTTCTCGTCGTTGCTCCTCCTGCATCAAGATTCCTGTGAGCTCGTCAAAGGTTGGCAATCATTCTCTTGATGTTATTCCGCTCACAAACATTTGATAGGGTTCTGCAATGCTGCACAATGCATTGTGCACCAGCTCCACATCACGTATGCGCTCACCAATAGAGTGCAGTTCATCCCTCATTGTCTTGATTCTGGTCATGTATGTCTGAATATGCTCTCCTTGCTCCATGAGGGCACTATTCAGTTTTGACTTCAAAAACATGATTCTTGGCGGATTTGACATCTCGAACTGCTCCTTTAGCACATCCCATGCATGTCTGGGTGTAACAGCATCACAAATGTGGGTAATGATATGATCCTTCACTAACAAGTTGATATAAGTCAAGGCTCTTCTTGCTCTTCTATCAAATATTTTGATGTCAACTTCGTTTGGCGGTCTTCTCTCGTCACCTGTGATGATATCCTGCAGTTCCTTCTATATCAGTATGTTCTTTATCTTGAACTTCCACACTACATAGTTGGAAATCTCGTCCAATTTGCTACTTTTACTCAAAATGGACTCTCCCATGTTTGTCATCCCAAAACTGCCTGAAACTGCAGTCGTAGGCTATAAATTATATGCCGAGGCCAACTGTGATGCTATAAGTCAAAAATAATGACCTGCTATTTTTTCCTTACTAGGCCACCCGCTGCTTTTCCGCCAAATTGAAAGCCAAATCGGCGTCGCCTTCCGAAATGCACTTTGTCACCAACTCCCAACTACGTGCCCAATGGAATGGTGAAATCACTTTTGGTGCACTCCGAACACTTTCTCCATTGTAATTACTCTGTTTTGTGGTACTGTACTTGTAGATACAGTCCGGGTGCCCTTCGTTTGGAGTCCGTAGCTCTTCGTTTGGGTCAAAATGGTTAAAAGAGGTAAAAATAAGGGCTTTCTTAGTTTTTTAACTATTTCTTCAGAGTGAAGAAATTTCACCTTTCATAAACTTGGGACCCAACTTTTATTTCAAAGTGAAAGTTTCTATTGAAGTTGAATGCCAGTTTACCCTTCAACTCCCTTTAGCTTTCTTCAGGGCCCCTTTCAAAGTTCATCTAATGGCTGATAGCAATCCAACGACGCCACTTCATCCTCCAGTTCGTGATCTGATCTGTTGATCCTTTTGGAGATTCATCTCACGGTCTTCCTTACACTGGCGAGTCGAATAGCACTCCTGAAGCCGTTGAACCCCTACAAACACTACTCCTTGTGGTTAGGCACGCGCAACCTGTCCGTGTCCCTCTCTCCTCTCTTTAGCTTTGAAAGGTTTCAAAGCTGGCTATGGCTGCCACCATCAGATCTTTCATGTTCCCTTGCGGCTCGCGGCTGTACACGGCCATTGAGGATAGTCTACCTTGCACTAGGGTGCTTGTACTCAGCACTTCACAGAGCTCAGAAAGATCAAGAACCTAGAGAAAACTTTGATTTTTCCTTTCAAACCCTATGCAAGGGTTTTTGTTACCTTCTTGACTCCTTGTAGCTTCTGTAATGTTCTTTATTAGGCAAACTATTTTGCTCTGAGGTCGTCCTACAGCTGGGAAGCTTATGCTTCAATCCGTTTGTCAAACGGTGTCTGATTGAATACACACCAAGCAGCCTCCTTTCAAAATTTTAGAATTTCGTTTGGCTAAAGTTCTGATTGAGCCGACAACTGTTGTCTCTTAATCCTCTTATAGCTTCGATCTTCGCAAGCCTCTATATACTAGAAGTTGTGCACCAACTTTACTTTCCGTCTTCAACCCGTCGTAAACCCCGAAGTCTCGAAACACTCTTCTCCCGAAGCTCTCTTCAACGATGACATTGTATGGTGTACACTCCCTGTACGGCTCTAATACCAACTTAGCATTTGCTTCGAACAGGGACACAGATCATGCTACACAGTAACACAGACAGAAAAACACTCTCCACAACAAGCTCTTATAGCAACTGTATTTCTCAAAATGAAAATAGCCCAGGTTGTATGTCCCATCGATGGGATGCATGTCCCGTCAACTCGCCTCGTGGCGAGGCCAACTGATCCTTATCTACTAATAAGACCCACAGTACAGTAACACAATGATTCTACTTTAATTCTAACTCTAATATGTAATGGATCTCTCTTAAACTCTTTTACAAGTGCTATTTCGGTCTCTTCAACCAATTTGATACTACTTCCACATAGGATAATGTCATCTACATAAATGAGAAGAATAACAATGTCACTAGCAATAAACTTGATATACATGGAAGGATCATAGTCACTCGGAGTGAATCCTAGTGAGATAAGAAAAGAATTGAGCCTCTCATACCAAGATCTTGGTGCTTGCTTGAGTCCATAAAGACTTTTGAAAAGCAAGCACATTTTTTATTCATCCTTAATGAATCCTTGAGGTTGCTCCATATAGATTTCCTCTTGAAGATAACCATTGAGAAATGCATTGGAAACATTCAATTGGAACACCTTCCACTTGAAATAAGTAGCAAGAGATATAAGAATCCTTATGGTCACCATCTTTGCCACGGGTGCAAAGATCTCCTCATAATCAATTCTATGGATTTGAGCAAATCCCTTGGTACATAATCTTGCCTTGTACTTGTGAATAGTGCCATCTTGATTATACTTGATTCAAAATACCCACTTGGATCCAATGATGTGCTTGTTGGATGGAGGATCCACAAGCTCCCAAGTGTTGTTGATCATCAAGGCTTCATACTCTTGCTTCATGGCATCATACCACTCCTTGGTATTGAGTGCCTCTTCAACATCCTTTGGCTCTTCATGAGAGATGAAATATGCAAAATGGGTGGAATCAAGCTCCACTTGCTTGCCTTTGTCATCATAGGAAAGCCTCTTAGGCTCGGATTCTCTCTAGAAGTCCTCCTAGGTGTGTGAACCCGAGGAGACTCCTCCTCAAATCTCGACTCCAACAAGTCTTGATGGTCTTCAATAGGCATGATAGGTGATGGATCTTGAGTTGACTTTAGCTCGGCCCCTTCAAATAATGGATGTTGATCTTTATGGAATACAATATCTCTACTTTCAATAACTTGAGAAGTAGACAGCACAAAGACTCTATAAGCCTTTTTGGTGGATGAATATCCAACCATGATCCCTTTGTTAGAGCATGGATCATCCTTCTTCCTTGTTTCCAAAGGAATATGTGCAAAGCCAATATTGCCAAATACTCTAACGTGATCAACCTTAGGCTTCTATTTGAATAAGACCTCATATGGTGTCCTTCCTTCAAGAGCAAGATGTGGAGTCTATTGCAAAGATAATTTGCACAGTTGATAGCTTCTCTCCAAAAGTCTTTAGGCAAAGATGCTTCAATCCTCATAGCTTTTTCACATTCACATAAGGATCTATTCTTTCTCTCGGCCACTCCATTTTGAGATGGTGAATATGCACAAGAGAACCCCCTCTTAATACCTTCTTGCTCACAATAGCCATGGAATTTATTGGAGATATATTCTCCTCCTCCATCACACCTCAAAGCCTTGATCTTGAATGAGAATTGCTTCTCAACATATGCTTTGAATATAAGAAAGTGATCATACACCAGAGATTTTGAAGTAAGAAGATATAGCCATGTAAATTTTGTGAAATCATCAATAAAAGTCACAAAGCAAGTGGGAGATGATGAGAAGTGCACATCCAAGTGTATTAGCCCCAAAGGATGAGTGCTTTTGATGGAAGATCTTTTGTATGTCTTCTTGTGTGATTTTGTGATAGCACAAGCCTCACAAGCTTGATCTCCTTTGAAAGAATCTTTGGTAAGCCAATAGCTTTGGCTTCTTTGCACATAGAAAGCATAGATTTGTAGTTGGGATGTCCCAACCTCTTATGCCATAACTCCTCCTTGGAAGGCTTTGTCTCAAATGCAATATCACAACTCTCTCTTGGATCAAGCTTGTATATGCCCCCAAATCTTGATCCATGTGCAAGGATCTCATCATTTCTCTTGATAGTACAAGTATCAATATTGAATTTCACATCAAGGCCTCCATCAATAAGTTGGCCAACACTTATGAGGTTCTTTGTAAGATTAGGCACAAAAAGAACCTTGTTGAGAGAGAATTTTTGAAGATGAAGTCTTCAAGGGAATACTCCCTATGTCTTTAATATTGCATTCTTGGTCATTTGATGTATAGATAGTCTTCTTAGCTCCTCCATAAGGCATAATAGATGTGAAGGACTCTTTGGAGCTACACATATGTGAAGATGCTCCACTATCAATATACCAAGATCCATCCTTCTTGAAAGGTGTAGATGAAAAACTAGAGACCATAAGAGAATCCCTCTCCATCACTTGCAATAGAATCTTCTTTCTCATTTGAAAGGTTGGCTTGCTTAAATTGATTCTTCTTCTTGAAGCAATTTGTTGCATAGTGCTCATCTTGCCACAAAAAAAGAATTTGATATTCTTCTTCTTCTTCTTTGAGATAGAAGCATGAGAGGAATCATCCTCCTCTCCATCTTAGTCTTTGTCCTTTGCTTTGTCCTTGGAGATATGTTGGTGTTGCTTCTTACTCCTCCCTTTGTGCTTGGCAAAAAGAGCTTTGCCATCACCATTCTGGTTGATTGATAGCTTCTCCATCCTTAATAGCTTGTTCTCTTGTCTGATTCTTCAGCCATTAGCACACCTTGCAAAGCCTCCAAAGTAGGTAGATCCTCCTTGATGGCATAGGATTGGACAAAATTTTCATACTCATCTTTCAAGCCATTGAGTATGACTTGGACTAGCTCACTTTGATCAATGGTACCTCCAATGCAAGCAAGCTCCCTATGAGTATCTTTCACTCTCAACACATAATTAGTGGCACTCTCATCACTCTTTTGTGAACTGTGAAAGATTTGGTTTCTAAGAGTGAGGTATTCTTGGCCTCATAGATTGCTTTGAGAGTGTCCCAAGCATCCTTGGCCGCTGTGCAAGCACCAATCTCCCTCAAAATCTCATTGGAGACATTCATTTTGATGTAGTGGAGAGCCATGCTAGCTCTCTTCTTGTACTTTTGTACCTCTTGAAGGACTTGAGGCTCCTCCTCAATCCCAAGTATAATATCCATCACATCTTGGAGTGTTAGAATAGACTCCATCCTCAACTTCCAAATAGAATAATTGGAAGTGGATAGCCTTTCACTTGATTCCAAAAGATAGGAACCCATTGATGCCATGTAAAAGTGAAGACTCCTTGTGAATTGGACAAGAAAATGTTGCTTTCTCTCTTATTATAGGATTCAATAAGGGTGTGCTACCAGTTCCTATGCAAGATCTTGTAACAAAGTGAGATATGGACCTCACTAGCTTTTCCAATCTCTCTTGATCTAGATCACTTTCACCTCAATTTCTGGAGTATGGACTAAGTTTGGGTCAAGCAAACTTTGGCACATGTGAGACACTCCAAATCAACCCTAAACCCTAAACCCTAAGCCCTAAACCACCACAAAACACTCAAATGCAAGCCAATTGTATGAAAGGTTGTGGCTATGACCTCAATTTTGATAACTAGATCTCAAAAAATGTGATTGGCAAACCTAGAAGTAAGATTTTTGATCAAACAAGCATAAGAGAGTCATAAATAAAAGTGTCCAACCAGGTTGGGTGCCCTACCCACCTTGATTCAATTGACTATAACTTCTGATTGGAGATCCAATCACTATGAAGTCAATTGCTACACAAACTAGACTCAAATAACTTTCAAACTAGCTATCAAGCACTAGACCTAGATCACACATGGAAGAGAACCACCAAAGTGAATTGGGCTATCCTTCACATGTGTTTGAGCAGGGAAATCCGTACAACATAAAAAATGGTTCAATCCTTATGATTATGAACCCTTTTGATCCAATTTTGCTTGGGATAGCATGGGAGATGCAAACTAGTCTCTCTTCTCAAGGAATCTTTGGAACTTTGGATGAAACAACCATCAAGAGTTTAGGTAGGTTCTGATACCGTCTGAAATTTCACACGTGTGGAATGCCCCTAAAGTGTGTGATTGATCTCCTAAGCAAGCTTATGCACTTGTCAATGGATGCTAGATTGATTTCCAAGATCTAGATAAAA